>CM052440.1:74032915-74066448 GCA_028533085.1 Varecia variegata | reverse complement strand
CTCACGCCTGTAATCCTAGCACTCTGGGAGGCCGAGGCGGGTGGATCGCTCAAGGTCAGGAGTTCGAGACCACCTGAGCAAGAGTGAGACCCCGTCTCTACTAAAAATAGAAAGAAATGATCTGGCCAACTAAAAATATATATAGAAAAAAAAAAAATTAGCCGGGCATGGTGGCGCATGCCTGTAGTCCCAGCTACTCAGGAGGCTGAGGCCGTAGGATCGCTTGAGCCCAGGAGTTTGAGGTTGCTGTGAGCTAGGCTGATGCCACGGCACTCACTCTAGCCCGGGCAACAAAAGCGAGACTCTGTCTCAAAAAAAAAAAAAAAAAAGTTTATATGCTATTTTCTGAGCAATTTTAATAGGTGGCTTACTTATTTTTTTTTAGAAAAGTTATTCCACGTAACCTCTAGAGTAGGCACAATGTTTGGTGCTGGGATTACAATGGGACCTCTTATGGAGTTCAAAGTCTGGTGGAGAAAACTGACATTCATAAAATAATCAGACCAATAAATATAAAATTATAACTGTGATAAGTACTGTGAAAAAAGCCTAAAATCTGTGGATTTGTTATTTCATTTGTTAGATCAAATGAAGTAGGGAAGCAAGAGTGTTAGGGAGAGGGAACTGCATGGGCAAAGAACTTCTTGTGGAAGGGAAAATGAAAAGGTTGGGCCAGGCGCAATGGCTCATGACTATAATCCCAGCGCTATGGGAGGCTGAAGTGGGAGGATCTCTTAAGGCCAGGAGTTTGAAACCAGTCTGGGCAACATAGCAAGGCCCCATCTCTACTAAAAAAAAAAAAAAAAAAATTAGCCAGTGGTGGTGCACATCTGTAATTTCAGCTACTTGAAAGGCTGAGGATGACTTGAGGCCAGTTCATGGCTGCAGTGAGCTATGATCACACCCCTGCACTCCAGCCTGGGTGCCTCTAAAAAAATTTTAAAATTAGAAAAAAAAAAAACAGAAAAGTTTGAAGGTCCTATTATCTCAGCACTACTTATTAAATTACCCTCTTTAATCACTTTTGTTATATACTTGATGATATTCTTGTCCCATATATTTTTCTTCCATAAATCATCTGATTATTCATGAGCTATCATGATACTGCTTTAATTATAATAACTTTCTGGCAAGTAATCTCTCATTCTTTTTCAAAAACATTTTGGTTATTATTGCTCCTTTATTTTTTTTCCTGATGATCTTTGCTAATTAAAAAAAACGGGGTCTTTGTCTCTGATCGGAAGTCCATTGTTTTCAGAAGAATTTATATTTTTTCAATATGAATTACAGTTACTGGCGTGCTGGTAAACTGGTTTGCAACAGCCCTGATTTACAGTATGATGCTGACTACCACGGTGAAATATCCCGCCCTGCATGATTTGAAGCCACCAAGAGTTTAACTCAGACTGGGTAGCAAATTCCTGAATGTTTAACAATCAGCTCTGAATCAGTTCCAGCCAGGCCACTGATTCCTATCTAGGGACGTGACTCTCAGTTCTGTTTAGTTAAGATTTGATGTCTTAGAAAATTTTCAGTGTTCTTAGCTGATTCTTGGAATTTCATGTTATTTTGAAATAAACATTTTTTGTTATTAAGAAAGGGATTTTTTGAGTTCTGTTTTCTGACTTTCTGATATATATGATACGTATATTAAATATGTAAGTTATTTTCCATATACTTATTTTATATCTAATCATACAAAATTTCTAGAATTTTTTTGAGTCTTCTGCATTTTCTATGTAAATAAAAAAATCATCTGCAAATTGAAAAAAGATCTATTCTTTTGTGAAAGTTTTCAAAATCAAACTGGGGAGTCAACTAATGTTAAAACACTGACAAATGGGGCCGGGAAAGGTCATTGAAAGAGGATTCTCATGCTTGTATGCCTGATAAAAACTATCACAAAAGACTGTACAAAAACTGCAACCTTGCAAAAAGGCCATTGCAACCTTGCACAAAAAATTTTTGCAAGGATATCTGCCCACCTCAGATTGACATCACCCTATTCTTTGCTGAATATTTATTGGTTTGTTTGTAAAGATGTAACAGAACTGAGTGATAAAATCTGAGTGATCTAGTTTGGAAAGCTTGTGAGCCCACCAACTTTTCCTTACAATTCTTTAATATTATTTCACTGGGTGAATATTTTAAAAGGCCTGCTGAATATTTTTTAATATGATTAACTACTTAGGAAATTGGAAATGACCATGGTTTCTTACCCGGAGGGATCCTCTCTCACAGTATTCGATCACCCCAAAGATCATGGTGTCAAGCTTCACTGTGCCGTAGAACTTGGTCAGGTTGTAATAGTCAATCTGAAGCAACTAGGAGAATATGTTTGTTTACAAAGCAAATCAGCCAGAATGGGGTATCAGAGTAAAAATTAATATGCCAGTAAAATGTGTTTTGTCTTAGATCTTTAAAAAAGATGTGTTGCTCTTAATAAATTGAGTGTTGGTACCCAGTTCTTACTACACATTACATCTTACCCAACAGTCTTTCCTTTGTTAGCAAGGGGACTTGAATACAAACTTTGAATACTTTCAGATAATATCAGGGCCATACTGTAGGAAACACTAGTAGATTTCCAAAATGCTTTACACAATCAAACCTCACTCTTCACTATCTCTTGGTAGAATTTTCAACAAGAAGCACAGTCATCCATTTCTTAGCCTGAGGCTTCTCTGTCAGCATCCACAGAAGCACCTTACTCCGCTGGACCTCCATGTTTAGGAAAAATGACGTAAAGTTATTTCTCAAGGGTTTGAAGGAAAGGATACATACCTTGTTCAACTCTATCTTCTGTTTCTCCGTGAAATTGCCGTCATTGTGCTTGAGGTCTTTGAGAATCACTCGCTGCAAAGATCAAGTGAACGAAGGAGATACTGTTGTAGTGTAATTCCTTATGTCCATATTATAATAATTTGCTTGCATTTCCCATTAGACTGTAAGCTCTTGAGAGTAGTGACAGTATTTGACTGATGTTTATCCCCTGGTGCCTACACCTGGGATATGGTAGGCTCAGGTTTGAATGTTTCTTCAAGAAAGACCAAATGCAACGTAAGAAAGGAAGGAAGGATGCAAATCCCCCATATGAGACTGTCCGATTTCTTAGCAATGAGCCAAAACATGATAGCAGGGTTGCCCTGACTGCACTGAATCTCTTTTATATTTCCTTTTCCTTCCTGCACGCTGACCCTCCCCCCAGTTTGATTTGTCCTTCAATTTCCCCAGGATTATGAGTTTTGTAGCCCTTGAAGCATAGCCCTGCCCATCTCTGTGAAGCTCCAAGAACTGCCCCGGGAGCAACCAGGGCACCCCCACCGTCAGGATGTCGACAGCGAGGGCTCAGAAGGCCCAGAACATACCCCAGTTGAAAGTTCAGAGAAGTGGGAGAGGTCACCTTTTTGTCATATTTGCACTGTCGTAGCCTCTGGATTGTATCTCGTCTCCTGTCATCGTCGATCTAGTACAAGAAAAGGCAAATTATTCCATAAGCTTCAGACCTTGTCCCATCCACTACCAAAGGCTGAGAGGCTCTTCCAGGTGGGCTGGATCTGCTGTTTGCTCAACAGCTTGCCAGTTAGGCTCCAGGAAAAACTGTTCTGATTGGCTTGTCTTTCCCTCTTCCTACTCACATTCGCACTCCAACATCTTGTTCCCAGGTATCTACCACCGTCATGTTTGACTCTGGCTTCCCTTCCTTCCTGTTGCAGCCTTACTTCAGTGGGGGATTTTCTTTGCTCCCTTCTCCCCCATCCCCTTTGTATTGGGAATCATTGTCTGTGGCTAAAGAAAGATGCTCTTACAGAAGGTGCTGTGCATTTGAGTTGCAAACTGCTATCTAAAGGCCCCTGTAGCAATCAATGCAAACAAGGAAACCGGCTGTGTCCAAGGGGAGCAGTCTCATCAGCTCTGGGTTCAGCCCGCAGTTGCCAGATCACCTGATTTGTCAAGAGAAGCTGGTAATATGGATATGTTGGCAATGAACTTAAAAAGTTAAATATTGAACAAACGCACAGGTGCACACGCGCACACTCCTGCAGGCTAGGTAAGGCTCTCGACTTGCCAGTTAATGACTTCTCTGGTCTAGAGACAGAGAAAAGGTTGAAAACTTTTGCATCTTTCAATTTGATTCTCATAAAAACCTGGGATGTATTATTATCTTTGTTAAAATTTACCTTACAAGGCTGTTTTGAAATGTGAGTTATATAATTATATCAAGTTCCTAGTATGATGCCTGGCACAGTGCAGATTAATGAGCGTCAGTTATCATTACATCATCTTCTCGTTTAACAAATGAGGTATAGAAGGGTTAAATGGTATTAAATGTCCTGTAAGAAGAGAGGGGCAGGCAGGACCTAGGCTTATCTGCTTATCTTGTGTTCTTTTTACCATTTTAGACCTCGACAAGGTCATTTAAACTATTCGAACCTCAGTTCCTTACTGTGCAATCCTAACTCACAGGGATACTTCGGGATCCAATGAGACAAAGTTTGTGAAATTTTCTTGCAAGCTAAAGGACTTCTCTTTTTTCTCCTCAAATGACTTATCATCATCTTTTATAATTTTCTCTATTTATTATTCCATCCCTTCGACTCTCCTAACTTCTCTTTCTGTCTGGCTTCCTTGGTCTGTTTTTCTGGCCCTATCTATTCTAGTTCTGGGATGTTTAACTCTTTTTCATCTCATCCCTTAGTCTTTCTTCCTTATTTTCCTTCAGTGACTATCCAGAACTTGAACCACTACCTGTCTGACTGTATGGTATTTTCCACTCTTTCTGACCTTGGCTGACCTTGGGTTTTCTCCATGTTCTACCTCAGTTGGGACACCTGATGGCTGCTCTGGACAACCAGTTCCTGTCTGCCTGCTCCCCAGCCTGTCTGAACCTCAGAGTAACAATGGTACCCATGCTCTGAATCATTTCTGACTTACCTCCTTTGGGTTTACTGTCCTAAAGGCCTTTTCCTTGGCCAAGTGAGTGGCTAATCTGAGAAATTAACTAATAAAAATTATGTATTCATAAAAATTCTATACAGAACCCGACAAGGGATAGATGGGTTCTATTTCTGGGAATATTTACATTTTAAGAAAACATATACACACAAATGTTTTAGACTTAATTCAAAAGAACAAATATGAAATATGGGGTTTTGAGCAGTGGAGAAGTGTCTGAGGAGTAGAGCCAGGTGTCCTACAGAGACACAGGAACACCCACTCCTGAAGGTCTCTCCTCTTCCTGGCATTAAATTAAATAAGCAGGAGCCCATTGACCTGAGGGTTTCTCTGTATTTTGAGTTCCTATATAACAGGTACCTACCTTAGTACATAAACAATCTCAAACCTAACTTAGGAGTATATTTTTGTAACAGATAGCTGGATTTCAGCCGATCAGACCAGGTGATCAGACCATACCCAACTAAGGCAAATGCCTGGCTTTAACCAAGTTCTTTGTGCACTTTACTTCCTTGTACAACCTATAAAAGCTTACTGCCCATGCTACAGAGTGGAGCGTTCTGAACCTCTTTCAGTTTTGAGTGCTGCCCAATTCATGAATCACTTTTTGCTCAAATAAATTTTGCTTAATCTGTCTAAATATTTTCTTTTAATACTAGGTACTTCCCATTAGTCATTTAGGTCAACAAATTCTGTCTATAGAAATCCAATAGTCTTATGATCATTTATACCTTACCATGAATTACTACTGTAAGACTGACTTTATCCTGACACATGTGATAAATTGGTCTTTCTGAATAAAAGTTTTATGCATGAGGTTCAGAATACAGTAGGAGGGTTACTGTGGAGCATGTAGTATTTTTGAAGGAAAGGAAGACCTAGCCCATGTGTAGCTGTGAGAGGATCTGAGTCATTAAAGGGCAGCATGCGGGACTTGGGGAGGAGTGTCCAGAGCTGGTAGAGAAGCTCTAAAGACAAACCTACCCGTGCAGCAATTTTGTTCCTGCTGATTTTAGGCAAGGAGGCATCTCAAATCACACTACCCTATTGGTTTTGCCCTACTCTGAGGGAGTCCACGAATTCTCTTCTGTGGAGGTCCTGGGTTTTCATATTTTCCTAGTATGCTTTGGTATAAAAACTCTGACAATTATATGATGTATGGTAGGTATTAGGATCTTAGCTAGAAAGACTGGGTTCACACTGTAGCTATGTTCCTGGAATCCAGCTCTGTTACCTCATAGGGCTCAGGGGAAGATTAAATGAGTTAATGCATGTGGCACATAATATGTGCTCAGGAAGTGTTAGCTATTATTACTTGTGGTAATCTTATTCACTAGTTGTATGTGACCCTGCACTGTTTCTTAAGCCTTTGTCCTTACGTTTCCTCATCAGCAAAATTATGATGATAAAGCTTAACTCATGAGTTTCTTGTGAGGAGTAGACGAGACAACATAGGTCCAGCATTGACTGCAGTAAATGGAAGTAAGTTATTACTGGCTGCTGCTGGTATTTCCTGGCTGAGGGAGAATGTGGCAAATATCAGTGGTAGCTTCTTTCTTTAGCAACGAGTAAGGCAGTCATAGGTCCTTTATATGGGTAAATGAGTATCCAAGGTATAGAAGAACTCAAATATTCTACCCATTCCTGTAACTCTTCCATGACAAAGTCCCAATATGTATATTTCTCTTCTGGGTCAGATGCAAGGAATTAGAACAGGCCACATCTCAGCCTCCACTGAAGTGTTCATTGGGTCAACTAGCTGACATTGGGGCAATGAAGAATCAAGGGAAAGGTAGGAAACTGAAAATTGGAAAATATCTATGTCTTGGATTCTAGAGTAAACTATCCTTGCTTGGCACATTTCCTACCATGCTATCAAAGTCTTGTCAAATACCTGTCAAATTGCACCATTACCTTTCAACAGGTAAGGTAGGCTTTACCTTCAGGCTAACTTGATTGGTCTCATTGGTCTCCAGAGGAAAGATATTTTCAGGAGGAATGTGGGACCATTTTTTCTGACGAAGTTCATGATCTTTTTTATATTTTCTGTAGAAAAAAATAAAACCAGTTAATAGGTTTTTATTAGTATCCATACCATTCAGCTTCCAAACACTCAGAGAAATTTAGAACCCTGGTATTCTCAGGTAGATGCGTTGTGAGGGAAGGTAGCCTAACGATGTAACTCCAAGTTCTCCAAACCATCAAGTGCTGGCCATGAGTGGACCTGGAAGGACTCCTGATGGGCATTTATATTTTCTTTTCTTTTCATTTCACTTTCCAAGGTACTTCACTAGAGTAGACCTTCACTATAATAAAGATTCTGAACTGATGACATGGAAATAGTGAAGAAAAAAACAGAGGAAAAAAATTTAAAACTGATAACCTTGAGAGGCAAAAATGTTAGTTTTTGAAACATCAGAGAATACACCAGAATCCTAAATTAGCCAGTTCCTCTTATGCATCTGTGCCTTAGATTTTTTTTTTAAAAGAAAAATATAGAGAAAATGTAACAACATGTGCCCCAACATACAAAATTTCATACTTGTTTGATTCAGATGAAGCAGAATTCTTGGGTTGTAGGGGACATATACTTCCAATTTTACAGATATGCCAAATTGCTTCTCAAAGTGGTAGTATCAATTTACCTTCCCATCTTGAGAATCCAAGTTTTCCATGTGCTTGGCAACATTTGGTATTGTTAAACTTTACCTTTTTTACCTTTATGATGTATGTGAAATGGAGTTTCATTGTCCCTTTACTTTGCATTTTCTTGATTACCAGAGAAATTATCTTTTCAAACATTTTCTACTATTTTATAGAACATATAGAATCATAGAATTATATATAATTATCTAATTCATAATTTTGCCCATTTTTCCTATTGCATAAATTTTTTCTTATCCTTACTAACTTACATGAGTTCTTTATATATTCTGAAAAACAAATCCTTTGTCCTTTAGTGTTGCAAATATCTTTTTCTAGTTTATTGCTTCTTTCAACTTTGTTATATGGAAAATTTTGGTTTATTATGGTAATATTTATATATTTTTTCTTCTATGATTTTTCTTTTTTATCTTGACAGAGAAGTACTTTTCTAACCTGAGATCATAAAGTCATTTTCTATTAATTTCTTCTAAGTTTTGAAGTTTGATTTTCACATTTTGGTCTTTACCATTTAAAACTCCATATAGAATGGACTGTGCCTTTGTGTATTGTTTCTGGTACGGTTTTAATTTTATTTTTTACATGTGGAAAACCTACTGCTCTGACATCATTTACTGACTGACTTATGTCATCTCTGGCGTATTCCAACTTCCCATACTTGCTTGTGTCTGATTCTGGATTCGATATTCTTTTCCATTGACCTGTTTGTCCCTGAGTTTGCCTTTGCTTTTTGGCCATTTGATAAACTCCCACTCACCTTCTCAAGGTCATTCATAATGCCTTTCTTAATGTCCCTTAAGCATAAATGATTATCCTATTCCTATATTTCCATCTACCTTTGAGCATTCTTCTATTAAATACATATAGAGTAGCATATTATTGATCAATTATTATGGCCCTAAGCCCTGGAGCAAGTAGGATGAATATCAAGACCTTGAAGTCGCCCAGCCTCTCATCTCTTTACCCCAGGAGATTCTTGGGACTCAGAAGAGCCAACTGTCATTCATATTGAATAAGGAGATTTCATAAATTGCTGTTAATACTTTTCTTGTGTAGGCTGTATAATGGAAAACTACATGAGTAACATCTGTCTTCCAGCTCTCATGGACACATCATTTCTCTGGTCATTAGGAAGCCCTGTCTCTGCCATCCATGCTCAGAGACAATGGGAAATCCCTGTTACCATCTTTCATCTTGTGCTTTACCCTATCTTAAGCTGATCCCCATTTGGACTTGGTTTCTGAGGGAAATTTGGGGTTCTGCTCACTCTCAACTAAATGGTCACCACACACTGTAGACAATCTCCCGTATTTCTGAGCAACACACTTACAGGAGCCAAGCTGTGCTGTCAGATTGAAGAAAATAGTCTACTTCCTTTCCTGGAGAAAATGTCAACTGGTGTGTGGCAGGCGGGGCACTCAAATGATGAGAAAATATCATGGCACACAGACCAAAGTGTGTGATACACAGAGAAAATTGTTGTCTGGTTTAGTTAGGAAATGCAGTTGATCCTGATAATATATTAGGTACAGAAAGTTCTGTGTTTAACATATACAGATTAGGAAGTGGTGTGGTATTTACTCACTCACTTATATATTCAACACATATTTCTTAGTACACACCATGTCTCTGGCTAGGCACTTGATATACCTGAGTTGAGTGGAAAGATCATGGAATTGATGGCCAGAGTCCTGAGTTCTAGTTCTGGCCTTACCCACTACCTGGCGATATGATTCTAGACAAGCGATTAGCTTTCTGGATTCTCTTTCCCCCATGCTAACATAGGGGACTTGAAACAGTTATTTCTAAAACCTCTTCTAGTCAAAATATCATGTAATATAACGATTTTGAAATCTCCCACAATATACCAATACAACAGTAAAAATCACTATTTTCATCGATCTAATGCTTATTATATGGTAGTCTGTACACATGTCCCATTTTTAATCCTCAGCTGAGATGAAGAAATTGAAGCTAAGTAACCTGTTTAGGTTGCTAAGTAACACGCTTACGACCACAGAACTAGTAAATCACAGAACTGGGATTTGAGTTCAGGTGCCTCTGATTCCAAAGCCCTAATCTTTCCTCTCAATAATATTCTGTCCTTGATATAGTCTTTGATGCAGAAGCCTTCCTTATCTTAGATCAGTCTAGAGACCTCTTTGTGCACATACGTTATCATCAACAGACACCAGACCTCTCCCCTTACCCCCTCCTTCTCTGGATGACGAGCACAGGCAGGGGAGGGGTACCTGAGCACCAGGAGGGCGATGAGCAGGAGCAGTACCACAGTCCCCGCGAGGGTGAAGACTGCAATCAGCAGGATCTGAGGGCCTGGGGAGGACAAGACAGTGCACAATGCATTGGTAAGGACCTTTGACAAGAAAGCAAAAGCATTTCCAAGATTCTAGTTGTATAATGTAATTTGGGGACGGGAAAGAGAGAGAGCCCTTTAAAAAATATTTATCTTTTATTAATCTCTTCATTGGTAATATAGGTCCTGTGTCCCCAATGTATGAAGAAAACCATCCAGCATGTGCCCAAGGAAAGTCGTTTTCATTGTCAACTATCCCTGTAGCCTGTACATCTCTTTTCTTTCTAACAGGAATCAGCAAAGGTTACAAGAACATAAAAGCACACAAATAATTTTGGTGGTAGAAGTCTAGCTGGCATCCTTGAAATAAATATACTTAAGGAGGTTTTACGGAAGAAGAAAGAGACACTGTTTTTAAATACAGAGCACACATCAGAAGAAAAGTCAGTCAGTGTATATTATTAAACGGCAGTGTTGCATGCTGGTTGTTTCCAAGTTCTCCTGGGTTGTTCAGGGAAGTCAATAAAGAATGTGATCTTATTTATCAGAACATGAGTGTGTAGTTGGAGTTGTGTAGGTCTAGTAAGTTGAGACTCTCAGAAGAGTAAGTGAAATCCAGGAAAATGTGGATCCAACCTAAGAAAGCACTGATGAAGAGACTCAATATGCAAAGGAATATGCCTGGGTTGAGAATGACAACCAAAATAATAAATTGCACAAGAAAGTCATGGTTCATACATGCCACAATGAATCCCTATTAGAAAAGGAAATTAGTAGGTTCAAGAAGAAAAAATGGAATGGATTCCAAGCAATAGATAGAATATGTAAGAAGCTGGGAAATATTAACAGCAGCAGTAGGGGAAGAAGACATGTTTCTTCTTACAGCAAGGAAAAAAAGACACCCAATCAGAAACTCTAGCAAAAAATGTTCAAGGACTACATAGTCTTTGGGCATGGAAAGAAGAGAGAATCCATTTTCTTTTGTGCAGCACAAAAGGGAGACATTGGAGCTATATAGAAAGAAATGTTATCACGGTATAATATTTAGCTTTTTGTAAACAATATTTATACCACAATAGTAATAATAATAATGTTTGCTAGTTTTCAACTTATAGAATTAACTTACAGGTAAGGCACAGAGGTCTTTATTATGGTTACCAAATACATATTATCAACTCTGACAAATTAAAAAATATACGGGAAAATTTAGGAGATGGAAAGGAGATAGAAGAAAGGATTGGGGAGCTAACATTTTCATCTTACAAAGTGGGGAAGCAAGACATTTTACATACAGGTGATAGACCAACGGTAGAATCTCATGTATATTAATTACAATGAAAAAAAAATCCAATAAATGTACTGACAAAGAAGATACAACTATATTGGGAAGAAGTGAGAAAGAAAGAGGGCCAGTGAGGAAGAACTAAATCTTCATTTATCACACAAAAAATAAATAGATAACATCTAAAATTTATAAATAAAAAAAACAGCAGCATATTACTTAGAGATATGTGAAGAACTAAAAGTAGAAGTGACTGAGATTCCAGGGATGCTCTGAGGTGGGACCAGGCACATTCACTTTTCGTCATGAACAAATCTACTATTGGATTTTAAAATTATTTGCATGGATTTTTCTTTGCTAAAAATATAGCCAATGTAGGTGCCCTTAAAAAAGAAAGACCAAGACCTCTTTATGAAAGTAGCACCCCAAGCCTTCACACTGTATTCTCTGTCATGTCACCATAAACTCCTCGAGGACATGTTCCATGTCCTACTTGTTCATCCTTGTACCTTTAGCACCCAGCACATGACCAAGTATCAATAAAAAATGGCTGAATGAAAAAAATAATGGAATAAAAACTTAGCCCTGTTCCTCTTATTGTGAGAGGAGGGAAGGAAAAAAAATGCCCAAACATTAAAATATATAAATAAATCCATATAAAAGAACTCCTATGTCATTAAGCTTATCTCACATATCACAGGTATTTTTAAACTATTTTTGTTTCATCACACTATGTCCTTCAAATGACCTAACTATTTTTTTTTTCCCTGAAGTAGAGAGTTTAGCTTGGGGTAAATACTGCAGCATTTTTCTATAAGGGCTAGATTTGAAGGGTATATCCTTTGCTAACATGTGACTTTGCCTCTTACTACCTACTATCTTGTTTTGTGCTAAGGGGAAGCTTTCAACAGTGAAAATGTGAGCTCTAGATTTTTACTGTTATCTGGGAAGAAATAAATTCATACCTTGGAGCTGAAGTTGCATTATGAGCACCTTTGACTTTGGTGAATTCTGTTTGTTGCTATAATCACTACTTCCATCACTAACACCACCATTGCCACTACCACCACTATCACACCCCCAACTCTAGACAAAAACCAAAAGTGACTACAAAAAATACAATTTCAACAGTGCGGAGGGTTCCCCTCAAAAGTCTACTAAAATTACACACCCCTGAGATTAGAGCATGATTTGGAGGGAGATGGGAGACCCCTCAGCCCATCTTGATTCCTACTGCCTCCCACAATATGAACATCTTACTGCACTAGACCTAATTATGATATTTACATATACTGTACACTACTTAAATATAGTAGTTTTAAATTCTACATACTTTTTAGTGTGCTTGTTAGATAAGTCATGTACATTGTACATTCTGAGGTTAAGCTTCTGCTGTCCTCTGGTGGCTGCTGTAATTATCACATTCTGTTTAACTCATTTCACAAAGAATGAGAATGAATTTACAACCCTAAGGTCGTATGACATTATGGAAGGAAGGAACCTGTTAAACTATCTGATTTAACAGAAGAAGAAACTCACACTTAGAGAAGAAAAATGAATTGACTGAAATTAACACAGTATAGATAAATGCTGGAGTACAGACTAGAAATATATTCAGAATTATGTTGTCATTCACTTATCCATTCATTCATTTCAAGGCACTGTGTTAAGTCAAGGAGATATGAATAAAGAATGGACCCTACACTTACAAGGTGTATGGTATAAAAAGATGTGTAAATAAATAAGGGTGATATGAGTACTATGCTAGAAGTCGGGTATGATAAGACCAAGATTAATAACCTCCCAGGGTGCTAAGAAAAAGCTTAGGAAAGGTGAAATTCAAGTTAAATCTTGCAAATGAGTAAAGGTTTAGCAGTTGTATGGGAAAGTGATAAATTCTAGTCAGAGGGAGTAGCATAAATAAGGACACAGGGACATAAAGTTGCATGATCCTTTTTTTAGGGAAGTAGGAGGAAGTTGAGAGTGTAGGGAAGAGATTTCGGGTAAAATGAGAGATAACGTTGGAGAAGTAGGAACATCATGGACATTTTGTGCTATCTGAAGTCATTTGAACTTTTATTCTGTAGTTAAAGTGGAGCTGCCAATGGAAGTGTTGGCAATAGTGCAGTGACGTGACTGGATTTATGCCTTCATTCTGGTGGCAGCGTGTGTTGGAATGGAGGTGGGCGGGATTAGCTTTAGGGAGTCAGTGGGACGTTAGTCCTGAAACCCAGGAAGCAGATGGGTTTGGGTGAGGACAGGAACCAAATCTACAGCATCCATTGCTGTATGGCAGGCACTTAAAACATTGGCATGAAGTAAATCTTTGTTAAATGAATGAAAAGACAGTGCTGGTGTAATGTCCAGTAGAAACATTCTGTTACTTAGTTGGTAGTTGTGTACAAAGATAAAAGCCCAGACATGCATATCTTATTTGTAACTATTTGAAAGATTGAGTTGCTTTACTTGTAAAGTTGAAAACTAAATGTAGTAACAGCTAAGTAATGAAAAGCTCTGGCCAACTGATTTTTTTTTTTGGTTAACTGAGGATGAAGACAATGACTCTCTATCATTTTTAAAAGTATTAATACTTTTTTAAAAATATTAATACAGAGCCATTGTGGAAAATTTGGAAAATTCAGGAAAAAAAAGCAAAAAAATATATCTTCTGGGATCCTATTATTCAAAGGCCACCACTGTTAACATTTTAATATATTTCTTTTCAGTCTTATTTTGACAGATTGTTTTACAAAGTTAGAATTTCTTTAAATAAAAAGCTGTATTTTTCTATTACTTTACATCATTAGTTTTCCAATGTCAGTTAAAATTCTTTGTAAATAATTTTAATTGGTTGCATGATGCTTCATTTATGAGTATATCATAACTTTCTAAATAATTGTATTAATGGTGTTTCCACTTTTTTTTTGGAATTTTTGGCCATAAATATCTGTTCCACATTCCAGATTATTTTCTAAAGATAGATCAGTAACATGGAATTACTGCTCATCATGGTAAGCCCTGACTAAACCAGTCATGGACAGACTGTCCTGAGACCCTGCTGCCCAGCAGGACCGGCCATGCCTGCTGATGGTCAGTGTCATATAGCTGCATTGCAACTTTCACAGGTGAAGGTCTAGCCACCTTCGGGCTTTTCACGACACGATAGGACCTCATCTTAAGACAGTGGGTAACCATCTTGTAACCAGATGTGTGTCCTGTGAGGAAATGGGAAGACTCTAAAGGTCATGATCACTGACCACCCCTCAGACTGATACATCAATTATTTCTTGCTGAAGTAGGTGTCTTTTGATCTTATTGCAGTAAAATATCAACGGAATAAGAATGTATATCTCCATGATCATTTTTGATACTTGTCAAACCTAATTTTCTATGAGATTATTTCTGTCAAAGTGTAGGACACATTTTAAAGATATATATATATATGTGTGTGTGTGTGTGTGTGTGTGTGTATATATATATAACTAAATTAGAATAGAAATATTTTCAGTGTTTAATCATAACTATAATATCATTCACTGCACAGAGAAGTAAAGTCCACAATTACAAACCTGACAAATCCAATTGGGGCAACAAATGAAACAAAACAAAAAGCACAGGCTAATTGCATAAACAACAGAGTTTGTAGTCTTTACCGGAAAAAGAATTTCAGGGAAAGAAAAGTCACTAAGGATATCTTACCCTGGCCTGAAACATCACTAGGAAGTTTCGAGTTCTTCCAGACGAATGTGGGGCTCAGATCCACTGGGGTAGTCTTATTTTCATGGGTGTCATAGGTCAAAAGAACTTTGTACTGGGGCAGAGAATGGAAAAGGAAAATGATGAACAGAAAAAAGACATTTTAGAACCACTTCTGATGAGATTGATCATCCTGCCCAACAACACTAGAATTTCATAACCTTCTCAGTGAAGCAAGGTGATTGCTAACCAGTTAGTTAGGATCTGATTATCTGTTCATAGCATGAACATAGATTTAAATTCCAGATGGGCCGATAGTTTTCTATTTCTTTATGGATATACACTACACCATTAATCCCTGCCCAACACAGATTCTTTGGGTCTTTAGAGAAATAGGTCAAGTCTTTCATTTTAAATATGTTAAAATAGAGGCCAAGAAATATTAAATGGCTAAATCCAAGCCACATGACAGGTGAAGCAATGGTGTTTTCCACAATATTAAGTTGCTTTTGAAAACAATCTCCCAAGAAAATGCACCACAGCTAAAATCCACTACGTTATTTTGATACCTGTCAAGGGGCTCTGAAATAATTTTACATTTCTTAACTGCTATCAATTATATGATTTTCTAATCTCTTTTGCCCCTTTAATGTGCTTTCTTATACATGACACTAACTGGGTTTCTAAGATAAAAGGTTTCTTTTTCAAGCAATTTAACAATGAAAATATTAATATATTCTTAAATTACAGCTGCATATATTGAGTCAAGTTTGCAAAGGACATCTGAAAAATGACCATCTTTCTAAATTGACCATTGCTCCCTCAAAATGTTCTGGACAAAAATTTTACATTTTCAACTGTTTTTGCTCTCTCCTTTTTCCTATCCAGAAACAAAACCCTGTTGTGAGTCCTGGGCTGGGACCTGGCTGGGGAGCAACAGGAAGGGGCTTCCTCAGCCTCAAAACTTTACTCATAATCTGAGAGCAAAGCCTAAATTGCATATATTGAGGATAAGACATACCCTATATGTTAGGGTTGGCATATTATATCTCTATTGGGAGACCTACCCCACATACAGATTATTGTCTCTCTAGCCCTATGTTTTAGGAACTAATCCTGGGTTTCCCCATATATACATATTATATAGCACAATTGATGGCATTACATTATTGAAAAATTCAACCAAATTTGCTTTTCGAGGGAGTAAGTGCAAAGAATAACATCTTTCATTTTGAAGAGCAGTCATGAAGCTAAGATAAGATATCTCCCCATTTGTATGGCCTCTCTCCATGTGAGGCAGCGGGCATCCTCCCAGGTGCAAACTCAGAGGGGAATGTAGGTAACTTTGTAGCTACTATCAGTAACTGAAGCATTGGAGGGATTTATTTTAAGCAATTCCTGTAGAATGTATGCCAAATATAGCATTATATTAAAGGTTCAATATAGTAACTAAAAACTATGGATTACTCTTTTGAAATGCTGCCCCCAGATTTCTGGTTAACTTTCTCAATCTGGACATCTTTTCTCTAGTTTTTCACATTTGCCATTGCAGATATCTTTTACAAATCTGGGTCAATATATACACTCAATATATGACGTAAGGGTATCATAATGCTCACATTGGATAATGAAAAAATGAATAATTTTTTCTCTTAGATTCCTAGTTGTGTCAGGACTGACCTCCTTAAAAAAAAAAAAAAAAGCATTCTGACCATTTGGTTGGCTGGAACAGTGGCTTTCATAGTTTGGATGGGCACAACTTTGGGTGACATAAAGACAGGTGTTTTGCTTTTAAACTAAATACTGATCAGCCATCAACTATGTGCCAGGAAATAAGGTAAGCACCGGAGAAATGGAGAGGTGAGTAGACCCACCCCCTTTCTTTAAAGAACCTACTATGTAGGTGAGGAAAAAAGACATATAATGTGAATGAAAGCATAATATTATAGGGCTGTTTATGTGGGCTTCAGGGACTACACAGTTAACGATTTTCATGAGAGTTCAAATGAATAGAACAAGGAATATTTCATTGAAAGCTTTAGTTGTGAAAATGAATAAACAATTCTTAGGAAAGATCTGTTACCTTCTCATTGGTATCCCACCAATAGTCTGGTCATTATATTGTATAATTTATTCTGAGTGGGTATTTTATATATATATATATATATATTAAATAGATTGGGTATTCTGAGTAAGAAGTTTTTATGAGTCAAAATGTTTAAGGAATACTGCCCAAGCTGGGCATAATTGTAAAGCTAAAATGAATTGTCTTCAGATCCTAAACATAATTTCTCTAATTCCTTTGCTATTGCCCCTTTTCCAAGTCACCCCACCTCACCCAATCACATCTCCCTGTATTTCCTGATAAGCAGTGAGACATACTTTGTTGGTGTCCAGAGAGGTATACAGAAGCACCATGGTTGTGTCAACATCTCCACAGTCGTCCAAGGTCACCGGACCCCCATACCCTAGGGCAAAAGCAGAGCATGTTAGAGGCCATTGTTGACTTCTTGCCTGACAGACCAGTTGGACCCTGACAGAGAATGTAAAATGGGTTCAAATTGCTCTGTTTCAAATTTACTGAAAAATTGTTGACCTTAATGGTCTAATCAGGAGGCACCTGGGTTGGTTTCTTGACCCTGAGATCTCTGAAGGGTATTTTCATGGGACATGTTATTTAATTGGAAGGAAAAATCTTTTTCATTACATTTAGGATGGCACTAAATGTAATCAATTAATAAATCCCTCTATTATTAGCGATTCATTTTTGCTAAGAATATTTCTTAAGCAGTGTATATATAGATCACTGAACAATCTGACTTAGATCGTAAAAAGATCAAAATTTTTTCACTAACATTTATGGGCTGAAGACATTGAAAAACTTACTTAAGTTCTCTGAGTTTCAGTTTTCTCATCTATGAAATAGCAGTATAGGATAAGCCTATCAAATGACTGTTCCGGTAAAAAATGATCAAATCAGCAATTTCACATGGCTCAACATAATAGCTAACATTTCTTTCATGTTTATTATATACCAGGATCTGTGCTAAGTGCTTTATATCACAGAGAATAATTTATCAAATTATTCTCCCTGGAATGCCATGATATAGAAATCATTATTAGCTCCATTTTATTGATGAGAAATAATTTATTGAATTTATAGGTATTAAATAATTAAATAGGTAGGTGGCTAAACCAGGACACAAATAAATGCCTGTTGGCTCTAAGCCTGTGCTAGTGGCCATTAGGATGCTTCACCATGATCGTGGAGGTAGGAGATATTAAGAATGCACATAAATTTCCTGGTAGAACACTTGGGATGACCAACAAACGATTATGACTCCCTCCTTGTTTCTTCAGTGAAGCAGAAGTGGCCTCTTCCTGTCATTACTGTTCACACAGCCATTGCTACAGCCCTCAGCCCTTATGCTGGGCATCTGCTGCCTTCTGCAGCCAACAGAGGAAGACCCACCCTGCACTAGGGCAAAGGTTTACCAGAGTTAAGACTTTAAGGCAAGCTAGAAAAGGCAACTATCATTTGTCTTTTACTTAGTATACATTACATTTAAAAGAAAATTTCTTCATAATCTCTGGATGAGATCTGGGAAACAAAAGATGGGAATTTTAATAGGGGTTTGTGGGAAAGGGGAATGTTGTTGATCTGTGCAGTTTAGAGGGGTATGTATTATTTTGGATGGTATTGTTATGAGGGGCTTTGATAGTTACAGGTTTAACACAGGGTCCCAGATCCTTGAAGGACAGAAAGGGAGATGTGGAGGGACCAAAATCAAACTGCAAATATTTCCCTTCTTGCTAGTCCCCAATCATAGTGAGGACATCACTGCTCAAAATGCCCTGTGATGAGCTTGCTTATAAGTACAGAAACTGAGCTCCATGCTCTTTCTATGATATCCAAAGATCATGAAAGTCTACAGCATAAATGGAGTTCCAGTTATCAATAATAGCATCCCCAAAGTTTATGCAATGATGTTTGCCTCCAGTTGAGTTCAAAGGTAGGTATTAATAGCTATTGAACCATCTGTTGCCAAACGCCTCATCATTTCCCAAAGTCCATTCGGAAAGCCCACATTTCTTCAGCTTTCTTGTTGCTTGCTCTTCGGAGACCAGTACCTTCAAAAGTGAGGTTCCTGAAGGCATAAGCAAATTTGGGGCTGGGAATTTTTTCTCCGTTTTCAAGAAATGTCTTCAGCATGTGTCCAAAGAGTAAGATTCCATTCAAGTAGGCAACAGCAAAGTCTTTTCCCTGAATGAAAAAGAAAACTCTTAAAATGGGTCCCAAAAAAGAGATTCTAGTCTTGAGCCCAGAGCAAAAGGTTCTTGGGATCAGCAGAGTAACTGGAAAGTTAAAAGGATATTAGAGGAGTTGCAGGGATGTTACTAAAGGAGACTTCTGGAAAATCCCTTCTTGGGTCAGTGCTCTTTATTATCCCATGTCACAATTCTGCCTACTCTTGGGATCAATAACACAAGAACACTGCCTTTAGGGCAGTAACTATAAGCAGTTACACTTCCTTCCCATAATGATAAAATAAACAATTGCCACCAGGAAAGACAACGTGAAGCATTTTATAATTCCTGTAAGATTTTATATGGAGATATTGTTTGCTTGTAGTTGAATGTTTTCATTAAAGTGCAAAAGAGAAAACAAACAAAATCAACCCCTGCCTTTCAATGTCCTGAATGGGACTTGAGCAGTTTGGATTGCATGAGACCATTGAACTTGCTTTGAAGACAGTTCTGGTTGGGTATTACACTAGGCCCCAATTGTCTGCCCTAGGAAAGCAATGGAGAGGGTCAGAACTCCGCTTCCTCTGCAGCTGGTGCATGGTGGTCTTCACAGAGCTGAGCTATAAATTATTAATAAGAGCTCTTGCCCTACTGAGACCGAGTAAGGACTGTTACTTCAGGCATTTTGGACTGCCCACTTGTGAAGAGTCACACTTTTGTCAGAGCTGAGAAGCTAGTCAAATGCTATCTGGCTATTACACCCAGAATTATATTTGCTAGGAAATATAAAAAGGAAAAATAAAACTCTTTCACTGGTTTCCATTTCTTTTGCTGAAGTCAACATTTCATGAAATGAAAATAATCCAGTTAAGACACAGTCCCTAATTTTGGCAGGGTCATAAATTGGAGAGTTTAGAATTGCTAGTCCAGGGAAAAAGAAAATCCAGAGGTATCCAACTTTCCTTATAGCTTTTGGGGCCTGACCCTTGACTTGCCCTCCTGAAGTTGTTTAGGGTCCTCAAGATTGCCCCTACCTTCCCCTCGCACTCCAAATCTGCTCTTACCTGTTAGTCTCTGAGGGCAGAATGCATCCAATAAATTTAATCACATTAAGGTACAGTGACTAACAAAGCCCAATGTGCCATTAGAGTCAGGGGGCCTCGCATCATACAGTAAGGTGCCCATGATTTAATGTCCCAATGGAAGCCCTTTTTCTAGGACAAATGTTAAACTGGATGACATACTGGGATAACAAGAATAAGCCAGGACTGTGCTGGGAAAATTTGGACAATGGTCAACTTAATTATAATGGAGGACAATGTCTTAACCTAGGAATACACATATCTAAAGGTAGAATTTTGGTATCAGTGACAGGAAAAAATTGCTTTAGGATGTAGGGAACTTTCCAGTAACGCTTTCTTTATTTTACACTATTTAAATTTTACCCCCCTTAAGTGTAAGAATAGCCCTCAATCGCAGGGCTTCTTCCTATCTTTCCATATTGTCACTGCCACTCTGATGTTGCAGAAGTGTCCCCTGTTGTGCTGGTCTAGAGTCTAGCAGAGTTGACCTCTAGCAGGAGTTTTGGTACGGGTTCTGCTGTTGCAAACTGCTATACACGTAGTTGGTCTCAGTTAACATTTGTTAAGTGAATTGGAAAGAATAAAAATAATTTTTCATTTTAGAATTTGGGTCCTGAATAGAAGAATAATTATATTATCCCTGATAAAGAAAATAATAGTATGTTATTTATACTATAATGTAAAATAAGAGCTTACCAGTGAAAAGTTACTGGAGAAAGAGTTATTCAGTTTGCAACTTTCAGGAGCCAGTGTCAGAACAAGGACATTTTTCATATAGTCAGGGGCTACGGCATAGTTGTCAAAGTAGTAGTCACTGTAATAAAAAGCACAGGTTCCTCATGAAAATTAAGTTCCTCCAAAAATAGAGATGCACCTGCAACCATTGACACAAATTATAACACCAGCCTCGAAAATAGTTTAAAACATTTTTTTCCCAGTAATCTGCAAAACTTTCTACTCCCCCCAGATAGGATTATTTTCTTCTGTGCTTGCTAAGTTGAATAAGAGAACTTAGGCAGCTATGGTTAACATAAACACATGGAGAGGAAAATCAGACTACAGATACTTCTTTGAGGGAGATTGTTTGGGCTCTGGACATGTGAGCTAGTACTTGCTTTCAAGGCTTGGCTTATAGCTGGAAGCTTTCTCTTCTGTAAGTACTCTTAACAATTTGGAGATATTGGGACATGGTAGAGAGAAATTTTATCATTAAACTTACTTTTCAGACGGTGAAACATAAGCATAAAAAGACTAACCATTTTCTCTGACACTGTAAGCTTCTTGACATATGGGACATTAGCTTGCTGATCGTTGTATCCTCAACTCTTAGACAATGCTTGGCACTTTGTAGACTCTCAATACTGTCTGAGATTGCTCTGCAAATCATATGGTTTCTAAGCTTCCTAATTATTTGGATGTTTTAATGTGCAAAGAATTTAACATGTTTGAACTGCTGTAATTAGGGTGATTATTATATAATCTTTTTTAAGAGACAGGGGTCTCACTATATTGCCCAGGCTGGTCTTGAACTCCTGGGCTCAAGTGATCCTCTAGGTTCAGCCTCCCAAGCAGCTGGACAGGCACATGCCACTGCTCCTGGCATATTTAATGTTTAAACACTTCTACTATGTGCTGAGGACTGTGTTGAATATTTTGCTCCTATTATCACATCTAATCCTAAAAACACCCCTATAAAGAGGACAATGTTAATTCTTATTTTACAAATGAGAAGACTTAATCTCAAGATGCTAAAAAAAAAAGTTAAAAGAATCAGGAGTGTTAAAATTAGAATTTGAACACAAGTTATGTCTAGTTTCGAGTCTCATGATCTTTCTAAAACATAGCCAGGTGTCCTTTGGGAATAGTGGCAAAGGAATGCCAGCACTTTGATGGTTGATTGAGGATTTGCTGAAAGTAAAATTAAACCAACCTGGCTACCCTGAGGATTCCTTCTAGACGGCAAAGCAGATATTGAAATCAATATGGTTATTGGAGTGAAATATTGATAACTTTGCCCTCTTTTCTGTACTTCTGTAACTAAATGGCTATGTTGGTTGATTAAATTATTTTCACGCACATCTAGCCACCAAACAGGCCTGCAGTTCCCATGCTTCATTTCCCTTAATGCTGAAGTACAGTTGGGGTAGGTGAAACGACCAGGTAATTATGGGAAAGTTCTAGAGCAGTATCAGCCTCTGGACTGAATACAGACAGGTAATGATTAATGATCTGGTCAGATAAGTGAAATCATGTGAGGTAGCTGCTGGAGACAAGGGACACAGGCACACCAGTGTCACCTTCTTTAAGCCTAATCGGACTCTAATATTTCCGTGCCACAGTTTATTAGTGAGGTCTCCACCCTTACCAGAAGATGAGTGGTAAAAGATGGCATGTGAAAAAAGGTGGTTTCTGCTCTCTGAAATTTTCTCTCCCTAGTCCCAGAGAAGTGTGGAGGAAAAGGTCACTACCTAGTGACTGTGCTACAGAGGGCAAAGAATAATTGTGTAAATCAGACACATATAACCGAAACTCTACTCTTATCAGAGGTAAAAGTAATCTAGGACCAAAGGCCATTAGCAATTGAAGGGAAAATGTGTGGTCCACAGTCCCAGGAATAATATTATTGAGTCATTAGTTGATTTCTCATCTCCTGGAAATCAGGATCAAATGTTGACTGAGTAGGTCTCGTAAATGAATGGACATTTGGGTTTAACGGGGCTTTTATAAAACTTTCACACGTAGACATGATAGAGGTGTCAAAGGAATGCATCTCTGCTAAGGCCACAGTAGATTAAACAAGAATGAGGGTGTGATTAAGAAAGAATGAAACTTTGGTTCAAATATTATCATTATACTGAATCCTGAAAGAGGTTGTGTAAAGCAAGAGAAGAGAGAATGTGTCTTCTGCAAATCCTTGGAATACTTCCTTTTTGAAAGGAGGTAGTTTCTTCCAAATATTATACCTACTTGAATAGATCCACTAGAATAATGACAATGTCTTCAGCCACTTCTTGGTCTTCCATGAGGTTGCTGATGGTGCCTGGTGATCCGCATACAACAATCACTGGAGAAGAGAGCAAGGCACAGAGAGAAATATATGATGGTCTACACATAAACTGGAGGGAACCAGTTGCCAAAATTTGAACCCAGTATGTACATGTTACATTTTTTTAAAGATTAACACCAATTCCCCAAATCCTTCCTCCGTTATTTGATTTTATTGTATTTCATCTACAGTTATAGAGTCAGAATAGAGCAGCATGGGATCTTAAAAAAATCACCTAGCCCATTCCCTTAATTTTATAGATTTAAGGACACTGAAGCCAAGATGCCAAAGGGTCAAAGAGCCAGTAGATGACAAAGATAGCTCTAGTAGTCAAGTTAGTGAGTCTTGGTTTAGTACTTCTACCATTGTACCAGGCTGGAGTGGTTACAAAAGCTATTTTCATAGAGAAGTGATGTGCACGTCACTATTTGTAAAAGTGGTTGAAAAAGATATAGCAAAAGTGAACGTGAGAAGAATTTACAAAGTCTTCCTAAACAACTTTCCTTGGGTTTTGTCTGTGGCTTAACTTAAAACTCCAGCTTAATAATTGCAATGACAGAGTCCAGTCTGAAGCTCTACCATGAATTTCAGCCAGCTGCCTATCAAATACATGGCTTTATGAGTACGAGGAGTTGGGGGACACTTCAATAGAGCTTTTTTTAATGCTGTGCTGTTTAGTTGAATTGTAAACTCTTCAGGGACATGAATAATTCTATACTTCTTCTCCCTCATATCTTGGTTAGTGTTTTTGCAACTGGTAGAGTCTAAATAAAGCAAATGCTTGATAATGGCAGTACATGATTTGAGTGATATCAGGAAATCTGTCAAGCAAGAGTCTTGCCTTGTAGGAAATTCCCACAATTGATTCCTTTGCTCCTGATATATTCTTGTTTGTAGACAGAATTATATGGGAAGTATAACAAATCCCCTAATAACTTAGTGAGGATAATTTTATCCCATTAGCCTTGCATACTTGGCCTCTAGCTGGGAGATCATTGGGCAGGTGAGATACAGAAAGATTAGGAAAGTGAGACAATTTTTGATTTTCTTATAATTTTTCCTGAGGCCATATGATCAATAAATTTATCCTCTTGGGCACCGGGGGGATCAGGGTTCAGAATGTGTGAGGATTAGTCACAAATCCAATAATATGTTGGATGGAGGTGAACTTAAAGAGCGGTTTACTGATGGTGGGTCATGATAGCCTTTTGGTTTATAAAACCTGAAGTTTAGCATTATCATTACTTTCACTATGTTAATATATTTATTCAATACTGCTTTTGTATTTTCTCTCGGAGTATAAGGTTTTAGTCAATGAAAGGAACGATACAATGAAGTTGCATGCAACTGTACATCTTCTCCAATATGCAAAACATATACAGGTAATGATGACAGCTCTGCAGTAGCAGATTTGTCAAAATGACTCGTAAGGAGGTGATACTCATGAGGAAGAAATTGGCAAAAAAAAATCTTCATGTTTTCTTACCATTGGTTTTCCTATTGTCATCTGTTAAGATAGCCTGAAACAGCTCCTTTTTTCTCAACATTTCCTTAAAGCTGAGTTCCTGGGAAAAATAGGAAACTCCAGCCTCTAGAGCATTGAGGTACCTAGAATAGGAAAAAGAGAGACTAAGAAATCAGCTTCAATCCCTCATGGGCTGCTACACTTTTCACTTATTATTTGCAGTTCTATCCTGGGACTCGTTCATTTAAAATTCATTTCTGCTATTAACACAACAGACAGTACATACCATGGTACCACTAGTTTGGATTGTGAACATCTAATTTAGTGAAAGTATGGGGGAAGTTTTAGGGAGTCTTCTTGTATACATACAAATAGTAGACATTTGGTGGGTCCCTTATGATGGCTTCCTACTCCTTGCAGAAAGAAGGTTCTACTCTGCTCTATAATTCAGTCCCGTTATCATGGATAAGTTGAAACCTTTGAATATACAGTACAAAAATTGAGAACTGATAGGAATAATGTCTACTCTTATGTGAAATGGACTTTTGTGTGTTCTAAGTTCACCCTAAAGTTTCTAGGATGAAATCTTAGGGTTGATTCTTGCAATTTCCTAGATGTGACCTCTGGTGGTTTTCCACCTTAGTCTTCTACACACTTAGGTGGAGAGAGACTGCAGAACTAAGTAGCATCCTGGAAGTAACAGAAAGTAACCCAACCAGAAGATTCCCTCTGCCACTTTTGTTGGAGTTGAGTGAACCTTGCGATTTTCTTTTAGCAATGGAACCCATTATTCCTGTTCTCCCTGCCCCTTGTTCCTCTGAAAAGGTGTGAAAGAATTTTTTCTTTCTAACTACTTGTAGGTGTGAGCAGAATGCACATTCTCTGGTATCACATCTTACACAGCACTGTGAAAGCACTAACTTGTGGTTTCATTTTCCTTATCTGTAAAATGGGGATCATATTACTTGTTTTCTTTTCTTCAGAGAATCTACTGTGGGGAATCAATCAAACTAATGTGAAAGTACTTACAAAAGTAGAAAGTGTTGCAAATGCAATATATGCTGATTATTTTTACAGCTCTATATTTACTTTGGCCCCTTTGCTTCTATATGTGTGTAAGACAGTGGGCTGGAGTCCATTCCTAACCCTGTTACATCCGGTGATAACCAGGCGGACTGTCATGAGTCTATGACTTCTCTACATAGCATGTGCTAGCAGAATATTAATGATCCTGCTTACCAGAAACAGTCCTCAGACTCGTCACCATCCTTGTAAACATATGAAGAGTTCCAGAAAGATGTTTTAAATGGCAGATCATTGGCCTTCCAAAAGTTAACCAAGAAGTACATCAATTTCCTGGCTGGAGTCATCAGCCTGGTTAAGGTTTCTTTATAGTCACATGACAATCCAAAACTTCCAGCTGAAATCATGGGGTAGCTCAATTCTGTGTCAAGGCTATGCCAAGAGGTGAGAAAGAAACCAGTGTCAGGATTAACTGAAGTAGCACAAATAAGCTCCCTCTTTAACCTGTTTCAGCATGTGTGTGTAAGTGGTAAGAATGACATGAGGTCATTAAAGCAGGTTTCTCATTTATATAGGTGTCCCTCCCACACAGATGAATTTAAAAGCAACAATCATTGAGCAACATGTTATGTTTCAAGCACACTGTAGGTGGTTTCATGAACATGTGGCTTGGTTAATTTGACTTATTCTAAAATGAGTTGTCATGATATCCGAGCTGGGACATAAGGGCTTTGGGAAGTAGTGCTAAGAAAATAAAGGATGGGCCACCACAGCTACCATTAACTGTTGTACAGCCAGAAAGGTGCCATCTACGCTTTTCCCTCCAGGCATTTGTTGCCTTCTTCCCAGCTCTGCTCTGGACTACCTTTGAAACAGACATCAGCTGAGGCTTTGAGAGGCTTTCCTTCCCCTGTCAACACCTGGACCTTCTTGTAGTTTCCTAAAGAAACCAAGCTTCATTCCCAACCAGGCCTTCACAAATGCCAGGAATGATATTACTCTGTCTCTTTGCCAGAATGACTCTTACTCACGTCTCAGGTCCTAGATTACATATCTCTTTATCTATCAGGAGAACTTTTGTTGATATCTAAGACCAGGTAATTATTTGGGTGAGTCTCTGTTTTAATATCTGTCTTCTCCACTCGACTGTAAGCTCCTTGAAGGCAGGGGTTGTGTCTGGCTGTTCACCTCGGTATCTCCAGTCTGCCTGACTCGTGGGTGGATGCTCAATATGTATTTCATGAAGGAAGGAAAACAACATCCCCTTCCATCTTCAGGGCTCCACTGAAAAGCTTTACTGGGAGTCCTGCTTGCATCTCAAACTCACCATGTTCATAGTCAGATTTATCATTTCTTATTTTCTTCAAAACTTCTCCTTACCTTGATTTTTAAATTTCTTTTAGTGTTTTGATATCTCAAAGGCTTCTTTGACTTCTCTCCATCCCTCACCCCAACAGCCAATGTTATAAAATACTATTGATTCTACCTTCCAATATCTTTGCAGCCATCCTCCTTTTCCACGCCCATTGCTTTCTCACTAATTACTAATTCAGGTGCTTCTCCCCTGCTGACTTTCCTGTTGTCAGTCCCTACCTGTGTCTCTCCTGCACACTGTGGTCAATTGTTCTCAAAGTTGAGCTTCTTCACATGACACTCCCAAGCTCAAAACCTTAGTAGTTTCTGATGCAAAACTCATGAAATGCAACTTCCCTCACCTGGACCTCCCTCCCATGAACTTCCAAATATGGTCCACTTAATTTTTCTAGTCTTGTCTCTTTTATTCCCCTATACATTTCCTGGGCTCCAGATAATACAGACATTCACAAAAATCTTTCACTTTCCTGCTTTTTTGCTTTTTGCACATATTTCTCCCTCTGCCGGATTGGAAAGTTTATCCCCTCATCCCTACCCATTAAAATTTTACCCATTCTTCAACACACAAATGATACCATCTCCTTCATGAAGTCTCTCTCCTCTTGAAGCTTAAGCCCACTCAACCAGAGGGGACTCTTTTCTTCTGTGCACCCTGCAGCTTCTTGTTTGTTTTTCTCTGGTAGAATCTATCTCACTCTGCCTTGTATTGGTCACCAGAGCCCTCGGCACCTTCTCTATTTGTCTAGGCAGAGGCTGTGTTTTACTTAATTCTCTCTGCTCTGACAACTAAAATGCTTCTTTGTACATGGAAGGGCCATCAATGGTAAAGCAATTTTCCCAATCCTCCTTCCTTCTGATCATACTCAAAAGCGATATTAGCAAGTGATCAGAGGACAGCTGGGAATGAGTGCAAGGAGGAGTAAGGTGCTATACTTGTCTGCGTTTTGGTACAGAAGCTGGGCTCAAGAAGTGCTCCTGTGTTATGCCTGTGGCATGCAGTGGGACTGAGCATCCGAGCCTGTTGGTACTGTGGGTGTGAGGTGTCAAAATCTATTGCAAGAGTTCTTCTGCACAATTTTCTTTGTGTAGACGAAGGGTGATTCTTGATTCGGAGTCAGACTGAACAGGTGAAAGAAAGGTACATGAGAGGGATTTTGATTGGCAAAGGTATGGTCAGGGAAACAAAGTGTTTTGTGCTGATGCAAATCACGCTGCATGAAATGAATGGAAAGGATAAGAGTGATTTTCCCAAAGCCAGAAAAATATATTCATTCTAAAATACATTGAAAGTTTTTCCTAAGATGGTAAGAGTACTGTGCCAAGTACTTTAACATGTTGTTTGTATAATCCTCAACTCTATGAAAAAAAATACCTTGTCATCTTCCCTACTGTCACAGACCTAGGGGTAGAACAGAACCCTGCTAACACCTGGAGGTGCTGCCTTTCCCTTTGTTTCCCTGCCCTCTGCCCGTACTTCAGTGAATGTTTTATTTATGAAACTCCTCCAGTTGTCTGTCCAAGGTCACTGCCTGCTTCCTGTCAAAACTCTGACTTTTTACCTACACCACGGCGTCAGTAACTCAACCTGAGCAGCTACTGTAATTCACCCCACACTGAGCAAAGATAAGGTTATCTGGATAAGGGAATGAAAGTTACAGAGAGATGGCAGAATGCTAGAGCCTCAGCACCCCTGATTGCAATGCCTTGACTAGACCGTTGTTTGATGAATCATTTCAATTGCAATGTTATGTCTTGACTTCAGTTCACAGTAGTATTAAAACAACAGCAAACCCAACTACTTACTACATCTGGTAGGTGGAATACGTGCATGAGGGCCCCATGAGGACACAGCCCATTTTTCTTTCACTCTGTAGGAGAAAGAAAAAAAAACACAACTAATCTCTAAAACTAAAAAAATTATTTGATGGACAGGAAAGAAGTGGCACGGGGAAGGCTCCCAGAAGATTAGAAAGTGGGCCTCCCAAAATGCCTGAACACAGAGCAGAGAGGAGCAGCATAGGGTGCCAACCAAGGCACGGAGAGGTCCGGGAGGGAAGAGATGCTGAGAGTGGAGGAGAAAGTGTTCCGCAAAGGTGAGCTGCCTGCAGGTGAAGCTGGATTCCTTACCAAGCGGAGGATGGGAAGAAGCAGCAGAGGGAATGGCAGGCTGTACCATTAGCAGGATCTGTAGGCCAGATTGTGGGGAGATGAGATTTGGAGGCACTTTGAAGGGAGCGGGCAAGTTTCAGTTCTAGGGAGAGCTACAAAGCAGGGCCGCAGAGAACAAAATGCAATGTGATTGATTGGGTCATTATTGATCTTATTTGCTCCAATTTCTCAAGGGGAAACTGGTTGGGAATATCCCACCCCTGGTTTTGGAGAACCAGGGTATACCTCTCTCAGTAGAGGCAGAGAGAAGAGGCACACACTCCTGGAATTGTGACTTGGAGTTTATCAAACTGCCCTTACCCACACCTCACCAACCCAAGATCGAGAATCACTGCTGTGATCAGCCACTCTTCCGGACATGAGTACGGCCTATCTGGTTGGTGTGATGTTCTCGATTGAAGTTTTAGAGCCATGGCTCTACACCCAGGGCTCTGCTTCTTGGACAGCCTTTTCAGTGTCTGTAGTACGGGGGAGGGGTGCCTTGCACACCTACTTGTCTCTAGAGAGCTTGTGACACTCATTAGCTCCTTAAAGCTCTGACTGGGGCTAGGGGTTTGGAGTTGGGAGGAGGAGCTAGGCAAGAATCTGTCTTCCCATTTCCATCCTCTGACATGCAGTCACTACTTTAAATTTAGCTGTCAGATTCAGGCCTTAAGCAATTAATTTGTTACCTGATATATGGTGATGACTTGAAACAGAGATTTCTGGTGTGGCCCTTGAAATATGTTTTTAACCATGGCTTATCTGGTATTTCTTGAGGGACACAAAGGCAAACCAGTTTAGACCAACATTTAAATTTTTAAAAATTTTAAAAACAACTTAAAATGAAATAATTCCCCTCCATACCACTGAAAGTGTACAGATAGTACATGCTGAAGTTCTCCCCACTTTCCTGGATTCTGGAGGGCCCTTGTCACTTGGGAAGTCTACGGGAATCAAGCCCAAGGGACTTGCCTTCAAATCATGGCTGGGGACGACAGGAGAGACGCTTCATGGCCCTGTGCCCAGGTTTCTCACTGGTCATCCCGTGCCGAGAGGCTACGAGCTGCATCTGCAAAGGTGGTCACTTACTGATATTGCCCTGAGCAGGTCGAGGCCTTCACACGTGCTGCTCCGGCAGTCCCCTGACTTGTGAATCAGACCGTCCGAGTAGATAAAGGAAGCATTCACAGTCACGTTTATGCCTGTTATTCAGAAATGAGGGACAATAGAAAACCAGCGTTATTTTTCAGTAGTTTATACCAGCCATGACACTTACCCTGGGAAAAAATGGATATCCATTTTCAGGCCTAGGGACATTTGAGTTCTGAGTCTTTGTTTTACTCACAGTCACTTCTTTCCTTTCTCGCTCTCTCTCAACAGCTTTATTGTGGCATAATGTAGCCACCATAAAAATGATCCATTTTAAGTGTACAATTCAATGACTTTTAGTAAATATATGGAGATGGGCAACCATCCCCACAATCCAGTTTCAGAACATTTTCATTATGTTCACTGCTCTCTTCATCCTCTTCCCACAACCTCAGACTCAGCAAGTTTCCTGTGCGGCACTGGCGAGTGTCAGGAGAGCATAGACGTTATGACACCCTGTTCTTTCACGTTCCCAAGATGCTGGTTCTGTTTGCTGCCAACGTGCACGAGGCTACAGTCTGCCTTGGTCTCTGATCTCCATCCCACCGTCCCGTCAACAAATAGTGACCGAGTTCCTGCTATGTGCCAGGCACTGTTCCTTGTGCTTCAGAGGCAGCATTGAACAGAAGTTCTGCCTTCAGGAGGCTTATGTGTTCCTTGGGGGCTCACACGGAAGAGCTATTTCTGATAGAGTGGGCATAGAAGCCTCTGTGGGGAGCCGGGAACTGAGAGAAGTGACAGTGAGCCATGCAGGTATGTGGCTTCTGGCCAAAGAGAACAGCAGGGGCAAAAGTCCTGGACAGGGTCATTCTTGGCACAGTATTGGAGGAGCAAGGAGGACAGTGTGTCATGGCAGAGTGAGCGAGGGGCAGTCAGGGCAGGAGGTGAGCTTAGAGGGAGGCCACACCATGCATGGATGGCATGCAGGCCTCTAGTAAGGACTTTCAGTTTATTCTGGGATGGAATGTCTTTGGAGGATTTTGAGCAGAGAAATGATATATTGTCTGGCCATCATTTTAAAAGGATATCTCTGGATTCTGATGCAGAGAATAGATTATGGGGACAAGAACAGAAGCAGGAAGACTAGTGAGGAGGCTCTTCATTACCTAGGTTAGCTTGGACTGGAGTAGTGGTAGCAAAAGTAGAGAAAAATGGCTGCATTTTGGATATGGTTTGAAGGTAGGAAATTGCTGATGGATGGGATACGAAATATGAGAAAAAGAGGACTCGGGGTAACTCTAATATTTTTGGCCTGAGCAAGTAGGTGAAGGCACTGCTACTGACCAAGATGGGAAAGAATGTGGGAGGAGTAGGTGAGTCAATGTTGTGTGCTGGAGGGAATCAAAAGTTGGGTGGACATGTCAGGTGTGAGATGCCCACCAGACCCTAAATAGAGATGACAGGTACGCAGTTGAAAATAGACCCATCAGAAATAGCAGTAATATGTATTGATAGACAACCGTCACATCTGTGTCTTAGATTTATAATTTTAGCACAAAAGGCATGTCTTGGTCAGTTTTCTAGAAAACAGAGCCTGAGACAAAAGCTGTATTGGGTTTGTCACCCCAAAGTCTGTATACATAAATGGTGGGATCTGAAATTTTATCCATGATTATCTCATCCCAAATCTATTATGCACTTTTGATATCACAGATCCAAACTCATGTATGAGGGAAAGACCTTTTACCAGCTAAATGATCCACCAAAATAAATGTTAAAACCAAAATTTATCCCTGGGTAAGACTGCTTGCTCTCAACTAATCTTGCTGCGTCACAAATGTTAGCCCCTCTCTCTACTGGAGCATTCAAGATACAGAGTAAGTAGTGTACGGAAACAACACATGTACACCCTCAGGAAGTCCCCAGGCGGTCTGAGCAACCATGGCCACACTTCTCAGATGAAATGAATATGGTTAACAGTCTGACTGTCATCTATTTTTCATGGAGAAAGTGCGACAAGGTTATGTTTCCTTTTTCAGTAGACAAAAAAAAAGAGGTTGCAAACTCCCCAGAAAATGCCCTCTTGGTTTTGAAAATCTGTCCTTTTATGTTAAAATGTTTCTCATGGAGGAGAAAGAAAAAAATATATTCTTGGAATGTTCATTTCTCTGAGGAAAACAAAAGTATGCTCATTTGTGTCCTAAATGAGATGAGAGTTTTGACTGGATTTCACTCTGATTCACAAATTTCTTCTCTTAGAAACCAATACGAGAATTCAAAACAAGTTTCTCTTTGAAATATTTGCTTAGCCACAGGGTGGTTGGTTTTACTGACCAGAGCACCACTCTTGATGATGAGCATTTCCTCTTTAGTCTACTCCCAAAGCCAATGTGAACTGTGTTTGTTCTGGCCTGGGACCTTCGGATAATGGAGAGCTTCCATCTCTAGATGAAAGTAAAGATCTTGGTGATGATATTCCTGGGCATTGCCAGGTACCATATTTGGGAAGGCAGTAAAAAGATGGCAGAATCATTTGACCAAGAGATGTCCTTAATTTTGCCAAGCATACGGGGAATCTGGGGACCTCAGTCTTTAGTCTGGCATTATGAGTGACTTTCTATGTGTTCTTACACAAGACATTTTAATTTCTCCGACTTGCTTTCCTTACATGTAAAATGAGGTTAGAACCAAGTTTTTCAAATGGAATAGTTTTTAATGATTATTATTTTATGATGATGTATGTAAAAAGGGAACCAACAACTGTTGAGTGTGACCTTGGACAAGTGACTTCACCACTGGGGCCCCAGTTCCTCATCCATTGATTGATAGAATTGATAGAATAGATCACCTTCCAATAGAAGGTGATCAGGAGGCCAGATGTGGTGGCTCACTCTGGGATGCTGAGGTGGGAGGATTGCTTGAGGTCAGGAATTCGAGACCAGACTGAGAAAGAACAAGACCTGGTCTCTACAAAAAATAAAAAATTAACTGGGTTTGGTGGTGCATGCCTGTGAGGCAGGAGCATTACTTGAGCCCAGGACTTTGAGCTTGCAGTGAGTTATGATGACGCCACTACACTCTAGCCTGGGCAGCAGAATAAGACCCTGACTCAAAAAAAAAAAAAAAAAAAACAAGGTTAACTA
>CM052440.1:73947264-74022754 GCA_028533085.1 Varecia variegata | reverse complement strand
CATAGCAGGACCCCATCTCTACCAAAAATAAAAAAAATTAGCTGGGCATGGTGATGCATGCCTGTAGTCCTAGCTACTCAGGAGGCTAAAGTGGGTGGATTGCTTGAGCCGAGGAGTTTGAGGTTGCAGTGAGCTATGATTGAGCCACTGCACTCCAGCCTGGGTGACAGGGCAAGACCGTGTCTCTAAAAAAAAAAAATAATAAATTTTCAAAAATAATGAGAGCTACCCCATAGTGATACATGATGTCTCAAAACATTGCATATTTTCCTCTGGAAATACTGAAATAAAGAGTGTTGGCTATTTCTTAGGGATAGGGTAGAAAATACCACCACCACATTAGAAAGTCTGTTGAATGAAAGGAACTATAAGTGCCAATTTAACTCTGAAATTTTAAGATTACATATTTTTCAATTTAATTTTATTTCTTATTTTAATGTTTAAATTTTAAGTTGTTTTCAATGTCTTGTAAAATCAGTCATTATGACTGTTAAATCATTGTGTTCATTTTTAATGTGAATTGACTATTCTTTAATATGTCAAAAAATACAAAAAATTATTCTTAGATGTAATTTTGAAAATCATAAGTTCATACACACTATCTTACTATTTAAAGGTAGACTAATAACTCTTCAAATTGTTTAATTATAAAAAAAGAAAAATCCTTTAGTGAGATTACTTTTTCAAGTCTTGATACCTACTGAAGAATATATGACTCATTGTAAAAATCTGGTGTATACACAGATCTGCTTCTTTTTCACTTAATAAAGTATAAGCATAATTAGTATAGCCTGGTCAGAGTTGAGAAGTCATCAGCAAGTCTGTGAATTGGTTAGATACCGAGGTAGTTATATATTCTACCAAGTCTGTGAATTGGTTAGATACCGAGGTAGTTATATATTCTACGCAAGGCAGTGCGTTTTATTCTTGAAACCAGACTGCTTGATTCTGTTCTTGGCTCTCACATTTGTCAACTATGTGACCTTGAGTAAATCACTTAATCTCTGTGTCTAAATGTCCTAGATATAAATAGGTTAATATTACATACCTCTTCAGGTTGTAATGGAGACTAAATGAGTTATATTTGTAAAGTATTTAAAATAATGTGTATAGTTAAGTACTATATTAAATGTTCTTTATATAGAAACTCTCAGTTAACTAGGAATGGAGGGGAACTTCCTCAATTTGATAAAGAATAGCTACCAAAACCCTACAGCTAAGATCATAACTAATGGTGAGAAATTAGCAGCTTTCCCACTAAGATCAGGAACAGGATAAGGATGTTCCCACTCCTCACTGCTGTTCAACATCATACTAAAAATCCTAGCTAATGCAGTAAGACAAGAACAAAAAAGGCATACAGTTTGGGAAAGAAGAAATAAAACTATCTTTGTTCTCAGATGACATGATTATCTATATAGAAAATCCAAAAGAATTGACAAAACAAGAACATCATGAAAGTAGTAATTCATTATAGTAAAGTTGCAGGATACAAGGCAATATACAAAAGTCAATTGTTTTCCTATACACTAGCACTGGACAAGTGGAATTTGACATTAAAAACATAATACCATTTACATTAGCACCCCCGAAAGATAAATTACGTAGGTATAAATCTAACAAAATACTTACAAGATCCATATGAGGAAAACTGCAAAACTCTGATGAATGAAATCAAAGAAGAACTAAATAAACAGAGATATTTTCATGTTTATGGATAGGAGGACTCAATATTGTCAAGATGTCTGTTCTTCCCAACTTGATATATACATTCAATGCAATCCTAATTAAAATTCTAGAAAGTTATTTTTTAGATATTGGTAAACTGATTCTAAAGTTTATATGGAGAAGCAAAAGACCCAGAATAGAATATATGCTATTGAAAGAGAAGAACAAAGTTGGAGGACTGACATTACCAGACTTCAAGACTTACTATAAATGTACAGTAATGAAGACAGTGTGGTATTGGCAAAAGAATAGACAAATGGATCAGTGGAACAGAATACAGAGCCCAGCAATAGACCCATATAAATACAGTCAACTGATCTTTGACATAGTCTTTTCAAGAAGTGGTACTCTAACAACTGGATATTCACATGTAAAAAAAAATGAATCTGGACACAGACCTTATAATAACTCAAATTGGATCATGGACCTAAATGTAAAATGCAAAACTATAAAACATCTAAAAGATGAATTAGAAAAAAACCTGGATGATCTTGGGTATAGTGATGACTTTTTAGATATGATACCAAAGGCACAATCAATAAAGGAAATAATTGATAAGCTTTATTAAAATTAAAAAGTTCTGCCCTGAGAAAAACACTGTCAAGAGAATGAGAAGACAAGCCACAGACCAGGAGAAAATATTTGCAAAGACAGATCTGATAAAGGACTGTTATCGAAAATATGCAATGAACTCTTAAAACTCCACAATAAGATAAAAAATAAACTAATTTAAAAATGGGCAAAAGATATGAACAGACACTTTACCAAAGAAGATACATAGATGGCAAATAAGCATATGAACAGATGCTCCACATCATATGTCATAGAGAAAATGCAAATGAAAACAAGATACAACTACACACCTACTAGAATGTGTTATGGTCTGAGATGCGAGAAATGACCACCTAAAGACCGAATTGAGCCAAATTAGGAGTCATTATTAGCTGGCCAGTGACTACTCTCTGCACCGCCGCCGAGCTTTTGAAACAGAAAACTTTTATCGTGAGTGAAAAATCATTGGGGCAGAGCAAGCATGATTACAGGGGCAAAAAGTAGCATTACATCATTTTCATGTCCTGGTGCAACAGGATCTGGGCAGTTTAGGGCTTGGTCATGCAGAACATGGGTGTTGCATTCCCACACTTGGGGCACTGTCTTTAGCAAGAAGTTTTACAGAAGCGACATAGCAGGTTAATGATTTTTTGGCACAAAACTCACATTATCACATTATAGAAATAGCTCTGACAATGTTAAAATTTCAGCCTTTAACATTATATGGCCAAAAGTTATAACAGTCAGTAGTCTTGAAGCTTTTGGCCCTTAACAAATGGCCAAAATCCAGAACACTGATAAAATCAAATGCTGAAGAAGCCACCACACCCAGCCAAATCTGTTATATTAAAAAAATAATAATAAAATAAAATAAAGACCGGGTTTGGTGGCTCACGCCTGTAATCCTAGCACTTTGGGAGGCCGAGGCAGGAGGATCGCTTGACGTCAGGAGTTTGAGACCAGCCTGAGCAAGAGTGAGACCCCATCTCTACAAAAAATAGAAAAATTAGCCTGGTGTGGTGGCACACGCCTGTAGTGTGAGCTACTCAGGAGGCTGAGGCAGGAGGAGGATCGCTTTAGCCCAAGAGTTTGAGGTTGTAGTAAGCTATGATGACGCCACTGCACTTACCCAGAGCGACAGAGTAAGATCCTTTCTCAAATGTCTCAAAAAAAAAATTAAAGATAATAAAATGAACAATATTGAGAGCCATTTTCAGCATATATATAGTGCTGAAATTTGGCAAGAGGTTTTGTCTCATTAGGAAAGAATAATTTATAAAATTTGTCCGCTAAAATCAGAATTAAATAGGCCAAAGTTTTAAAAACAATTTTTAAAGAACCTGAGTTTTTAAGTTTAGTCAACTCTAAAACAGCTTGTGTCTTGCACAAAAAGATAATTTTTAGATGGAGATATGGGGAAATAAATTATTTCAATTAATGAAAATTTTGTTAGAAAATTATGAGAAAAAGACTTTAAAAAGGTATTACACAAAAAGCAAAAGATCTTCAATTAAGTCACCAAACAATTGCCCACAGAAGGAAAGACATTTCTATCACATCAAAGATTAATTAATTTCGACTTTGAAAGCTTGCAAGCACTTTTCTTTAGCTTCTTATTTTTAGAGGAATCATGTGAAATAAAAATCACTGCCAAATTTTTAATTGGGTATGTATTATCTCAAAGGATATCCAAATTTATAAAAAAACAGTCAATTCATAGCCTAACAAATGGAACTCATGACATAGAAAATTTTTATTTTTTTATGTCTGAAAAAAATCAGTTTCTATTACTACAGAGGGTGCTCCATCTATATTAAGTCCAAAGTCCAGATTTATCGGAATTTTAAAACATGATTCCCTTACTGCTTTGATCCTAACGATGATACGTATTGAAAATGCATATGCCCAGTTTTCTGCATAAAACTGTGACAACTGTTCATAAATGCAGTTAACATCATTCAGGGAATATGTGCAAATGCTATGGGTCATCAAAATTTTTTGGAACTGCCGAAAGACACAGAAGACAATTAATTTAATTATCACGTGTTCTTTGCCAATGTTTATTAGTTGAGTTGTGGAAGAGTTGTACTAAGAATTACTATACTGTTAATTTTAATTCAATATTTTCTTGAAAGAAAAGGAATGTTTGGCAAATATTAAAAATTCAAAGATAAGGATTGGTGTCTGATTTATGTTCCCTTACTGTTACATCACACTGCATATGAATGAGCTAAAGTTGAAGCTACAACAAAGAAAAAGCTTATTTGTTACCAAGCTATACAGGTACAAACATACAAAATTTATGCTGAAATTAAATCTTTGCATAATACAAATCAATAACAGTTTTATATATTATTTAACATGAATCAACATGAAGCTTTTAATTGTGATTCACAGCACTAGGTAAATTGGCTATATAAACTACAAGAAAAATTTGAAGCATGCTTTGCTGATATTGGTTAAAATTTAGAGTTGATTTTCAAATTATGCAGTATTCTTTCGGATTCAATGTTAATAATACCGAATTAACACAAGATTTAATGAATTTACCAAACTTAGATGGACATAGTTTTGAATTTGATGTTTTTACTTCAAAGTTAAGTTAATTCTCTAAAAACATGAACAAGTTTGGTATTTTATAAAAGAGTAGAGAAATGTGGTTTGACTATGCATGCCACAAAAGAGAATGTAACAACCAATAAAGTAGAAAAATACAGTATTACTTATAAATTAATAAGGAAGAAAAGGGAAATACATATTCTACCAGTTTGGTATCACTTTTGGGAGATTAGTAACAAAGAGCTAAAATAACAGTGGCTTAAACGTAAGAGCTTATTATTCCCTCATGTGCAATATATCTGAAGGTAGACTACTGACGCAGTGGCCTCAGGATGTCATGAATGTGCAGGTTCCTTCTATCTTTTTGTTCCAGTATCATTAATGTTCAACTTCCATCTTCAATGTCACCCTACGAGTGCTATATGGCCATTACTATTAATACTTCCACATTCCAAGCAGAAAAAAGGAGGAAGATGGTAGGTACCACAAACTTTCTCTCATCTGAGTTATCTCCCTTTTTGGGGAGGTTTTGCAGAGGCCCCATCCAACAACTTCCACCCACATACACGGAGCTCAGCACAAAGGCCTGAGAAATACAATTTTCCTATTCAGCGTTTTACCACTCCCAACACAATTTAGGTTGATATTGAGAACAAAGGAGAGAATAGATAACGGGTGGGTCATCAGGAGTGTTTGTCACAAATAATGTCTCGATAAAACCAGTAAAAATAAGCAAAAGAAACAATAGTAGAAAAATATAATGATGGAAATAAAAAGATCATGTTTATAGTTGTTAAACTAAATGTGAATGGGCTGAATTCTCCTACTAAAAGATAAAGACTGCCAGATTAAGTTAAAACACAAAATTTCTATAAATTGCTTAGAAACAAAATTGTAACAAAATTATTTTATAAGAAGGCTGAACTCAGGCAGCACCTACCCCCAGTTCCTTCATCTTATCATTCAATGAGTAAATAAGAGTTGAGAGCCGATGATGATGACGACCAGTAAAGATGATGCAGAAATGTTGATATTTAATTAAAAATATACAAAGTACTTCCTTTTGTATATCTAGTGTGGCTAATTCAACAATTTAGCAAATTACAGGATTAACATAAATTTATCTCTAAGATAATTTGTTTTTAATCAAATTGTATATATCCCATAAAAAAGTGTAAGACAGCAAGTACTTGTGGACATTGATATGCATCATGTCTTAGTCCATTTTCTGATGACTATCACAGAATACCTGAAATTAGGTAATTTAGAAAGAAAAGGAATTTATTTCTTACAGTAATGGAGGGCGAGAACTCCAAGGTCAAGAGACCACATCTGGTGAGAGCCTTCCTGGTGGGGACTCTATGCCAAGTTGTGAGTTGGCACAGGGTATCTTATGGTGAGGGAGCTGATTGTGCTAGTTTAGGCCTCTCTTCCTCTTCTTACAAAGCCACCAATCCCACTCCCAGGATAACCCATTAACCCATTACAGTGCATGAATGGATTAATCCATTCACGAGGGAAGAGCCCTCATGACCTAATCACCTCTTAAAGGCACACCTCTAAATACTGCCACGTTGGGGATTAAATTTCAACATGTGTTTTGCAGGGGACAAATATTCAAACCATAGCACACTATTACAACCTTTAAGATTGTAAAGCTGCTGTGTGTATTTTGGTATATTATAATTTGAGTGAGATTGGGAGGAAGAATTTGGTGGTAGATTATCCTATAACTATAAAAATATGCACATATGATTTTAAATTTGATATTGAACAGATTTATTTCTTATCAGAATATGATCATTATCATATGAATCAATGCCAGTTGTTAAAGAATTATGTAAGGGTAATTAAAACATCAACTTGTAAATTTTGCAAAGTAATGATAGGAAAGACAAAATCTACTTTTAAAATAAAGTGTGTAATGAAAGGCTTTGAAGTGCCAGAAAGAAGTGTGAAGATGTTGGGTGCTTGAAAGATGGAATAGGTACAGAGAGAGAGAAATATCAAGGACACATCTATCATACTGCGAAATTTTACCAAGGAACTCCAAACTAGATTGCAAACTTTTAGTTTTCCAACTGCCACAACTGTTATCAAGTCACTGTAACTCCAGTGATGCCCTTGATGGGCCAGGTTTGACCTTGGTGACATGAGGAAATTACATCATGTGCTGACTTTGTAATATAGCTCTAACTGTTCACAGAGCTTGGAGAGTAGAGAATATAGTAATGAATGTGCAGATGATTTAGAATAATGACAGCCATGAAATGTAATACTCAATCTGATTATACCAAATGAAAAATGTCAGTTTCACTAGCAAATCTTGACACAAGGAACTGGAAAAGCTATTTATCTGTATTAGTTTCATGAAAGTAATGACACATAAAAGAAATCAGAATTTTTTTCACTAATTATTAATAAAGACAATTTAGTTCATTAATAACACCTTGCTTTTTATTTTACTAAGTTCTTTACATACGCTGTCTCATTGAAGAAAACAACAATCCTTCTGAGTAGATTGTATTATCTTCACTTTACAGAGAAAACTGAAGAGAGGTGTAAGTGATCTGCCTGAGCTTACACCAGATAGTGTCAGAACTAAGCTTCACATGAAGATTTTCTAATTCCGGGTCCAATATTGTTTATCATACACTACACTGCACACTAACCAAGTTTTCTTAACTGGAGGTCCATGAATCCCTTGAAAATATGTGCAAACATTTGTGGTGTATGAAATGGGGAATAGTGGTGTGGTATTCTTGTACCAGATTTTCAAAAGAATTGGTTCCTTTGAAAAATGCTAAGAACCACTGGACTATACTATAAGTTCCTTGAAATAGGATCATGTTTGTTCTTGACTGTACCCTTAGCACTACTATAATGAAAGGTGATAGGGACTCAATAAATTTGTGGATGAATGCATAGAATATGTCAAATAATTTAAGATTATTTTCCAATGTTATTTGTATAATGTTAAATTGTTTTTACAATTTGATTTTCCCTGAATTATAATAATAGATATAGATATTTTATACATTTTTCCAAATAGTCAAAATAAAGTTGTTAAAATTTAGAGAGATAAACATTTTAATTAGACAATCAGTATATTTGGTGGCATGTGCCAAACAGCACCTGAGGTAAGGTAAAAACAAAAATAAGTAATCAGAATTCAATTTAACTGATACTCAAGGGACAAAAAGTTACTCACATTGATAAAAGTAACAACTCATAAAGAAGGTATGGCAGTCAGGAAGTTTAAATACTAACTCACATGCAATCAAATTAAAGTAAATATGATTTAAAATACAATAAATTGACAGAAATGAAACTATAGCAGGAGATAACACAATACTATCAGGCACAATATACATCAAGTAGACAAAAAACAGTGATATAGTTTTTACTATCAAAATGTAATTAACAGGCTGGGCGTGGTGGCTCACGCCTGTAATCCTAGCACTCTGGGAGGCCGAGGCGGGAGGATTGCTTGAGGTCAGGAGTTCAAGACCAACCTGAGCAAGAGTGAGACCCCCATCTCTACTAAAAATAGAAAGAAATTATCTGGACAACTAAAAATATATATAGAAAAAATTAGCCGGGCATAGTGGCACATGCCTGTAGTCCCAGCTACTTGGGAGGCTGGGGCAGGAGGATTGCTTGAGCCTAGGAGTTTGAGGTTGCTGTGAGCTAGGCTGATGCCACAGCACTCTAGCCTGGGCAACAGAGTGAGAGTCTGTCTCAAAAAAAAAAAAATACTTAACAACATTGAATATAGCTATAAATTAAATGTCATATTTTGAAGCATATATTATGCTTCCTCATCCAGGATCTGTGAGATAGTTTTATGTACTGGTCACGAATAAAATGTCAATAATATCCAAAAAGAAGAAATTGCACAAGTCACATTCTCCAGTCTGAATTTATAACTAGAAATTAATACTGATAACTAAAATAGAAAAACATTTCAACTACCCGAAATTTTAATCTCTTTACTAATTGGGTTAAGATGAAAGAAATAAAATTATAGCTTACTTATAACATTTCAAAAGTTCAGATGTGGCCAACACTGTAACAGAAATAGAGAGCCATAAATTAGGCTATTATTTTACAAATAAAGAATCTAAAATAAATTGTGGAAATGGGAGAATTGGTAAAAAAAATCAAGAAAATTAGAAGAAATAATAAAATTAAAATTAACAGTTTCTAAGAGGATAAATTGATAAATAATTTTTTGATGAAGCTAATACATTTCTGAAAAAATATAATCAGAAGATAAAGTTAGAAATGAGCAAGATAATAGACACAAAAGTTTTTAATATTAGAAAATACCATGTGATTAGAGACCAGCCTGAGCAAGCACGAGACCCTGTCTCTACCAAAAATAAAAAAAATTAGCCGGGTGTGGTGGCACACACCTGTAGTCCCAGCTATTCAGGAAGCTGAGAAAGGAGGATTGCTTGAGCCCAGGAGTTTAAGGCTGCAGTGAGCTATGATGACACCACTGCACTCTACCCAGGGCGACAACAAAAAAAAAAGAAAAGAGAAGAAAAGAAAAGAAAATGCCATGTGAGTATAAGTTTGTTCTAGTAATTTTTTGATAAAATATATACCTTTACAGGAAAATGTAAAATTACCAAATTTAACTCGGGGAAAAAAGTAGGAAGTGTAAATAGAGAAAAATAAAAATAGTGAAAGAATCTGAAAATATAACCAAAATATTACGTCCAGGGCAGAAACAGGTAATTGTCATGGTACATAATTTTTCAGAAAATAGAAATATATGGAAAGTAACTCAGTTTATTAAAATGGTAGCATAATGTCCAAATAAAGAAATAATTTCCCTAAAACTTTAATAAGTGCCTATGTGTATTCAAATTCTAGGCCAGAGGTTCTAGGGGTACACATATGAATCGGATTCCTACTTTTAAGGTGTTCATAGACTAGTCAGGAAAGACATATAAAATCAAATGTTACAGTTAGCAAAATCTATTTCCAGCAGTGTGGCAAACACGATCTGCATAAACCTTCTTCCACAAATGCTCCATTATTGTGGTCACAAGAAAATAAGGAAACTCTCCCAAAAGGGCAAAAAGTAAAAAATAAAATGACAGTGAAACAAAAACTGATGAGGGTTCAGCAAGCATAAAATCTAGGGTTACAATGGAGAGTAAGCATTGGGCTTCCTGTAGGAAGTAAAACTTGAGACTCTTCCATCAAGCTGGCACACTCAATCCACCTAAAGGGTCCCAGTACTTAGCAGCATCTGGCCCAAAGGATAAGCAAATGCTAATTCTCTCAATTTAGTTTCTTAGGACTCCCACAGGTGATCTCCAAAATTCAGAATAAAATTTTGCCAAATATATTAACACAAGTCTTCGTAAGTCTTCATGTGTATCAACAGAAAAAAACAGAGCAAAACATTAAACATAGACCACCATAAACTCATATTGGACTTAACAGTTCATTCTGACTGCTATATATAATAATATATATTAATATATAACAAATATAACATTTCACCATAATTTATTCATTCACTCTGTTATCAATGTGCATTTGGTTTCTTGTTGCTACTGTGAAAAGAACTGTAGTGACCATGTCTCCTGGGGCATTCATTTCCCTTAGATAAATACCGAGGTGAAATTGCTGCTTCAGCATATATGTTTAATCTATCTTAAAGTTCACAAGATAATGCCAACCCATTGTTTCAGAAACAGCTGAAGCAATTTATACTCCTACCAGCAATAAGAGGTCCTGTGTTACACTTGATATTGTCATTTGTTAATTTTTGAAATTGCTTGAGTGCAAAATTTTATTTCATTGTGGCCTTGCTTTGCATTTCCTTGATGACTAATCAAGCTGAACATTTCTTCCTATGCTTATTGGCCATGTTTTTCCATTGTGTTTTGCCCACTTTTCTATTGGCTTGTTTGGACTCAGTTTCAATTTTTATCTAACTGTTTGTTTCCCTAGTCCATTTCATTATTCTTAGGCAAAGGACAAATTAAATATTCAACATTAGGAGGATCTCCAAACACATCATTCCTGGAAACTACTCTGGCAATTGTTTATGCTATTTGTTCCCCAACTTGGTGTGGCCCTCCCCTTCTTCAACCTGCTGTTAGCTCAGAACAGATGTCACCTGCTCTTTGAAGATATCCACAGGCCTGGCATAAAAAATTTGTTCTTCTGTACATCAATAGCATTGAATTCATACCACTCTATTAGAGCAAACCATATGTGTGCAACTACACGTCTTTCTCCTTTCTTTCTATTTGGAAGATAGGAGCTTCCTGGTGGCAGGAACTGTGTTTATTTGTCTCTGAATATTCAAAAGATAACACATTGATTGAGCATTAAATGTTCAAAATTCAAAAGGGATGACTTTATTACAGGATCTATTAATAATTTCAACATTCCATTCACATTGTAAGGGAAGCATTAAAGATCTGAAATCAAGTTCTTTGTTTAACAAACAGTTGTAGTAAGCCACTTTACTAGGTAGGTACAAAGAATATAGAGACCATTACTAAAAACCAAAAAAAAATTAAACAACTTCAGATACGTGAAATACTTAGTAGATATTTTGAATTGTCATACAATCCTCAATAATTTCCTTTATGCTAAATCCAATTTACTCATTTGGTCACACAACAAACATTAAGGGCACAGCAGTGTGCCAGATACTGCTTTTTGTTTTAAGTAACGCAATCTTTCACTTGTATTGAAAAAACTTGAGCTTCTGGGACTCTCTCACCTTCCTAGAAATTAAATCAACATCAGCATCATGCACACTTGAGTCTTTATGGAGTAGAGGATAAAGTACCTCAAAGTGAAATGTCAGCAAAAAGGAACAGGACAGCTTCCATGGCAGAGGAGGGGGCCCCTCATAATAGGATCAAGAGATGCAGAATCCAACAGAGCTAGGTTCAAACCCTGGTTCCAGTTCCTTAACCCCTAGTGCCAGGAACTTCCCCAGAACGACTCCAGCCCACCACGCCCCGGAAGCTAAGTGATTTCTCCATGTTTAGACAAGCTAGAGTTGGAGGGAGATTAGTTAACGTTGCATGTATGCATCACGCTGCATTTCGGGGTGCTTACGCCTCCTTCCCAATTCCCTCAGGTAGAGACTAGGAGGGACAAAACCAGGCGCAGAGAGGCCACCACAGACTTCGGTTCCCGCCTCGCCTCCCTGGCGGCCCCTGGTCCCCTTGCCTCAGGAAAGCGCGCAACCAACCGGCTGATCCCGCCCACCTGGCTTTAGGCCTCCAGCCGCACCACGGGTCGCCGCGCAGGGCCACACAGCTCTCTCGCACACATTTGCCCTTACGGGAACCCAACTCGCCGCGCGTCTCCCCTCTAGAGTCCCACGGGAGCTCTCAACAGGGCCTTCACTCCAAAGCTAGGGCTTATCTCCCGGCTGCGACCGGGTCACTTGTGACCGGCTGGGGATCCGGCTTTTCTTGCCCGCGGGAGCCGCACTGCCCTCCAACCCCAGGCCCGCCGCCGGGTACTCGGGCCGGACGCCCGCACGCTCCGCTCCGCGTGGCTGGCCACGCAGCGGGCTCGCAGGAACGGCGGGGGCCTAAAAGCTTTGGCCTGACTTTGGATTTCGCCGCTACTTTGTCGGCTTGACTTAAGCAGACTTCGGTCACCTCTCCCTCAGAACGTCAGCGAAGAAATAAAAGTCACATCCAGTGAGACTCCAGCGTGCCACACCAGCGCTGCACTTAGCGCTTCCGGACTTGCCGGAAGTGGCGCTTTCCTGCTGGGCGCCACCTTCCCGCGGAGAACCGTCCGGTGCCGCCAGGCGCTCGCCTCCCGTGGCCGCGGGAGGTTCCTTAAGCCCGGGTTTACGTAGACGCCACTCCGCACGTTGTGGGGCCTCAGGATTAAGCAGCCGCGGGCCGCTTCTAAACTTGAGCTTCACAGGGCAGAGACGCTAAGGCAGTCAGTACCGTCCTGCGCCGCGCTCCCCAAACTCCTCCCCAGCAGGGGGCGCTGGTTCCCCGCTGCCCCCCACCCAAAGCCTAGTTCGGAGCCGGCGCTTCCTTCTAAGTCCTACTCGTGGCAAGCCCACCGCTTCACCTCCGGCACCGTTCTAGCCACACGCAAAGTCTGACACGTACTACCTTACAAAATGTTAACTGCTCTCTTCGTGATATTCTGGAGGCCCTGAAAAGGGCCTTTTGGAGTCCCGAGAGAAGACGGAGAGCCCGCTCAGCCGCCGAAGCCGTACAGGGTGCGCCCTTGCCGCTTCAGGGCGTACACCACGTCCATGGCCGTGACCGTCTTGCGCTTGGCGTGCTCCGTGTAAGTCACCGCGTCCCGGATCACGTTCTCCAGAAAGACTTTGAGCACTCCCCGGCTCTCCTCGTAGATGAGCCCGGAGATGCGCTTTACGCCCCCACGGCGGGCTAGACGGCGAATGGCGGGTTTGGTGATGCCCTGAATATTGTCCCGTAGGACTTTGCGGTGGCGCTTGGCTCCCCCCTTACCCAGCCCTTTGCCGCCTTTACCTCGCCCAGACATTTTCCTGTTACAGCCTCCAAACCAAGAAAACAGGCGGGTAGCTGCGATCTGAACCTCACAGGGTTTGCAGGCCCTGTTACATTCCCTCGATGCGGACCTGTTTGAAAACCTCACGAAAGTGGACGGAGCTCTAGGCCCCTCCCCTGGAGGCTTCCTTCCTGCAGTTGTAAGTTCAGTAAGCAGAAGCTGAACAAGCCAGATTTTTTGTTTACCTTTTCGGAAACGCCTTTGCATATTCTTGCCAAAAATTTGAAGAAAGATTCATCCTGCTATGTTTGAAAGTTTAAACAATATGAACTAATATAATAGAATTTATATTGCCTTTTCTCAGTACTTAAAAGTAGGGCAGATCCCACACAACGCTGTCTGTCCCTGTCTCTTTCTCCCTCCTTACTTCTAATTCTACGTTTCTTCAAACAAAATGCTCATTCTTATAATACCATTCCTGACCTACCCAGAAAATCAATAGGAACCAGAAACGCTTTAAGTCTTACTAGAGTTCAAAGCAATTACAGTTTTTCACATGTGGATCTTTTTAAGTCACCAGTAGGGGGAGAGTTTTTTTTGTTTTGTTTTGATTAAAAGAGCCCTCAGAACACTGTATGTCTGGAAAAACTCCTGAATGGTCAAACTTCACTACATGATTTTAATCCTTGACTCAGAGAGAAGAAGAAACGTCTACCAGTCTTGAAGAGGTAAGGATTCTTGTAATGGCAAAATAGGTTGCCTTGTTTATAGTTACTCTTCTAAGAAGTCAAGGTTAGAACATTTTCAAGTTAGAAATCTCTTGCTTTCAAGAATAAAAGGAAAAATTGTGTCCAAAATAATAATTTTAAAAGCTCTTTTTAAAATTACCCATGATATAGACAAAAATTTAAGCTGGTTTACGAAACTCATTGCAGGAATATCTTGTTGAAGATTGCATCAGAGAGACAAGCAGCTGCCGAGATGAGTGCGAATCGAGCTGTGGAGAGCCTTCTGGCTTTGAGCCAACAGGAAGAACTAGTGGATTTGCCAAAAGACTACCCCTTGAGTGCCAGTGAAGATGAGGGTGAGAGTGATGGAGAGAGAAAGCATCAAAAGCTTCTGGAAACAATCAGTTCCCTTGGTGGAAAGAATAGGCGGAAATTGGCTGAGAGATCTGAGGCTAGTCTGAAAGTGTCAGAGTTCAGTATCAGTTCTGAAGGATCAGGAGAAAAGCTGGTCCTTGCAGATCTGCTTGAGCCTGTTAAAACTTCATCCTCATTGGCCACTGTGAAAAAGCAACTGAATAGAGTCAAATCAAAGAAGACTGTGGAGTTACCCCTTAACAAAGAAGAGGTTGAACAGATCCACAGAGAAGTTGCATTCAATAAAACCTCACAAGTCCTCTCCAAATGGGATCCTATCGTCCTGAAGAACCGGCAAGCAGAGCAGCTGGTTTTTCCCTTGGAGAAGGAGCAGCCAGCCTTTGCTCCCATTGAACATGTGCTCAGTGGCTGGAAGGCAAGAACTCCGCTGGAGCAGGAAATTTTTAACCTCCTCCATAAGAACAAGCAGCCAGTGACAGACCCTTTACTGACTCCTGTGGAAAAGGCCTCTCTCAAAGCCATGAGCCTGGAAGAGGCAAAGATGCGCCGAACAGAGCTTCAGAGGGCCCGGGCTCTACAGTCCTACTATGAAGCCAGGGCTCGAAGACAGAAGAAAATCAAAAGCAAAAAGTATCACAGAGTCATGAAGAAAGCAAAGGCCAAGCAAGCCCTAAAAGAGTTTGAGCAGCTGCGGAAGGTCAATCCGACTACAGCTTTGGAAGAACTGGAAAAAACTGAAAAGGCCAGAATGATGGAGCGAATGAGCCTTAAGCACCAGAACAGTGGGAAATGGGCCAAGTCAAAGGCAATTATGGCCAAATATGACCTGGAGGCTCGACAAGCTATGCAGGAACAACTGGCCAAGAACAAAGAACTGACGCAGAAACTCCAGGTAGCCTCAGAGAGTGAGGAAGAAGAGGGAGGCACAGAAGTGGAGGAACTTGTCCCTGATGCAGTGAATGAAGCACAGATGAATCCAGATGGACCAAATCCCTGGATGCTCAGGAGTTGCACCAGTGATGCAAAAGAGGCTGAAATCCAGGAGGACCCTGAACAACTGCCAGAGCCTTTGGCCCACAATGTTTCTGAAAGTGAGGGAGATGAAAGACTGGTGGCAGAGGAAGAAATTTTGTTGAAAGAATTTGAGGAAAGGCGATCCCTTAGAAAAAGGTCCCAGCTCAACCAGGATGCTGAGTCAGTGGGCAGTCAAGAAACAAAAGATTCTTTCAGCCAGGAGGTGCTATTTGAATTGAGAACACTGTCTCAGAAACTCAAGGAAAACCATCAGTCCAGGAAGCAAAAAGCAAGTTCAGTGGGGACTGTTCCCCAGGTCCAGAGAGAGGAACCTGCCCCGGAAGAAGAAGAAGATGAACCTCTGTTGCTGCAGAGGCCAGAGAGAGTACAGACTCTGGAAGAGCTAGAAGAGATGGAGAAAGAAGGATGTTTTCAAAATAAGGAGCTTCCCAGACCTATGTTAGAATGGCATCGGTTGAAGAAGAACCCAAATAATCAGACTGATGCCCCTAAGAAGAAAAAGAAGGAGCAAATGATTGACCTACAGAACCTCCTAACCACAAAATCTCCTTCTGTGAAGTCCTTGGCCGTTCCCACAACAATAGAGGAGTTGGAAGATGAAGCGGAGAGAGACCAAAAACAGATGATAAAGGAAGCTTTTGCCGGGGATGATGTCATCAGAGACTTCTTGAAAGAGAAGAGGGAAGCTGTGGAGGCAAGTAAGCCACAGGACGTGGACCTGATGCTACCTGGCTGGGGCGAGTGGGGTGGTGTGGGCCTGAAGCCCAGTGCCAAGAAAAGACGCCGGTTTCTCATAAAAGCCCCTGAGGGTCCTCCAAGAAAAGACAAGAATTTGCCAAATGTGATTATCAATGAGAAGCGCAACATCCACGCAGCAGCTCATCAGGTGCGAGTGCTCCCATATCCATTCACCCACCATCGGCAACTTGAAAGGACCATCCAGACCCCTGTAGGATCTACGTGGAACACCCAGAGGGCCTTCCAAAAACTGACTACTCCCAAGATTGTCACCAAGGCAGGCCATATCATTAAGCCCATAAAAGCAGAGGACGTGGGCTGCCGGTCTTCCTCAAGGTCGGACCTCTCTGTCCTACAGAGGAATCCAAAATGACTCTCCACACATCACAAAAAACAGCTGAAGAAAAACTCTATATAGATTGAGTTGCTGGAAGAGTGACATCTTGATAATTGGGACCAGGAGCCCTGACCAGCTCCTGCTTTGGCCCAGTTTTATTCTGCTGCAGGATAGATTCCAAAACTGGCTTAGCACACTGTGGGTGTAGTTAAGCAACATTTTAGAAATAGAGGCATTTTTATCTATTAAAAAAATGCATCAGAGATTTGTATGTCCATTTATTCAGTATATCTGTTATTGGGAGCTTATTAACATATTTAACTTAATTAACATATTTAATTTTCAAGACACTTTGAGATAGATGCAGAAGTTAACTTATCGAAAGTCAGCTACTAAGTGACCTTTGACAAATTTATTTAACTTCAGAATTTGGGCAGAGTCAGTCTGGCTCCAGAATGACCACCTTAACCATGACAATATGCTGCTTCCCAGCTCCAAAGACATTGAGGTTAATCATTGTGCTAGGCACAAAGGACATACATAAATACTTCATAACGTTATTTCAATAAAATCAAATCTTTATTAGGATATTGAGATGGTAAATTTGTTTTACTTTTAAATGGATACTGTAATCTACATTAAATATTGTTTAATAAGCAAGTGTTTAACATTACATCACATAGGGGTGTAACTGTGTAATTGTGAAAAATGTTAAGATAATTAAAATGACCTCAAGGAATTAGTAGAAAATAATTTCTAATTAAAAAAAAAAACTTGTTTCAAATACTATGGGTCCACAATTCGAGTACATAAGAAGTTGCTGCCATTCTTCCTTTAGTCTTAGGGCTCATCTATAAAAAGACGCCGGGGGTCCTCCAAGTCATCCCTGAGAAGGTGATCCCCTGATCGGTCGCGCCCGGACTTGCAGGGAGCAAGCTGAGGCCAAGACTTTCAGCCTCAGCAACTGAGCTGCGCCTGCAGCCTCTCCAGTGAAACCTGGTGGCTCTTTTTAGGCCCATAACCCCAAAGACAAGAAATGTTAAGCTCTGGCCAGGCCATCTTGTCGCCCTGGTCAGTTCAGAAAGCGTTCATGTCAGAGCCCTTAAAGGTGAACAAGCAGCAGAACTTGGCCGGAGGGTCCGGGTCATCTGCTGTAATAAAGACAGTTCAGATGGCCAACTACCGACGAAGCTTTTTTGGAGCCAGCTCCCCCGCACTGTTCGGTAGCAGGAGGCAAGGCGCTTGTACACAGGAACAGGCGACATACCTGTGCTGGGCAGGCTGAACTCGGCAGAGAGGCTGTGATTGCGCTTAAGCAGCAGCGGGCTCCGGAGTCAGGTAACTATCTGGCTGGGACGTTGTATTACGTACGGGAAAACTCCGCCTAGAAAGCATGGCAACGTCTGGCACACGGTGTGACCTCACTTGCTAGGGGCAAACCTTGTAGTTCTAATTCCAGATTTTTTTGTTTCCGACCACGTTTCCTTCTTTCTTAAGAGTTTCATTCCCTGGGAGCGTGTGTGAGCGGGGAAACCCCAGCACTCCCTAAGTTCCTCACCCACGCAATCCCCTCGGGGTCCCCAAACGCGGAGGAGGCTGTCCCCCAGGTATTTATATAGGAGATTATGTAAACGTGGAATAAGGGCTTGCTCTTTTGATTGGCGAACGAGGGAGGAGGCAGTCCTTCTGCCAGAGCGCTAGTTGGGAGCGGAGCCTGCTAACCATTGGTCACCGGAGCCGAGGGCGTTGCGGCCCCCAATGGGAAGGCGCTTCCTAGTGGCAGCAAAGAGTTTGTAGGGACAGTTCCGGTGTGTCGCGCTGCGTGCCGGTACCAGTCCTGGGTCGCTGTTTTTCCCCCTCTCTGCTGCTTTAGGCGAGAGGACATGTCAGGTCGCGGAAAGCAGGGCGGCAAAGTGCGGGCCAAGGCCAAGTCCCGCTCCTCCCGCGCGGGCCTGCAGTTCCCAGTGGGCCGCGTGCACAGACTGCTGCGCAAGGGTAACTACGCCGAGCGGGTGGGCGCGGGGGCGCCGGTGTACCTGGCCGCGGTGTTGGAGTACCTGACGGCGGAGATCCTGGAGTTGGCTGGCAACGCCGCGCGGGACAACAAGAAGACTAGGATAATTCCTCGCCACCTGCAGCTCGCCATCCGCAACGACGAGGAGCTAAACAAGCTGCTGGGGAAAGTGACCATCGCTCAGGGCGGCGTCCTGCCCAACATCCAGGCCGTGCTGCTGCCCAAGAAGACCGAGAGTCAGAAGGCGAAGAGCAAGTGACCCTGACGCCGCCACCGGGGAGCCGGCTTCCCCAGCAAAGGCTCTTTTCCTAGCCGTCCCGCAGTGATTTTTGGATGTGCTGGATGTCTTGGGGGGGGCGGTGCGATCTAGCGGGGAGGTGGGCGGCGAGGGTCCCGTCGGGGTCGACAGCTAATAAAGTCGGTGAAAAGCGTATGGTCGAGAAAGCTGTGTGGTTGCGGGGACCTTCCGGCCAACCCCGGGGGCGACCAGGAAAGCCCTGGAGCAGGTGCTGGTGGGTTGGCTTGAACCCCTTGGAATGCTTTGGTTTGCAGATCGCCCTTGAGGCTTTATGGGAGGATCAGGGAGACAGGGCGGGGGCTGCCTTTGCTCATATTGAGGCAAAGGGGAGGCAGAGTAGGTGTGGCGTGGCCTACTCTGGAATTATTTTTACTTCCCTTTCTCAGGGCCTTAGTTCTCCTGCCCTGTTTGTGGGCGGTCAGGACCAAGTTCTGGGACGGGAAGTATCAAGTTGAGCTGGTCTCTGGCAGGACATTGTCTCTCCTGCCATACTTTTCAAAAGGTGGAGTTAACTTTCTGTCCTCGCATGGTGGCCCTGATGACACGGTATCGACTTAGACATTCTTAGTCTAATAGCTGTTATGCTTTCATGATTTGAATATCAGATATCTTTATATAGCACCCTTATATTCACAATTTTTTTTAAATGAGAAAACATGCATTAATATGTGTAATACAGAAGCATGAGTCATAAGGTTGGAAATTCGTTCCCCTGGCACGTTGCATAACAGTATAGTGCCTTTGGTCATGAGTTACACATGCTCAGGAGCTTTTAAAACGGTTTTCTCAAGTTTCTAGCTTCATAATGGTGTTGTCTCCATCATATTATACTCCTTTGGGAATCGGTTTGACTTTGCTTTATAAGAAAAAAAACCCACCTCTTGCTTTTAGAAGTTATTTTTACTCAACAAATAACCTGCTTGAAATCCCTTATGTTCTCCCACTAGTCTGAAGTGATACCCTCATTCCAGTAATGCCTATAGGAGTTGCATTGCTTAATGGCACAGTATTGCTTTAATAAATACGTAAGGAAAGATAGGGCCGTGTGATTTAAGTGCAGGGAGAAACACATTTCAGATCAGGAATCCACATTTAAAAGTTCAACACTAGTTCCATTTCATCCTTCTCAGCAAGCTTCATCCTGGCCCAGAGGCCCCACAAAAAAGATCCCAGTTTAGTTTCACATCTTTGGATTCATCTATCCTGTTAGTCAGAGTTGAAGTCTTCCTGAAGGAAAAACAAAACAAAAAATGAGTAAGTCTTCATGCTTAGTAGTGGCTGGCCCATCTTCCCACATGGACTTTATTTCATCCCAGTGTTTACTGAACACCTCTATGCTGTGCTCTGTACTAAGTGATGGGAGTGCAGCTGTGAATGGGCCAACCAGATTTCCAGGTTCTTGGAATGCCCACATCTTTTTCTTATTGGTACCTGATGGCAGGACAAAGGACAGGTACATACGTTCATATCAGGGATCAGCTTCTGTTACTACTTGTGTCTCTCTGCTGTTTGTGGAATGAATATTGGAATTCTCCCATGTGGTCACCTTTGAAGTGTAAAAAAATGAGAACACACACATCTCGTCTGGGAGGCAGATTATTGTCTCCTAATTCCTGAGAAGAATAGAATGCAAAGATACTGTGGGCAAGTTCCAGAATGCTCAGCTATTGACTCTGCTCCCTACAGTTTCCTCAGAGGTAAAACAAGCATCATGCCTGTTTTGAGGATTGAGATTGTTCACTTACTATGTGCCACATATTAGGCACTCAGTAAATTGAAAAAAGTACCATTTCCTACAGGGATGTGGGTTTCCCCTTATAGATTACATTATAGGTAACATTGGCTGATAGAATTTTTTTAAAATGCCCAATTATTAGAATTAGTTCTCAATGTTACCACTTGGGGGCAGTGGAACAAAATATATAGGTATATATTGTGTTGATTTTGACGTTTGAGTCTAATTTCTTGAAGATATGAGGCATCTGAGAAATTACTACCAAAGTGATGAAGAAACAAGGACAAGGGCCACCAAATCGTTTATAAGAAAAAATCACTTTTGCCTTTCCCCCTGAAGATTCACAGGAGTCTGTCTAACCCTGTTACTTAAGAGCAACATAGGTACCAAGTATAGTAACTGCCCAGCCCCTCCCACCACTGCCCCAGGGATTCGTAGGATCCCCCCAAATACTTCTCCTGCCTCAAAGTTCAAGCAGCCCCTCACCGTTTTTGTTTTTGAGAGTTTCTTTTTTAACCTTAATAATTTATTGGCACTACAAATGTATACCACCTACAAAATCAGCTTGGCCTGTGATCCTTGATGAACAAATAGTAGTTCTTGCTGACCTTATGATTGTTAATTTAAAATGCCAGTATTTCTTCAAGCACTAGACTATAAGGAAGAAGACTTAGGACAAGAACTGGTGGGAATTCTGGTTTTTAATAGATTTATAATCCATAGTTTTCTTTACACATACATATACTCTTTCCTGCAGAGATGAGCCATTCAGTGTGGCAGGCTGTGGCTTGGCCAGGATTTGTTTGATCTTTGTTTTTCCTGCAGGTCAGTCTTGTCTCTGTGTCCCTGAGGACTGGTCTGTTTAGTTTTGTCTGCCTGGAATCAAAAGGTTTAGTCAGGCCCCATAATTGGTGATGACTGGCATACTGTGTGCAAACTTCACAAAGCCCCTTCCAATGGTTGAAAGGTCAAGTATCATAGTGTTTAAGAACTCAAGCTCTCTGAAATGAGACTTAGGTTCCCATCCACTCTGCTCCTTACTAGTTTTCTGATTTTGGAAAGGTTACTCAATCTTTTTAAACCTCAGTTTTATCTCTAAAATGGGCATAATAATGGTTTACCTCAGAGGGTTTTGGGGAGGATTCAATGAGATAATGTGAATGAGGGTACTAAGTTTCCCATATAGAAATGTGCTCAATGAGTAGTAGCTTTTCTTATTTCTATGCAAAACTGGACTTAGAGTGAGTAGCAGTAGTTATAGGACCTATCAAAATAGGTAAACATATAGCATTCTAGAAATCCTGTGACTTTTGTGATAGCAAACCATAAAAACAATTTTGGTGGCTGTTTTACTAATTATAGGACATCCACAATTCAATGTATAACAAAAAAAGAAACTAATAAATGATTAAAGTTTGTGAACCTGAGTTTGCATTTTTTTTTTTTTTGTCCCTGAAGACAACCTAGTTTAGAATTCATGGCTTGTTAGGTGCACCCACGAAGATTAGAAATGGAACCTGTTTGTTCTATGATTTATTGAGCGATATTATGTGCTACACACTACAATTGGTAACCAGTCAAGAAACTTACTGTCTATCGTGGAACACTCACTTGAAAGGAAGATAGTAATGTAACACGTAAAGACAGGGAGATGCTCAAGGGGTTATAGAAACAGGGGATGGAGTACCTGGGTCACTCAGCCTGGTCAAAACGCTGGCTGGTGGGAAGGGTAACACCTGACATAGGGGAGTGAGTTAGCCTGAGAAGCAGCCTCCACAAAGGAATGGGGGTCAAAAGACAATCCTGCAGCTGGATTTGAATCTGAATCTAGGAAAAAAGTCTGGCCTGGAGATAAGAATTTGGAGTCATGACTAAAAATGGCCAGAGTGGATCAAGTCATCCAGGGAGAATGTACAGGTTTACAGACAAATCTATAGAAAATAGCCACAGCCAATGGGATTTGGGGATCTTATGAAATTTAATCGATTGGCAGAGGAAGAGGCGTCAGTAAGGAGATGAGAAGATGTGCCTGAAAGGACACCAGGAGAGAAAGTGTCAATGCATAGAGATTTTTCCACAGTTTGGATTATGCCGCTTCTTGAGACCCCCTAGTTTGTTTATACTTTGCCATGTCACTAGAAAATAGTCTTTAAAAATTATCACTTTTTTCCACACATAAAAATGCTGACAAGGTGGCTCACGTTACTAATAGAGTTGGAATAGACATTCATTTTTACCCTCTACGTTTTAAATTTCAAGATATTAGGAGGATACAAATGTTTTTGTTACATGGATAGTTTTTCTAATGCTTAAGTTGGGGCTTTTAGTGTGCCTATCACCCGAACAGTGTTCATTGTACCCGATAGGTTGGTTTTTACTCCTCCCTTCCCCCATGCCCCCTTCTGGATTTCCAATGATCTTTGCATCTCTTTGTGCCCCTGTGTGTCCATCAATTAGCTCCCAATTATTAGAGAGTTCATGTGGTGTTTGTTTTTCCATTCCTGAGATATTCCACTTAGGATGATGGTCTCCAGTTCCATCCAAGTTGCTGCAAAAGACATTATTTCATTCCTTTTTATGGCTGAGTGGTATTCCATGGTATATATACCACATTGTCTTAATTCACTCATGAATTGATGAGCACTTAGGTTGATTCCATATCTTTGCAATTCTGAATTGTGCTGCAATAACATTTGAGTGCAGGTAAATTTTTGATAAAATGACTTCTTTTCCTATGGCTAGATACCCAGTAGAGGGATTGCTGGCTGGAATGGTACCCTTTACATTTTTACATTGCCCATACAAAAATTCGAGGTACATATAGTGACAGAGAAAACTTTTTTTTTTAAAAAAGAAGAATATTGGTAAAGAACCATTTAAAAAGATGTTCTTTATTATCATTCTATTTAGTTAAATATAATTTTTTACATATAAGTTTTAACTTTAAAGAAGTTTTAGAAACAGTGGTAGCTTATTAATTCATGAAACCAATGTAGGCATATTAGAATGTTTAAAACATGAGAAATTTGACCCTGACTAATGAATTTTTTTTAATCAATAAATGTTTAGTTTCCCAAGAGAGGGAAATGGAGAGTAAGAGGAACAACAACAAAAAAGAAAAAAAGAAAGAAAAAAAGAAGGTGGTGAGGAAGAAGAAATGAAGCTGGCTTCAGGCAAATATGAAATTTTCACTGCAAAGCTTTATTTCGTTTTCCCTACAAGAAGAGAGAGAGAGACAGACAGACAGCCATACTCTGTCATGGGCTGCTTTTCCCTTGCTCAGTAGCTAAAGAAATGAGGTGACACACAGGAGGGGTTGCTCAGCGGTGGAACGGTGGAACGAGGCAAGGATGTGAGGCTTTGTTTTTATTTACAAGGAAAGGAAAGAAAATTTACATGTTGAAAATCAGATTTTATCATATGCACACATGAGAGAGAATGGCAGCTCGTTTGCATAGTAATTGGATCCTTGATAATTGTATCCAGCCATGCAATTAAAAAGCCAGCCCTGATTAACCCCACAGTACAGAATTAAAGGAGGGATGAGCCCTACGTTCAACAAAATGATCTTTGTTTTCAACAAACAAGACAAGCAATCTACTAGTGAGGGTTTATTTGATTTCTATTTTAAAGTACTTCTCAAATGAATTATCTTTTTCACGTCAAAAGCTCAAGTGGTCACTACGATTCCAAAATACCCCTTATGAAATTGTGCTTATTGGAGTGCAAGTGTACAGATTAGCTTTGTACTGAGAGAAGCATGCATTTGGCCTGAAAGAGGTGAAGTTTTAGATTGTGAAGACTAGGAGAAATGCAATGGTCTGTAAAGATGTGTAACTTCTAACCCTCAGAGTTTGACCAAGGGCCAGTTATGGGTCCAGAAAGACAACACTAAATAGACCAGTTCTCAGGAGCACTTGGACAAGACTAAGGAATAAGTCTTTATCAGGTTTGGAAATGGTGACCTGAAGAAAAAATTTGTTCTAAAGTCACTGGAGACCTTCTGAACTCCTCATCCCTTAGAGGTCACTTGCAAACAGATTTATCGGACCTATGTCCATCCCTTACCCTACAGACAACATTAAATATTAAGCAAGTTCAAAAGCAGTAGAAGCAGAGTATAGAAGACTAAAAATGATTTCATGAAAGAATATAAATCTGATGATATAATCAAAAAAGTTCCAAGAGATCTTCCTAGGGAGACAGAAAAAAGTCAACACTGAGTGCTTGAACAAAATATAGGAACTCAATTCATTATGACCTTAGCCCTTAGCCTTGAGCAGGGATCTCATACAGATAAAATCACAAGGGGTTAAGAAGAACTCTTCAAGAAGTGTAGATAAAAAAACAACAACAAACAAGTATGAGAAAACACCCCCTGGACTGGACTCCATCCCTAGGCCTGGGCACAAAAAAAAAAAAAAAAGAAAGAAAAATAATAACAACAACAACAACAAAATCACAAGAGGTCTAAGATGTGCACACTATTACTGAGTTTAGAGTCATGGCCCAAGCAATGAGCTCCTTAGCTGAACCTGTATTTTTGTCTATGCCCCCCAGCCAAAGACCACCAGGAACACACGTGTAGTTGAACAAGTTGGGTTTATTGCTCTTTGCAGCAAAGAAAAATACACACTTTCGAGAAGTATGGGGTGTCTCAGTAAGAGGGTGTTAGGATTTATTATGAAATTGGGGTTATGTTGGTTGGTTTTGGGCCTTTGCTCAGGACTGCATGCTGTCAGGAAGTAGGGTGCAAGGAATGCTGTAATGTGTGGGAGGAAGTAAAGCTAAAGCTGTAATTGGTAAATATGCTAGTGCTTATTAGCAGGGACAGGGGCTCTTCAGTTATTTTTGTGGTTTGGACAATACTCATGTTTATGTTTGTGTTCACACATGATTATAGAGTGGTCTTGCTTTTGTTTTGATTTTTCAGTCAGTCAGTGGCCTTGTCTGGTGTCGGTGTTCTGTGAAATTGTTTATGTTCAAGAGATCACCGTGGTGTCACTGTGTCAGGCCAACTCCTAGCAATACCAGGACCGAGCTCATAGTCCAGGCCTGTTGCTCTGTCATGGGCTGCTTTTCTCTTGCTCAGTAGTTAATGAAATAATATGACATCCAGAAGAGGGGTTGAGCAATGGAAACAGACAGACACCTCAAGGCAAATGGTGGCAGTGTCCAAACACCATGCGAGAGGGAGACATTGAAGTTTATTCCCTGAATTTCCCTAGGGTCCATGAGGTTAGGGACTTTCTCTGATTTTGCTCATCACTGTATTCCCAGCACCTAGCTCACAGTAGGCTCCTCAGTAACTCTGTGGAATAAGCAAACTTTATGCTCTCACTCTGATGCCCCCTAGAATCCTCAAGTACCTCATTCCACCAATTATCCCCTCATTCTCTCACCTATCCCTACTGGCTATTTGCCCTGTGCAAAATGAATTTGCCAATTAAACAAAACTTCATTCACCCAGTCCGTAGCCACCTGCCCTCTGTCCTCTCTCTCTTTCATAGCCAAACTATTAACACAAGGCCTTCTTAGAAAACTGAAGCAGGGAGGCAGTTGTTTAAGCCTCACTGAAATTCCAGTTGAAGCCTTTGCCAAAAGCTTTTATTTTTACAGATGTAAAATTTTTTTCCAGCAATTCATTCATACCTTCCTGAACCGAGGACCTGGATGTGTAGAAATTATGTGCAGCTCTGCTGGGCGACAGCTCTGAGTCCCAGGAGTCCTGCAAGAAGGTCTGTCCTCCAAGCTATTTCTGGCTGAAGAACAATTTCAGACATCAGACCTGCTCCAGTTTGAGTTAGGGATAAAACACAAGCTGTGCAGTTCTACATGGGGTGGTGATTGTGGCATCTTCTGTGGTCTTGAAGAATTACTTGAATGCAGTAACAAATAATTTAAAAAATAACCTTCCCCAGCTATATGTAAGGCGATATTTTAAAGAGCACAAACTAGAATATACAAAATGAGAATTGAAACTAAACAGAACCTTGGATAACATCTGGAACTCTATGCTGATTCCATGTCATGGCAAAGTATTATTGTGGTCATCCTTAATTCACATTTTATAGCACCTTAAAGCTCAGGAAAAAGAGTAAAAGGATTTTCAAAGTGATTTTAAGGGGCAATTGCTGTGTAGTAAAGTGACACTTTAATAAAGAAGAAGTACCAAGCCATCTATATACCTGATTGAAGATTTGCATCCAACTTACATTTCATAGCTGTGATCTAACCATTTTTGATACCATGACATAAATCATGACAAGAAATGTCTACCCAGAATCATACTTGTTGATTCCCCTTTCCTGCAGATGCAGCTGATGTATTAAATGTATCAGACTTTACCACTAATTTTCAGAAAATAAAACTAGCAATATTAGGAAATGACTTTATGATAAATTGTCAATAGCTTCCTTTTATTAACATGAACCAGAAATATCTCCCAGAAAGAATATAAATTTCAAGAAAAAGCATTAAAAATACTGCTGTCCAAATACTGAAAAGTAACTGTTTAAGCTGAGACTGTTAATTACAATATTGATCCGAGGATGAGGTAATTATGTTCAATCCTTGCATCTAGATGATCAAAGATTCAATTCACCTGCTGAACTATACACTAAAAAACAAACTCAAAATGGTCTATTTAGCAGGATTTGTTTTAATCTTAGAGTAAATAAATAACTTCTAAGCAAAGCCAGATACACAAAAGATCTCAGAATAAAAACCTTAAAAATTCACCAAAGAAATAAACTATGAGAAAATAAAAGCCTTGTATTACTGCACCACATTTTAGGATATCACCAATTTTTGATGGTATGAGATTCTCATGAAAGGCATTTAATATGCAGTGAAAAGGTGTGCTTAGCCTAAACACAATGCATACATTGTGTGTCTATGTCTATGTGTATAAAATACACATTTTGGGCTACTAGATAAATCATGAGTCCTTTTTAAGTTTTAATACTCTCAAGTGTAAAATCGGGAAAATTTCTGTGAAAAGTCATCTCCCCAGGTTACTGGGTGGATTAGTTATTAAAGTACTTTGTAAAGAAAATGATATCTTCTGTAGGAGCTAGATTTAAAAAAAAAATCAATGCAAATAGTGCTAAGCATTCTTAATATTTTAATATAAATGTATATAAAACCCACCTATTAAAAAAAAAGTTAACCTCTTCTGATTCTTTAATAGTTTAGAAATGGCTTAAAATGGCCTTGTCATTCAATTAGTATCAGTTTACCAAGCAGTGGAAGAAATAAGTAATCACTGAGGGTAAGACTACTTTCTAAGCAAAAAAAGCTGAGTCATACTATTTATAATACCTCTCAATTTCTCTAAAGCCAATATAATAATCTTAAAGGAAAAAATTATTCCTTTTTTTATCTCTTAAAATTAAAACTTAGTTTTTACCAAGTTTTCAGTAAGATTCTCATTCTGTACCAGAAATAATTCCTTAAAACCTAAGTTTTAAATACTTGCTTTTTTTCTGCCCATAAAACAGGTATCAGGTTTACACATTATCAGTAACACTGAGTATCTTGGTGTAGAACATTTATTTATTTTTTCCATGAAACACTCAAAGTTTAGGTCAGTGGGAAATAATTTTAATCAAAGAATTGTACATTTTCTTCCCACATATCCTGCTTTGTATTAATAGGAAATGACATTGTGATCCATTTCACTACAAGTAAAATATTACAAAATATTTACAGGAAAATATTAAAAATAACACAAACACAAAAGGCAAGATGAAATAAACTGGTTTTTCAGAAATCTCTACTCCAGTGCCCACAGCACACAAGAGAGTCAAAACAAGTAAGGAACTCAGATCCCCCTGATCACAAATTTCCAAAGAACTGGAGAAGGAGAAGAATTGGGATGAAAATGGTGGTGTGAAAGGGAATGGATGTTAGCAGCACAGCTTTAATAACCAATCTATTCTGAATGAAATACTCTCTTTTAATGCAGTAAATTCTGAACAAGGCTAAACTTTCGGATATTCCTTCAACTGAAATTAGAAAATACCCTGACAGTGGAAGCAGCTCTTTCATCTAAGTTTAATAAAAGCATCTTTCTTCATGGGCTACTGTTGTAACAGAAGCCTGTTCTGGCATCAAAAGCTGTCACAGTAGCCCTTCCATCTCTTTCATGAAAGCTTCATACACATCATCCTTAGTTTGTACTGAGACAGGAACAGAAGGACCAGATTTGGGGGCTGCTTTGGCAAGAGGCACAGCAGAATCATCCTCTGACTTTCTTTGGGGAGCAGCGGTAGCCCCTTTATTCTCCCGACGTACTCTCAGTGCAGTGGGCACAAATCGAGTAATCTCTGCCTTGGGATTAGTGATCTGTGGCTTGGCACTGATGGTTGCTGTGGCTTTCTTCTCAATGGTGGCTGCACTTGTATCATCTGCCTTGGGTCGCTGAATCAAGTTGGGCGGGGCACTTAAAACCCCAGGGTTCGGCAAGGGAGCTGGTGGGAAAAGCCCAGGGGGGGCAGGTCCAAGTGGAGGCACCAAAGGTGGGCGCATCATGCCGGGACGGGGTGGAGGGATACCTAAATGATGACGAAAACAGGCAGAATGAAGACCACAAGAACTAATAAAATTTAACTACTATTAAGGTTGTTTAAATACAGGTTGACAATTTTTAAAAAATGGATAACAATTTACAGAAAATAAGTTGAACTCATACTGTTGGCTATTTGAAACTCACACATATATTCTGGTAGTAAGGAATATAAAACAGTATTCGCCTTCAGCCTGTATTCCTGTACTTACAGTAATATGGGATTTTCTTCTCTAAATAATGTCCTACTTTATAAAGTAAAATTGACAACACCAACCAGTTTCAAATACTATTTCAACTTTGATAGTCTAAGATTCTAGTCCAGCTGTATACTGCAGATATTGTTAAGGTCAGGGTCAGGAGGTTGATCTCCATGCATTATCTACTTATTTCCATACCAGCTCCTCTGCAAAAAAAAGTAACTCAGTGGGTAGGAAATAAGAGTTTAACCTTGGCCGGGTGCGGTGGCTCTCGCCTGTAATCCTAGCACTTGGGAGGCCGAGGCGGGCGGATTGTTTGAGCTCAGGAGTTCGAGACCAGCCTCAGCAAGAGCGAGACCCTGTCTCTACTAAAAATAGAAAGAAATTATCTGGCCAACTAAAAATACATATAGAAAAAATTAGCTGGGCATGGTGGCGCATGCCTGTAGTCCCAGCTACTCGGGAGGCTGAGGCAGTAGGATCGCTCAAGCCCAGGAGTTTGAGGTTGCTGTGAGCTAGGCTGACGCCACGGCACTCACTCTAGCCCAGGCAACAAAGTGAGACTCTGTCTCAAAAAAAAAAAAAAAAAAAAAAAAAAAAAAAAAAAGTTTAACCTTGGTCATTAAATGCACATGCAATGAACGAATGTAATTTATCACAATCTGTCATCATTGCTAGAAAAGAATTCATGTCCTATTGATGGTTGAGACATACAATCTTCATATGCCAAGAACTGCAGATTTGAAATTCTTCAAATGTCACTTTTAAATTAAATATAAAGCACTTCATCAAATCCAAGAGGCTAATGATTATATAGATGCATAATTATTCCATGTACCACTAAGACAGGAAAGAAAAAGCCCAAGCTGGGGCACTTAAAAGCAGACCTTCATATCAAACTGGGACATTCAATATAATAAACCAGAAATATATCTGCCACATTGAACAAGCCCACAGAAAATCTGCATGTCTAACCTTGATGCTGGGTAGAGGGAGGAGGAAAAAAATCTCCCCTGTGATTTTAAACTTTAGGTTGGTACTCATACAGATGCATGGAACATTTTCATAATTACAACTAAAACAAAAAATCTCAAATAAAGAATTTAATCAAATGTGATTTCTGGCTGAAAGAAGTACTTCAAGTGACAGGCAGAATCAAATGCAAATACCAACTGGAAAAACTACTTTAATCCAAGCCAACAGCAATTAAAAACCACCACCAATTGTACGATACCTCTGGATTTCAGAATGTTAAAATCTGACAATGTCTTACATCAAATGAAACATGTAGTATACTTAAGTTTTTGTTACAGAAATTGAAAGCTTCACCTGGAGGTGCAGGGGGAGGTAGCCTTGGTGGAGGTCCCCGAGGAGGAGGGCCAGGAGGCAGACCTGGAGGTGGACCTGGCGGAGGGCCAGGGGGTCGGCCTGGTGGTGGTCCCGGAGGTAAAAGTCGGGGTAAAGGCCCTCGGAGTCCTGGCATTCCAGGTGGTCTCAGGAATGGAGGAGCTCCTGAAAAGAGAAAAATGATAGAGTAATGTCAAACAAATAAAACATTAAGCAATAATTATGGTATAAAGGGAACTCAAATATGGTTTGACTTATCACTTTAACCTGTAATCAGAATTAACTTCAAAAGCTTAATGAAACATGCATAGAAATAGAAGTCATTCAACAAATACTTGAACACCAGAAAAACGGTACTGGATTTGTTATGGATCATTTATTTTTGTTCCCAGCACTAACAGAAAGCATGCTTAATCACAGCTCCGAGGGGCTGGAAATATACAAAGGTAATTAAGAATTCATAATGGTTCCAGTATAAGCTGAAAATGGAATATAAAGCCTAATGCTTTAAGGACCCCCTGAAACTCATTAAGATATAGATAAGGACCCCTGAGAATGATGTAAGATAGATAATTTCACTTTGCACTAATCAGAAAAGTATTAGCTCAAGTGAAGAAAACTTAAGTGGCTGACTGTAGAATGAAGGATTAAAATGATAAATAGCTGAAAAGTTCTTTATGCTGTTTCAAATTATAAATAAACCTTTTATACTTTCAAGCTGAATACTTGATAAACAAACTGATCAGCTTTGTCTCTATAAAAGAACTATAACTAAAAAAACTATATATATATATATATATAAAATATATATATTTTCAGGTCAACAGTATAATTTTAATTAAAAAAAACTATAAAGATTATGGTGACAGTCAATAATTCCTAACCTAAGAAGAACACAAGATAGTATTAACTGTTCCCTAGTCCCATCAGCTATCAATTTAGAACTGGGCCAACCTGTCACATTAAAAAGTAACACTAAAGAAAGTATCAGGTGTATGTGCAAGTTTCTGCCTGCTATAACCAGAAATAAGAACCCTAAAAAAGGGAAAAAAACCCTGGAGAAAAACAGGTAGCTGTTAGAAGAACTGTAAGTTGCAAACAATGCCTTAGGAATCAAGTTTCACTTATTCTTTGAGAATCCTTGATATCTTAGAGAATTCCACTATGAAGACATAAGAAACATCAATACTAATGATATTTTTTGGAATGACTTCACTCTAACCTCATTTAAACTTTATTTATTCACATCATGTAAATGCTTACCTGGAGGCGGTCCAGGAGGAAGGCCTGTAGGTGGTCCAGGAGGCCGCAAAGGTGGAGCAGGTGGTGGTCCAAGAGGAGGTGGTCCTGGCATGGGAGGTGCTTGTATCTGAGAAGGAGGAACAGACTGTGGGGGAGCCTGCTGCTGTGAAGAAGCAGATGTGCCATCAGAATGAGCTTCCTCTTTATGCTGTTTTTGTGATTGCTTTTCTGCTTCAGAGTCATCGGAATCATCTTCATCATCGTCCTCTGAAAATTCCTCTACTTCCCGTCCCTCCTCAGGGATTTCTTGACCTGCAATGAATTTTAAACCAGGTGAATGGAGTTGATTCAGTTTTTTACAGCTTGGAGAACAGAAATGACTTAAGACACATGCTCAATATATGTATCTTAACAACCAAGTAGCGTTCTTCAATAAAATACTCAGATGTGGAAGAATAAAACAGTATTCTCTTCATCTATGCTAGTGCAGCACAGTGGAATGGACCAGGCTTTAGAACAAGAAAGACCAGGATCTAAGTGACAGCTCAACCATTTACTAGGTAGGTAACTTTGGGCAGCCTACATAATGACTCCAAACCTTAAGTTTTGTAAAACAAGGGCTTATTACTTACTTCAGGGTTGCTGAGATACTAAATGGAAAAAGGTACGTAAAGCAACTGGCATAAGGGAATACCAAGAGGTGATTCACTATTTTTCCCTGCCTTACCTGCCATACGAAGCATCATCGCTTGAAGAGGAGTCAGCTCCTTCATGTTCTTCTTTTTCTTCCTTGATTTTCCAGGCATATCTGCAAATCGTACACTTAGACCTAAGTGGGAGGAAGGGAGTGGGGTAGATTGGGATCAACAAAATTCAGTAAATGTTTCCTATATAATACACACTATAAAGTACTAGATATGACTGCTACCCAGAAGTGCAGGAAGAGATAGCCATGTTAATGATAGCAAATGGAGTGCCAACTAGTGGTAAGCATATGCTATGCAATTTAAGATTTATAAATTTAAAAAATTTAATACTATTAGCTAGAATACTATCAGTGTCTTTATGCCAATAAAATTGAACACACAGATAAAAACAATTGCCTAGAAAGAGCTGCCAAAAACTTTCAAAACTTTAAGATATAAAGATGAATACAGCTATTATCCTCCCTTTCAAAAGCTCACAATTGCTTTCATAGATTCACTAATAAATTAGGACCTTTAGCTTGTGTGCTCTTTATTGATCAATACCAAGCAACTTTCATCTGCACATACCTGACTTTTTTTCTTCATTGTTGTCTCTTTCATTATCATCACGGTGTACAAATTCATCCCCCTCACTTTCTCCATCTGATCTGTCAGTGTCACTGTCATCAGTACTGTCATCATGCTTATCTTGATCCATGTCCTCAGGATAGCCGTCATCTTCACTGGTGCTGGAAATATCATCATCATGACCCTGCTGAGCTGGAAATGGGGAGGGATCATGGAACAAGTAATGTGATTGGATCCTCCACTACATGGTACCCAGAAACACAGAAAATTTTGCTATTTAACTCAAAATATAACAACTTAAATGGTTAAAAAAATCCCATATACAGCTTTTCACAGTCTGACAATATTTTCATTTGGCAATAATGTGTATATATACGCACAGTCACAGTGAACGTATTCAATGACACTCCAGTCTGATGACCAAAAAGTTGAAAGGGAAACCGGTATACAAGTCTTAAGGGATTGGTAGTAAGACAGTGACATCTCTAAGAAAAACCTAATTTAAAACACAATAAACATTTCTACACTTTCCTTATTCATGATGATTTTACTTGAGTAGATCCTGTGATTTATCTATCTGTACGTACATTAGTATGTATATAGTACCCTCATTTATTTCCTAAGTTCTGAGGATGGTAAACAATATGTTAAATGGGGCCAACATAAAAAATGATAGTGAAAAGGTTGTAAGAGCAAAAGGAATAGTCACTCCTTACCAAGTTCAGGACTATATAACATGTCTTCATCTCGCCTACGAGAAGGAAGATCTAGGGCAAAGCCCACTTTACGGCCGTACATCTGCAAAACTTGAGGAGGTGGTGGACCAGGGGGAGGGCCAGGAGGTTTTCTGCCTGGGGGCAAACGTGGAACACCATGTCCAAGAAGAGGAAGGATAGAAACTGCCCGAGTTGGAGGTCTGTAAAAAAAATATTTCACAGTGATCACTTAACAGTAATGAGATATTTAATTCCTCTTCTAAACAACTTTCTAGGGATTTCTTATTTCATATTTAATTAAATGTCACACTGCTTACATCCATTGTCTTTTATTTCCCACTGCATTCATTTTGACACTGAATAGTCAGTATATGCTTTTAATACATGCTCTCTGATGATGACACTGCTTCCTTACCCATAGGCTGAGGTTTTCTTAAGGATGGAGGGTGGCTGGGCACCAGGAAGTGGAATGTCCTGGATCAAAATGTTGGAAGGAGCATGTGGCATATCTGGCAAAGGAATACTCTCCACTTCCACATGCTGAGCATTCTGAAACAGAGAGAACCTTTCAGTAGTACAATAAAAAAGTAATCTACATACGCAACACTAAAAATGACATGTCAGCTGTTTCATAACTTGGATTTCCTTTACAACATAAATATCACAAAAAAAAACTAGGTTAGAATGCCTCAATACTTCCAAAGACTATTAAAGAACTGAAAGAAATCTCTGTCTTTATAAAAACCAAAATGCAACTGTTTCCCTCCGTTATTATCAGCTGATTCTTTTTGGATATAATTTGAAATAGCTACTGTTTACAGAAATCCTACTGTTAAAAGTATCTAGCATCAAAGCTACCCTATTTAATATTCTGGGTGATAGAAGAATAATACATATCAATTAACAAATAGTATATAAGTATCTAGAACCAAAGCTACCCTATTTAACATTCTGGGTGACAGAAGAATAATACATATCAATTAACAAATAGTATATATCCAGTAGAGGTTGGGTTCTACAATTAGCCTGCCTGTGTTGAATTTTATTGTACTAGCTAATAGGACACTGAGTTACTTTAAGTGTCCTTACCTATAAAATGGAATCCGTACTATCTACTTTACAAAAATGACACCATTTGATTTTTCTCCACTTTTATTTTGAGGTAATATTTACAATGAAATGTACAAATTCAGTGAGTTCTGATAAATGCATATGCCTCACACTCCTTCCCAATCAATCCCTAACACCATCCCAAGGCAACCACTGCTACAATTTTCTTCCCTGCACACATTAGTTTTGCCTGTTCTAGAGCTTTATAAAAATGGAATTATAACTATGAAAACTTAGCATGTTTTCAAGATTTATCCATGTTTCTTTCTTTCTTTTTTTTATTCCATGTTGTTTTGAGGGTTAGTAGATAATTCGTCTTTATTGCTGAGTAGTAGTATCACTGAGTAGTATCTACGGTAGAAATACACTACACTCTGATTACCCATTATCCTATTAATGGGCACCTGGGCTGTTTCCAGTTTTTGGCTATTATTACTGGGTTGGTAGATGAATTAATTCCCCTCTGTAATCACAGAGGCTAGCTGGCTCATGGGGTAAGTATATGTTTAGTTTTACAAGAAATTGCCATGAGGAATATGTTCAATGTGATCAATTCTCCCATTAACTTTTAAGAGCAAATCTAAGTACAGGGTTGGACATCCATAATTTGCAAATCTGAAATGCTCCAAAATCCGAAACTTTGAGCACCAAAATGATGTCACAAATGGAAAAATTCCACGTCACAGATAGCAGTCAAAATTTTGTTTCATGCAAAAAATTATTTATTGTATAAAATTACCATCAGGCTATTTGTATATGAAACATAAATAAATTTCATGTTTAGACTTGGGTTCCATCCCCAAGATATCTCATTAGGTAGAAGCAAATATTCCAAAATGTGAAAAAAAATCACAAATCCAAAACACTTCTGGTGCTAAGCATTTCATATAAGGGATACTCAATCTGTACAACACTTTAGTTTCTCTATCAAAAGAAACTTGATTACCTTGACAGCATCAAAATACTGGCTAAGTTGAGCCCTCTTCTGTTCATATTCTACTTCTAGCTTTCTCAGTTCTTTGTAAATATCAGGATTCTCTTTTTCATACAGTCGTAGAATACGTTCAAAGGTTTCACGCAGCTTTTTACGCTTGTCTTTCAGTACTTTCTCATTTAACTGTGGCTGTTGCACTGGGTTAAATTCTGAGAGAAAAAGCAGATTATAGAATTAAATACAAAAGGTCACTTGATTTAGGTTATCAATAGGCTACAAAATTCAACAAAAACCTCCTTATATACTAAAACTTTTTTAAAGGGATCCAGACACCAGCATACATTTTTTAATTTTATTCAAAGAACTTATTTATTATATTAAAGATTTATTAAGTTTATTAAAATTCTACCTTTTTCAGATGGCCATTCATTTTACTTTCTTTTCTCAAAAATGTCACCTACTTGACTTTTATCTTCATTATAATAAAAATCAATTTTCGCTTCTCTATGCTGAAAACCTAGCATAGTGAAGTTTCCCTCAGGCAGACCTTCATTTACATACAATACTAGTTCTGTCATTTAATTCTGAAATCTTGGGCATTTTACTTGAATTCCCTGGTCTTTAGCTTCCTTATCTGGAAAACGGGGTCATCAATTATTTTATAACAAAGCTCTGATGATAAAATGGGATTACAAATAAAATACCTAGTGGTGTTTGGCTTACCCCCTAACTAATCCCCCCATCTTTCTTTTTAGTGACTGACTCAGAGGTCAACTGGCTCATCTCAATTGGGACCAGATCCTTCTCCGAGATCTTAAACGTATATGTGGGAGAGAGAAGCTCTCAGATTTTTTTTCTTACAGATGTTAAGCAGGGATAAAACAAATCTAGAGCAGCCTGTGGCCTTGTCTCCCAATTACCACTAATTCCACATGCATGTTCCACATTCTGTTCTAAGAAGTTGTTTGTCAGCAGTATGCTAAATGTGGCCAAAAGAGAGTAGACTGGACAGATGGACAGTACTGATGATGATATCTGGTTTTTCAAGGCTGGCTTTCCTCGGGGATTCCTCAGTTGGGAACCAATGCTTCTTTCTGCTTTAACTAGCCTGTACTGAGTTTCATAAATTGTAACCAGAACCCTGATGAACAGTGTTCCTTTCTCCCCTTTCCTTCAAGAGTAACAAGTTTATCTTTTTCCTTAAATCCTATTAACTATCAAACTTTGGTAATTTATTCAAATCTGAAGGTATATTGCTACACCACACTATTCCTAGTGTGATTAACAAAAGTGTTGAATGCTTGAGTTTTAATCCCAGCTTTGCCATCACATAGCAGTGTGACCTTAAGAAAGGTACAGAATCTCTCTGTGCCTGAGTTTCCTCACCTGTAAAATAGGGACAGTGCACCTACCCTACAAAGTTGTTGTGAGGATGAGATGATAATATGTGGGAAAAAACTGGTGCATAGCAAGGTAAGTGTTTAATAAACCTGTTATTACTATTACTCTCCTTAAAAAAATAACAATTTTGGGTCATTTAATAGAGGATTCTCTGATACCCTAAGGAAAGTAATTGTCCCTGCTGATATTTAGATGGGAGGCAATAAGTGGAATCAGTTACAGCTGAAGCAGGAAAGATTTGGGATCCTATAGCCCGATGCAGAACTCTTGGAGGTTAGCTGCACAGTCTCTTCCACATTATTTCAGAAATCTTGTAATACCATAATGCCACATGACTCGGTGTTTTTGAATCCCATTTAATGAACCATTGAGGAATGTCACTGTACTTACACTCTGTTTGGGGAAAACTACTGAATTTGCAAAGATCACTTTAAAATACAAAAAAAAAAAAAAAAAAAAAAAGGTGGCAAAGGGTAGATGACAGAACTGGCAAAAACTTGACGGGAGAAAAGAATATGGGATTTAACCAGACTATTCTGTTTTTTGCATATTTGAAAACTTCTATAAAAAAAGACAACATACTCTACATGTTCTAATATTAAGAGAAAGGGTATTTGTGGGTTAGGATAAAAATTCCATTGGTAGCATTGATAATTCTCAAGCAATTTAGATGCAAAGAAAGGTAACATGCAGCTATTTCATGGATTCCACTTATAATGGAGTGATACTGAAGATACATATGAAAAAACTGAAGCAAATTACTCCACGAAATGTGAAAAAGGTAGGCAAATCGTAGTATGATATTTTATATAATTTGATTTTAAGTGTTTGATGGTTTTTTCTATATCCTTACTAAATGGTCAAATAACTTTTTGGATCTCCTGATTGGAAAAATAGAAAATTGCCTTATATTCATGATGCCTAATATTTAGATTTATATGGTAGCTGCCAACATTAAAAAACAAATCAAGACAAACAAAAAACCCAATATGACTTCATAAACCAGATTTCAGTCTTATCTAGAAAATCAAGCTGGCCAAACTGGGCTTTTGGTATATCATAACTAGCTGAAGCCGAATAATGGCTTCCCTCTTATTCCAGTATATGGGATCTCTAGTTTGCAATGACCTGCCACCACTCCATTTTTGTCTCCCTGACACTAAAACTAAATCCAAGTGTCAAATGCCATCATGACGTTCTGTGTTTCTTAGGCCTATGTCACTTCACTCATTACCTGCCTGCCTCTGTGTATATCAGACTGTTATATCTACCTTTATAAATTCTTACCCATTTCATCCAATTTCTCCATGTCTCGGATAATCTGTTTGGGATCCTTCATCTTTAAAACTGCAGCTCGTACCATCATGCGCTGTTTTTTGTTCTTAGAAAAATAAAAGAGCAGAATGTCAAGAAGCTGGACACTCATGAGTTTTTATTTTAATCTGCTTTAAGAATCTATTTAAGTTGAATTTTGAACTTCTCCCTGGTTTCTGATAACTTGTATCAACCACCAGAAACAAAGATATGTAATTTCTTACTCTCAGAAATGTTTAGACTTTAGTAAATAAAATAAAGACATGTTAATTATTAGATATGCTTTGTTAGGAAAGTATTTCTTTTAACCCTGTGAGATCTTTAGCAGTTAAACAAAAAAACCTGTAAGTTTCTTTTAAAAAAAAAAAAAAACAAAAAACACAAAGGTTGCAGCTAAATTCTAAAATTATATATTAGAATAAAGCATTACAGGATTTAATGCTAAACAAAACAATTGAAAATTATTAAATATCTAAGTTCTCAATGTGTTAAAGCATCATCCATCTTATAAAGTAAATCTTTTCTTATTCTGTTGAAGTATTTTGCCACAAACTTAATAGCTAACTAAACAGAAAAATGAATATACAAAGCTATTAATATCTAGTGTCATATTTATTTCTAGTCTCTAATTCACTAGCTTTTAAAGCAGTTATGTTTTAACAAACAGCAAAAAAAGAAAAAGTTTAAAAGTATATTTTCATTCACTGGGAAAGGCAGTCAAATGAACAATGCCATTATAACCTGTTATAAACTTATTTACAAAGTTACTTTGGCTTAGTTTCTAAGTATGGTAATTTTTGGCTTAGAAAATTTTACGGTTTTTATAAGAAGCATAAAGCATCTTTTCTGGAAAATAACTGGAAATGTTATTTTGAAACCACGAATCGCAAATCACGAGATGTGCCCAACACCACTGAAAGTTACAAAGGATGCCATACCTTCTTTAATTCTCTTTTCCGGGCTTCCTTTCCTTAAAAGGGAGAGAGGGAGAGATAATAAAACTTCTAAATCTTGAATATTAGCATTTTCTCCAACTTAATATAGATAATATTTAGCAACATCCTTGGCCTCTCTACCCACTAGATGCTAACTGCATCCTCTAATCAAGACAACCAAAAATGTCAAAATATTTTTGTTTCTTCAAAAATAACTATGAATTAGAAGGAAAGATAACATAAAATACTAAACAAGAGCTTACAAAACTGATTTGTTCAAAATTCCAGACACAAAAGAAAGCTTTAAGTCAGTTCCACTTTTCCAGTCAATCAAACTTAAAACATAAGAGTACTAATTTCTTTCCATGTTTAAAGTTTAATTATGTGCTCACAAGAACACTGGATAACTTTATATAATTTACTCTTCCTATCACTGCTGATCTTATAATTAAGCACAATGAAATAGACTCCCTACTATTTGCAATTTTTAATATTCCTCTACTTCATCATTCACACTAATGGACACTTACGAGCTTGGTCTGTAGGGTTCATGAATTTTCCACTCTTGGTGGATGACGTAGATCTCCGTCCCATGTTGACAATCTGTGTGGTTTATTTGTGCATTAAGAGAAAAAAAAACCTGGGAAGATGAAGAAATAGCTTATATCTCTTATAACATTTCTTCCTTTTTAGAGTCTCTACTAATCTTCTGAAAAGAAACATTCCATCATTAATTCTTGATTTTGTGAGGCCTTGTTCTTCCCTTAGGTGTTTTTTTTTCTTTTTTTTTTTTTTTTGAGACGGGGTCTCACTATGTTGCTCAGGTTGGTCTCAAGCCATCCTCCCACATTGGCCTCCCAAGTAGCTGAGATTACAGGTGTGCACCACTGTGCCTGGCTTCTTTCCTTAGTTTTGACCTTAGTATTCAAGAAAGAGGGCCTCAACTTTCTTGACCATAAACAATCAGATCTCTATTATTCTTTAGGAACATTAACAGGTATGAAGATCACTTTAAATATCACTGAATCATTAATTTAACTTTTTTCTTATGGGATCACAGCACTGACTCTGTTAACTGAAAAAATCAACTAAAAAATGTTTTTTAACAGTAGGGCACAAACCATAAACAGGACAAGCCATTAGTCCTTTTTCTACATCCTCCTTTTTTTTTTTTTTTTTTTTTTTGAGACAGAGTCTTACTCTGTTGCCGGGGCTAGAGTGCCGTGGCATCAGCTTAGCTCACAGCAACCTCAAACTCCTGGGCTCAAGCAATCCTCCTGCCTCAGCCTCCCGAGTAGCTGGGATCACAGTCATGTGCCACCATGCCCGGCTAATTTTTTCTATATATATTTTTAGATGTCCATGTAATTTCTTTCTATTTTTAGTACAGACGAGACAAGAGCAAGGTCTTGCTCTTTCTCAGGCTGGTCTCGAACTCCTGACCTCCAGCGATCCACCCACCTCGGCCTCCCAGAGTGCTAGGATTACAGGCGTGAGCCACTGCGCCTGGCCCCTTTCTTTACATGCAGAGTAAAAGATGAATAAAAAGAGAATGGAGGTAACCAATATGGGCTCAGAGACAAAGTAGCCCACCCTTGCCTCTCTCCATGGTTTTACCTGGCATGTATGCTGTACATTCCCAACACCTCTGAGACAGTAAAATCTCATTAATTTAACCATATTTTATTCTAATTCAGACATAATTCCTTAATCTCAAGAGCTCAAAACATAACTAAAAATGCCAATATTCAAAATTAGAAACATACTGAGAGCTTCCCCAAACTTTTAAGATTAAGATATATATTTTTCTTACTAGTGCTTACTTAACTCCTGATGTGTAGTTTTTTGAGGTAACTAAAAGGAATAATTGTGCTTGAGGGAAAATATTTTGTAACCTGAAACTTTTATTAACATAATACATTATTACATGACTTCTTCCTCTTACTCCAAAGGTAGGAGATTTAACTTTTTGAAACCCAGTCTTTCCAATAATAAAGGTTGACAAATTTGTTTCCTTTTGAAAGTAGACACTTTTTAAAAGGTGGGAAGGGAAGATTATAAAGTAAATCTTTTGGTAGACCATACAATTATACCTTTCCTTCTCCCTTTTAAGAAGATTTTGTCAGACGAGTTTATTAAATGTGTCTTTCACTAAGTGTTCAACTGGCCCGATTTCTACTATATGTTTCAGAGGTGTTCCACTGGCTGTTACTGTATTTTACCCTGTCAAGTTCTTCCTTCTCAGAAAAACTGGGGCTTGGGGAGGAGAAGGGAGTAGGGGGTAAAGAGTGGGAACAAGCAAAATCAATACAAATACAAGCTCTCGTATCTTTGCCTGTGTCTTTTGTGCTTTCCTGTCACAATTCTCCTCAGGCTCGTATTTTGACCCTTCTCTCTCAACGTAAACACAGAACAGATACGAATTACATAGAATTTTACAGAAACACTGGAGCCCTAGTCTACACAAACTACTTCTTTGTCTAAAAGCAGAGGCGAGCGGAAAATCAAGCCAAAAACCCGTTGGGGGACTCTAAATAGCCAAAGAAGCTTCAATGGGACAGGGTCCAGGTCCACGAAAAGAGGCAACAGCAGCAACTGCCGAAACCATAACGACGGTTGACCCTGACTCGAGGTGCAAGACACCAAACCCAAGGCTACCACCCAACGTGCACAGGAGGCGGTCCTAACCGACCCGGGCGAAGTCAGTCGCATAACCAATGGAAGCCGCGCCGCCCCAGGCTCAGGTATACCCCAATCCGCGATCCCGGAGACCTCAACCGGGGTGAGGAAGAGCGGGGCAAAGAGGCCTCGTGTCGTCCCCAAGGCAACCGCGCAGGCCCCGGGTAAGGGACGAGAGAGATGAAGAAGCGGAGTAAAGCAATTCCGTACACTCACACTTCTGCTGGGCTCCCAGAGCTGTGAGAAGCAGGGAGGGGACGACTCCCAGCCTCTTTTACTCTGTAGGGCCTTCAAGTCAGCCTCTCCGGCAATCAACCAGCCACCGCCATCTTGAAACCTCGCGCCCCGCCGCAATCCCTACGTCATTTCCTATCCCCTCCGCCGGCGGTCTTAGCGTTGCTAGGCCCTGGAACCATAGAGAACACCCAAGAACTCCAGGACCAGAGTCGTTTCCGCTCCGATACAGTATCTAATTGGTTGGGTATTGAGAGCCCGCCTCATTACGCTTAAAGATGCCACGTCGATTGACACTTATCTAGCCCAATAGAAATAATAAGAAGAAAGCGACTCTCTGATTGGCTGACTGCCCTGCTTCTCCGGCTGGGGGCGTTCTGACCTGGTTTCCGGGAAACCAGAACATTTAGATGTCCCGGACTGGTATGTTCGGAAGATAACAGAGCTGTTTTGCACCGTTTCTCTGCCCTGGAATTGTGTTAGTGTTTGGATCTTCACGTCTCTTATGACGTAGGCGGGTGCGATTCTTTAGCAGCGTTTCTGTTGGAAAACAAGTGTCCGTATAACACTTGCCACTGAGTTTAATGCGCTTTGCAAGCATCAAGTTACCCCACGTGGGCGCCTGGTGCCTGTGGAAATTTAATAGTGGTTTGTAGACACACAGAATATTTGTAGACCTGAAGAAATAGATCAGGGCCGTATTAGAATCTCAAATTGCTAATTTACAGGAGTGATTTTTTTGAAGAGGAAATGTGGGGATACGCAGTTTTAAGTTTGTGGGTGGTAAGGGCGATAAATATTGGCTCAATTCCCTACTGGTCTTCAACACACAAAATTCCTCTGTGATGTCACTATATGAATGGAATTATTCACTTATATGTAGTCGTCTTTTTTTCCTTACCTTCTATCTCCTTCCCCAAGACTCTTCCCCCATCTTTTCCCCTTAAAGGTAAGTTTAAATGTTTTAAACATTCTGCGCTTGAAGGACGCTCTTGGTTATTTCTGATCTTAATCTGAATATATCCCTTACAGGAAAATCAGTTTGAAATAGGCCCATTCTTAATATCAAATATAAATATTTAAATATATTGGTCGGAATAGATACTAATTTTGAGCAGAATATTTGTGTGCCCTTAACGGTATAAAATTGGTCCCATACCTAAACTAGCCTTTGTCTTAGTAAATTCTTGATTTGATTTTAGACGGAATTTGAGTCTTAGAAAGCAATAACAAGATCTTGTAGGTTAACCTTATAAACCAATAATAAAGAAAATAAGATTTAATTTTGAAGGTGAACTAAATTTTGGTGTTTTGCAACTAACTTAAAAAAGCAATGCTAGAAGAGAAAAAAAGTGAAGAGTACATTGGAAAACTTAAGGTCTTTCATCTAGCTAAAATTTTTCATCGAGGTAATTAAAATTTTTGAGATACGCCGAGCAGCTTTTATTTCTTGTACTTGGATGCAAGAATCAACTATAACAAACACATTCTCCCATCAACAGCATATTAATAATTTTGTAAGTGTGCACTAAAAGAGTCTTGCTGGGAATTATTCATTGGTGATGGATTTAGGAAACAAAACACTTGCCTCTCCAGAGATTCAGCTGAACCATTAGGCCTCCCTACCCTCTGGATTTTTCTGAAATTAGGTAATTAGTGAAATGGACCACCTAATGCTTCATGTAAAAACAGCTGCCTCCTTTTTGCTAGTATTGAAAATGAAATTATATTCTCTTTTTTCTGAAAATTGATAATGTAATAAATTATGACCTTCCTTTAAATGACAAATTCTTAAAGAGTAGTGACTTTCTATTCTAGATCCTAAATACATTTTAGGCATGTATAGCTGTGGTTTCCTTGCTTGTTTTTTACACATTCCAGAGTGTAGAAACATCACTTGAGTGGTATTTAACCATCACAGTTGGTCAGAGTTGATTGCAATTATAGAAACAGAACCTTTATCTTTTTAGTTTTAACTTTTGTCTTTTTAAAATCCATCCAGATTACATTGTATAATTAGTAGAAGTTTACAGATCCGTTGCTTCCTTTCATCATTAAAGCAAATTGTTACAAACCATTTTTCAGTCTCCTCCAGTTTACAGAAAATTGGATTTAATCTGATGGTCAAAAATATGGTGGTATTTATATTCCATTTGCAGGCCCAGGGATTGTGTCTAGACAGAATTTGTTAAGTATGTCCCTGGGAACTAAACGATGTTTGAAGCTAGTGGTAGAAATGAAAGTCTCTGCAGTCAGTGTGAATTTTAAGGATTTTGGCTGGAAATTAGAAAAGGAAAAGGTAACACCTATATTTGCTTCTTCACAATGGCATTTATGCCAATGTTGATCTGGTAGATCAGGGTGAGAAAACATCCTGGGATGTAATTTTTTACTTCTCAGGGGTAGCACCAACTGATCAAGGCATTTATTGTTGGTATTAAACACAGAAAGTCATGTACTTTTGACATCTTCAGTTCCCCTTTCAAAATTGTTTACTCTATTTAAGTCTCTATTAGAAGTGTATGGAAAATGAGCCTAATCAAAGAAGCAAACACTGTTACTGAGAGGGAAGCAGAAAAATATTCCAGGGGCAGATAAAATGTTCATTTCATTTGGTGTTTCACTGTATTGGAGACCTCAGTAATGGCATGATGATATTTTTCTGAGGCTGACTGGAACTCCACCAGATGCTTCTCATAGCTTTTGATGGCTGCTTCAAGCTGCGTTTTCTCTACTGCTCCCAGGATGGCACGGAAGATCATATCTATGCCAAGGCCAAGAACAGCAACTCCAATACTGCCAAGGAGAGAAGCACCAATTTGAGCTAACACAGTGACCAACTTGTTAATTATGCCAGTTGTGACATTTGAGCCTACAAGTTTAACAGCCACTGCACTGGCTGCAGACGTAGCTTCTCCTAGGATGACTGAGATCACCTTTTGTACTATTGCAATTTTCTCTGTTTCCCTTTCCTTAATATCCTGAAGTTTTCTATAAAGCGTTGGCTCTAGTTTGTCTTTTAGTGCTTCATCAACCTTTTGCAATTCCTTTTGGATTTCCGTAATGGCTTGGATGATGATATTGCAATTTTCTTTGATGGTCCCATCTCTTTTCATCTCAATGGAGGCCAGCCTGCACCCCAAGTGCATATTTAGAACCCCAGTCAATTTATTGGTGGCATGGAAGCTGTCGGATAAGCAGTCAAGGAGCTGCTGGTGAAGACGGTTTACTTCCTGCCGCCTCTTTGGGTTCTCTGGGTAAAGGAAGTCACTCTGAGCCATATTTCAAATATGATCTCTGAAAAATAAAATAGTAAATCTTCACTTAAAGTCTTGAAAAATATCCGCTAATTGTGTAGATCTGACTAGAAAATCTTTTGCTTCATGCATAGCAAAGAAGCAATATGCTATTTAGGGAATTCCTCAGAAAACTCACCAGGTTCTTTCTTTCTTTATTTTTTGTAGAGACAAGATCTTGCCATGTTACCCAGGCTGCTCTTGAGCTCCTGGGCTCAAGCAGTCCTCCTACCTCAGCCTCCCAAAGTGCTGAGATTACAGGCGTGAGCCACCACGCCTGCTCAAAATAAATTTCCATTGTTTTTTCCTTTTTTTTTTGAGACAGGGTCACCCAGGCTGGAATGCAGTGGCATGATCATAGCTCACTGCAGCCTCAACCTTCTGGGCTGAAGCGATCCTCCCACATCAGCCTTCTGAGTAGCTGGGATTACATGTGTGAGCCACTACGTACTTCTCCAGGTTCTTTAAAACAATTATTTTTATGAAACTTGGAGTCAGTGTATGGAGAATGTGGGTAATAATATAATCCAATGATGTATAAGTTATTAGATTTTTTTGGTGGTGGGAAATCTTAGGAAATATTCATGTTTATCAAGCCTCTGGTTATTAATAAATAAACGTGATTATTTCTAGGTGATATTTAATAACTTTTGTTTGAAATAGACCCTAATTTGAAATGGTTAGCTCTTGATTACCAATGTTCCTTAATTTCCCCAACTCCTGGCCACCACATTGAATACACTACATTGAATGCCAGCCTGACTTATGTAACATTTGGAGTTGAATTGGTAGTCAGGGCTAGAAGACTATTAAAATCTCTGAATTTGCAGGGCTATTTTTTGTGTTTATGTACTTGGTTATCTTAATTAAAAATATTCAAATCACTATATCCCTTTACAGGCGAATTATTTATTTTCTAAACCTAAGGGACATCCAAAGCAACACACATATAATATTAGAATCTTTTAAAACAATTTCTCCTGATACGGGAATATATTCAAGAGTCTTCAGATAAAATTTCATTTGGGAACAAGATGGACACTGTACAGGGGACAGTGTGGTTAGGACTATCTCTGTGATTCTCCATTTGCACAGCTTATAATTTAAGTTATCTAGAATGGTCTATATTGTGCTAGAGTTAGTGTCAGGAAGAAAATAACGCCATTTTATTATTTGAAAATATTCATAAGTAGTGAGAATACACCATAAATTGAATAAAATAAACCTGATAGGAGACTTCCTGTGTTTGTACTTCGGGCCTACAGTACCATTTAGAGAAAAAAGAAAGTCATACTCTTCAGAGTTTATTTGGGTGAAAAATCTAAATTTGAGCCCAATAAGAACTCTATGTTATTCAATATGCCTACCTTGAGATGACTTCCTGTGTGCCTGGCAGTTTTATTTTTCTATTAAAGTCTTGGGAGAAAAGAAAGAAAAAATTGAGTCCTCTATCTATGCCCATGATAGATCTGGAACATTATTTTTTTGAGTCATCAATATCTTGATTAATTTGGGTCCTATGTCTTCTAGCACCATTGTTCTTAGTCTGGATGTGGGGAATCTCAGAAGTGTTGGATGAGGGAATGAAAACATTTTTCTCTCAAGAAAGTAACCATGAAAATACCCTATCCCCCAAGTCATACAGATATAATTTGGAAATGGAAAATTTTTGTAAAATGGATTAGGAATATAAATAACCATTTATGTTGTTAGATTTAGAAAAATGCACTGGAAACTCCTGATAGAATAAACTACCATGGTCAGGAATTTCTTTTTATCTTTGATTCACATCCAGAGCGCACACGCGCGCACACACACACACACACACACAAACACAGAGACACGTGTGACAGACACAAATTTCCACAAAATGATACTTAGAAAATTTTCTAATCCAATTCCATTTAAGGAAATTGCTAGTTGAGGATCTATTAAATATTCCACAAACCCACTAATGGGTTGCAAACAGCAATTTGATAAACACAAATTTGGACTTTGGATTTTCTTTTTTCTTCTAGGAATTTTTCGTTAAACATTTGCCTTTTTTTTTTTTTTTTTTTTTTTTTGCTCCTGGTTTTCAGATCTTATGAAAACTCCAGTTTCTGACTTCAAATTCATCAGATAATCAGCTATTTCCCTATTCAGATATTTAAGCAAGAGGCCTATTTCTTATCCTGAAAAAATGGAAAATATCTCTAGCAGTTATCATACACCATTATATGAAGGCATAGTTTCCAGAAAAGGTGTGAGGTTGTATCTACCTTAAGATAAACAAATGGAGAAATGAACCTTCCTCCTGAATGGAAAGTTGAATGCTTCTAAATGGTCAGCTCCTTTTCTGTTAACTCATTGTCTTATCACATCTTCCCAAATTAATCATAAAATGTATCTGAAAGACTAAGCAGGTGAGACTACTTATTTTTTCAGAAAAAGGAATGATGGGACTCCCTCCCATATTAAAACACCATAAAAACACAATATTAAACAGTATTGCACAGTGCAGGAGTAGATGGATTCATGGAAAAAATTAGTCCCTAAAGCAGACCCTTATGTTTAATAATAATAAATGTAGAATCTCACATCAATAATAATTGAAATTATTACTCCATAAATGGTCCTGGCATAATGGGCTAGTCTTTGGAATTAAAAGTTAATAAAAAATGTATTAGTGTGATATATGTAAAAAATCAAATAATAAATTAGAAGAAAACACAATTTCCAAATGTCTGTATGAAGGAGAATTTTATAAGCCTAAAACCAATGGACAAAAAAATTTAATAAAGATGGCCACGTAGAAAGAACTGAAAGCAAGCTGGGAAAAAAGTGATATATTACAAGCAATATATACATGCCTACACCGTCTCTGAGAGGAGTTCTGGGTCATATACATTTTCCCATACTATTCCATTTTCAGTGATGACCTGGTGACATTTATAGATTGTGGCACCAGCAAGGAGCTAAGTGGTAGATTTAATCTAGCTCTGATTAACTACACCTTCTTGTATGGCAAATTTGAACTTTTACGTAATTTGACTTATCGCATGATGATGCTCCGGGTCAGTTAAAAGTTCTATTTAAGGAGTTACCATCCGCTTCTATACAGAGTTTGCGCTATTTACTTGCCTGTTTTGTTGTAGTGGTCCATTAAGCAGCCCTGGAGCAGCCCAATGGGGAATTTCTAGCCAGCAGGTGGAGCTCTTGAGCCCTGGGAGTCCTATTCCACCCAAGCCTTTGCTGGAGCAATTGTGCTTTCTCTGATTCTACACGTATGAGCTCTGGGTGGGTATAATTTTGTTTGATGAGAGAGTTCTGTTGCTAAAACAAAGTTTAGAAATATCTAACTTGTTATTTCATAAAAATGACAAGAAAAATAAATCTGGGAGTGCCATTACCAGTGATCAGCCCGTCTTAGGAAATTCAAATGGAACAAAGATGAACTTGAGATGGATGTTTATTGAACCTAACCTCGCCAATTTTCTTGAACTGAGAAGTAAACATTCAAGATTAAAGTGCCTATAAGATATGGTAGAAATATATTGATGATTGTATTTAAAAGTTAATGTTTATTTAGAGATATTATACAGTTGTTTTAGTTTTTCCAGGAAAGGGACCACCTTACAAAATGAAAAGGGATTGTCATATATTCAAACAACTTTTCAGGGTACTTTAATGAATAACAGTGGTGCATTGATTGTCAAGTGCTATAGAAACTTAAAGAGAAACTAATATCAAGGTGATTAGAAAAAGCTTCATGGAGAAAGCAACAGGATTTATGCTTTGATAGATGGTAGAATTATAACATGGAGAAATTAAAAGGGAAAAAGTTGATAAAACAAAGTATTTTAAATATGAAGTCATTATCACTAATACATAAAGTTTTTAAAATAGAGGAGGAAAACATACATAAGCCTACTATCTTAATTATTTTTGTTTTTATTATTTCTTTCCAAAATTTTTTATATGCATAAGTATCTTTACAAAGCTGTAATAATAGTGTCAATAAAATTCATCTTACATTAATTCACTTAACACTTTCTCATATTTGTAGTTTTATAAGTATTTTATTGGTTACATAAACTACTCCACATCTTTACCATGATTTAGTAAGTCCCTAACTGTTTCATTATTACAATATTCTAATGAGCATTTTGATATAGACAGATTTTTTTCCCCCTTCATCATCTGGATTAATAGCTATAAAAATTATATAACTAAAGGTAATTAAATATTTTATTACTTTTGATATATATTGCTAACTGCATTCTAAAAGCTTTTACCCTGCCACCAAAAATACATTTTCGTAGCAGAATACTGGATATCTTTGAAAGGCAGACACGATCCTGTTTAAATATTGTTGTTGTGGGGAGCATAAGGTTAAATTTTCAAAAAGAGGAGCTCTTAGTTCTTGCCTTTTTAGAAATACATACTGAAAGTGTTGAAGATGAAATGATATGGTCTCTGAGATTTGTTTCCAAATAATCTTAAAGGAATAGTAGGGTAGGGTTATGGAGGAAATAAGATTGGCCTTGTTTTGATAATTTTTAAAGCTGGATTATGGGTACATAGGAATTTATTATATTATTGCCTCCACTTCTGTGTATGTTTGAACTTTTCTCATAATCACAAAAGAAGAAAGAAAAACAAACACATGACCCTGTCTGAATCTCTGGTGTTTAGTCGTGGTTCTGTCTGAGGCTTTACATTTCTTGCTGCTGTCACTTCTCCTCACTGTCCAAATTGGATCCTGCTGTCACGCAGCTTATTTGGGAGTATGGAAAATAGGGTATAGGTAAAGGCGGGAGCCTCTCAGGAGAAAAATAACAGCTGCTAACTAGTTCTGAGCCTTCTTTAATTCAAATCAAAACCATGGCCTTTAATTTAGAAAAAAAGTTGATCATGATGTGATGATACATTTCCTGATGTCAATTCTTTTAAAGAATATTTCTGACCAGAATGTGGAATATCAAGGTCATTCATCAGCATTTATCAATGTGCACTTGTGAAGCCTGTACTATACGTCTTGAGGCATTTGAAAAAACAAATAGACAATGTTCCTTGCTCTCAAGAAAATAATAGTTTATTTGGAGACGTGCAGCAAATGCCCAGTGGTTTTTTAATATGATATAATTTAGAAGGAGAATAAGCAATATATATTAACTAGTGTTAGATTGCATATTCATTCTCTCACAGATATTGAGTGCCTAAATCAATGTTAACGACGTAGAAAGAAATATTACCATCAGTATAAACAACACATTCATACGGGTGTCATGTTATCCTTAATTCTTTCTAAAATTCATGTCTTTACTGCTTCCCTTCCCCTCTGATTTAATCAGACCTACAAGTTGTTAATTTTCCTTCTTCCTTGGTGTCTTCAGAGAAACAATCACAAGGAACATGCCACGGGATCCTCTTATAACAAAACTGTTATGTTACTTTATTTATGGCTCGGATTTAAGATACATGCTATTTCAAATTTCCTTTGCTATTGAGAAACAGAGCATGATATTAATACTAATGGAAATATCCATATTGCTTACCTTGCTGTGTTTGTGAGTTCTGTAGTCCCAGCAGTTGTTTGGGAGTATTGCTGAAGTGCTTTTTCATCGGGTTTTATCTGGATATTTCTGATGGAATGTGATGACTTACAGGCTTTGCTGGTCTCTGCTGGGTCCCTCTGCCTGTCTGTTTTATAGGTTATTTCTGCATGGCTTAGTCGTCAGAATTCTTCTATTTCTTATATTAATATAAACTTAGTATACAGGTTTGAGTAATATAATTTGAAAGACTAATAAAGTGGTAAAACATATTTTTAATTTCCTGTTCTCTAATGAACTTTTTATTGTTGAAAAGTGCTATACAACTGAACTAATTCAATTCAGTGGAGAAGATGGCTCTTTGATTGCAGTTCTTATATTTTGGGATTTCATCTTGTCAACTATTCCAGATATTAAGTTTCCTGTAGCTTCTGTTGCATTTGTACCTCTAACTATTGCTAATTGCTTTATTTAGGTTCACAAGAGATATAAATCCGGATATTTTCAGCCAAATGTTTTATTTTATTTTTTGCTCTTCTTTTCAGCTGAGAGCTCTACTCTTCATCATTACCTCTCTTTTATGTTAGTGAATTGTCTTGACAACATAAAAACCTTAAAGACCAACTTGACTCCTTTCCCTTAAAGCTTAGATCAGAGTCTTTCATGCTTCTTCCTCTGGATTCTGTCCTAATTGCCACCGATTCCTCGACAGCAAATACACCTCAGAAGCAGGGGAATCACTCAGCCTCAGTACAACTTAGTGGGAAGACCACAGGCTTTAGAATAAGACAGTCTTGGTTTTGTGTACCCAAAGTGCCACTTCCTAGTCATGTAACTCTGGGAAAATCACTTAACCTAAGTTTTTCCATGAGTGTAATGTGAGTGTCAATTCATAACTCGTGGATTGTCATAAGGCTTAAATGAGACAATGTATGTAAAGCACTTGGCTTTCTGGCTGATGTGTGGCAACATCTTATGAAATGGCAGCTATTCTTCTTATACTAACAGCAGTATCTCCTGGTGAAGGGGAGGGGGCCATGGGTGGGTAGAGGATACAGGACCAAGATGCCAGACAGGTGACTTGTAAAATCTAAAGGTGTTGCCCTATGGTTTCAAAGAAGGGCTAAGTGGAGTAATTTTTCACTTTTATCCCAGTGGGTCATTTTTCCCTTGATGTATCCTGGGGCCCCACCACGTAGGGATGTGTGGCCAGTGTATCTGCGCTAGGTATGGATGAAACATAGGATTTCAACAGATGTGTGGGGGGGTGGGGTATTGGAGGAGATAACACAGATGGAAGGAACACTGAGAGCGAAGCAGCTGAATAAGAAGTTGTAGAGCACTTTCAGGGAACAAAGTTAATCCACTGTGCTGCTGATACAGGGTATATACGGCAGCAGTTAAGGGAAGGTAAATAGTGGAAAATTGAGAGCAGTTTGTAGATGGCCCTAAATGCCATGACAAATAATTGTGTTTTATTCTGTAGGTAATATTGAACCATTGAAGGCTTTTTTTTTTATTATGCAGTAATATTCATAGGTTTGGATTTCAGGAAGGTCACTATATTAGTGGGTATGGAGAATAAAGCATGGATCACCAATCCAATATCCACAGTAGCTGGATGAGAGATGTCAGTCACCCTATCTTAAAACAGTTGTATTTTATTTCTGAAGAGAATATTGATAGGGAGTACTGTTTAACCCACTTGTTACTAAGGTGGTGTTTCTCTTCTGTTTCTACGCTTCTTAACATTTACTGCCTACTCAGCCGCTCCTTTCTTTCCCACCACATAGCAGCCTAGCTGGACTTGCCTTAACTGAGATATGAACAGAAACAACGCAAACAAGCCGGCCACATTGTGCTAGTCCCCTTTTCAGAATTATCAGAGAAAAACTAGAAATAGTATTGACTTTATAATAAGCCTCTTCATTGTAAAGATAACCAACTTGAACTTCTTAAATCCTCCTTGACTAAAGTCAGTATTGGCGTCAAATCAATAGTGGGGACTGAACCTTAAGCAGGAGGCAAATTTTCCTAGCATAGGTCTTGGAATCGGGGTGGTGGCAGGAAATCAGGAAGGCTGATTTACAAGTTTGACTGCTGAGTTGAGGGTGGTGGTGAATGAGTGAAAGGTCAATGATGTCTCCAAATTTATCTGCATTCGACTTCTCTCTTGATGGTTTCTTTCGTGTAGAATGCTTTCCTTCCCTCTTTATTCTAAAGCTCACTCCTTCTTTTCCTGAAAAGCTCTACTTAAAAACCATATATTGCATGATTCTTTCCAAGAATAATCTGCCTGGTTCAGTTATAATTGTTTCAACAACTCACGAGCACTTATGAATATTGCATTTAAAAAAAAAATCAAGCAAACCTAAAAACAATCAACTTTTTGACCCTATAGCCTCCCTTCTCTCTCCTCTTCACAGTCACACTTCCCAATTGGGTAGTGTGCATGCACCGTCTTGACTTCATTTTCTCCATTAATTTTTCAGTATTTGTTACCTAGCTTCTGTACATATTCCCACCTCTTGCAAAATTTCTGTGTAGCATCACCAATGGCATTGTAACGTCTACACTTAATGACTAATGTACAACGTTCATCTTATTTGCAGCATTTGCAATTGTTGGCCAGTTCTTACTTTAAACTATCTTTTCTTAGAGATGTATGATTCTACTGGGTCCTTGTCTTTTCAAACATTCCTTCAATTTCTATATGGGCTCTTCTTTATTCATATGGTTGTTAAATATTTATGTTCTCTTGGTTTCCATGTTTAGCTCTCTTTTTATTCTATATGTTCTCCCTGGGCAATTTCATTCAATTTCATGGTTTTGTTACCACTTGGTTGTTGATGTATCCCAAATATATAGCTGCTATTCAATAATTTTTCCTGTACTCCAAGTACATATCTCTAACCAGCCTTCTAGATGTCTCTATGTGGATGGCTTATAGTACCTGAAAAAGTTATGAATAAGATGTATTTCATTATCTTGAGTTGTCAATCCACTCCTCCACCATGTCTTATTTTTTCCAAACCGAATTTTGACATATACTTGTAAGAAATGTGACTGAGAGATTTCTTGTATACTTTTCCCAGATTCTCCTGATGGTAATATCTTACAAATACCACACCCAGAATATTGACCTTGACACAATCCACTAATCTATTCAGATTGCTTCAGATTTACTTATACTCATTTATGTTTATATTAAATTCTACACCATTTTGTCACCTGTGTAAGTTTATGTTTCCACCCCCATAGTCAAGTTATTGAACATTATATTCAAGGATCCCTGGACACAAGTCTTTCGTCAGAAGTGTGTTTTGCAGTGTTTTCTCCCAGGTTATGGGTTGGCTTATCATTCTGTGTAGGGCATCTTTGCAGAGCAAATATTTTTAATTTTGGTGGAGTTCAACTTATCATTTTTTTAAATGGATGTGCATTTGGTGTCATATCAAATAAATAATTGGCTAACAAAAGTTATAAACTTTTCTCTTGTATTTTCTTCTAAGAGTTTTATGGTTTTATATTTTTATATTTATGTCTATGTTCCATTTTGAGTTAATTTTTATATATAATATAACATAAATCAAGATTCATATTTTTGCATATGGAGATCCAGTTGTTCCAGCACCATTTGTAGAAAAAAACCTAAACTTTCTCTATTAAGTTGCCTTTATATCTTTGTTAAAAATGAATTGACCACATTTGTGGGTCTATTTCTAGACTTTCCATTCTGTTATGTTGGTCTACACATCACCAATACATACACTGTCTTGACTACTATACTTTTATAGTATATCTTAATATTAGTGTGAGTCCTTCAACTTTGTTCCTTTTAAAAATTTTGTCTATTCTTGTTCCTTTACATTTTCATGTATATTTTAGAATTCACTTTTCTGTATCTATAAAGAAACTTGATGGTATTTTGATTGTGATTGCATTAACTCTATGGATTGATTTGGGAACAATTGACATCTTAATTACATAGAGTCTTCCAATTTATACACAGGGTTTGAATTGACATCTTTATTATATAAAGTCTTAATCCATGGGCAGGGTTTTTTCTCCATTTATTTAGGTTTTATTTGATTTTTTTTTCTTAGTTCAGAATTTCATATATTTTTGAATCTTAGTGTACCGATTATGCACGTACTTTTTTAGATTTGTACCTAAGTATTTCATTGAGAGGATGTTATAAATGATACTTATAAAAATTATTGGTTTCCTATTGTCCATTCCTAGTGAATAGAAATATAGTGGATATTTGTATATTGATCTTGTATCTGATAAATTTACTTATAGCTCATTTGGACTACTGTTTTGCTTTGCAGTGCTGAAACTGCTTTGCTGGAGAAATGTCTTCAGAGTCAGAAAAGGAAAAAGAGAGGCTGGTTCAAGCTGCCAAAATGTTCTTCTTTCACATAAAAGATCTTACTTCCTTCACAAACACACTGACCACATTGTTTAACCACAACATGAATACTCAGATCCCCTTGATGGCTGTGAAAGAAAATAGTAACATTAAGGATTTCTTTGAACAAATGCTCAGAATTTTTAAGGAGATGCAATCTGTAGTGAATGAAAAGTACAACAAAATGCAAAATGAGTCTTTATGTTCCAGGTTTGCAACGGCTATGTGCTCTATGGTTGAAAAGAGTACCAATGTAAAGGAGTTGCAAGACTCAGCTAAAGAATTATTCAAAAACGTCCATACACCAGTCATTGTCTCTGTGCTGCATAAGGGTAACATCCTTGGGAGTTTGGAATCTTCTCTTTCACTCTTGATGAAATTCCCCATCATGAATCTTCAGTTAAGTGACTTCTATAGGGAAGACACCAAAGAACAATCAGATGCTACCACATCTGAGAAAACCACAAGTCCAGGTCCTTCCCAAACCACTGTGACAGACATCTTGAAAAAGTTGCAGGATGTACTAAAAACCAAGAATGCCAACAATCCCACAGAGTCAGCAGCAGATTTATTGGAACAAATTGTCAAGGATATGGGACCAATTGTAGAGATCCTCCAAAAAGCCATCAAGAGTATAGAAACTGATATTTCTATGTTTAAGAAGGTCAATGACAAGTAGGAGTGGAATAGAGTATTCATTTTTGTGAGAAAATAAATTCAAATCTCATGATTTTTCATAGTGCTTTCTAAGATCTTTTGATGCCAGATATGTGGTATGTTAGAACATAAGTGTATAATAGTCATCTGGCAAACCATTTACCTATAGTTTTGCTTTATTAAAATAAAAAAGAAATGATCAAAGAAAGTCTGCTTGAAATGGCAATTACTAAGAACATATTGTTGAAAAAAATCAAGGTGTGATTACATTTGAGGATGTTTCTAAATATTATATATCATCTTAAAGCATGATTAAACCCTAAACTAATTTCCATTCTTAACAATTCTATTTCCAGTTACTATAGTGTGAAGGAGTCCAGGTAAATGGAAATATATATTTTATTTATTTATTTATTTTTATTTCAGCATATTATGGGGGTACAAATGTTTAGGTTACATATATTGCCTTTGCTCCACCTGAGTCAGAGTTTCGAGTGTGTCCATCCCCCAGACAGTGCACACCACACCCATTAAGTGTGAATACTCACACCCATCCTCTTCCCCCTGCCACCTGCTGAACACCCGATGAATGTTATTACTATATGTGCACATAAGTGTTGATCAGTTAGTACCAATTTGCTGGTGAGTACATGTGATGCTTGTTCTTCCAGTCTTGTGATACTAGGTAAATGTAAATATTATCATTAGACAATCCGTTAGATGTTTGTTTAGGCCTGGGAACATAAAATAAACCCCATTTTTATTGCTCATATACCAATTTTTATATACTTCACTGCCTTGACTATCATAAGCCATCGCTAAATATTTTTGATATTATTTATCTAGAAGTAAATAAGAACAATGAATGAGCAATAATAAAATTTTCTTTCTTATGTGAATAAGACCAGAGTAGATAGTTTATTCTCATTTGCCTCCTATTGGGGTCTTATGATTAGAAGATATTAGAGGTTGAAAAATGGAGGTACTCTAACCTTTCACAGAGAAAAGACCATAATACTTGCAGAAGTAGGATTATGTAGATGTGCTTGCATTTGGGAAGAAGGATTAGGAAAGTCCATTTGCCTACTGTAAGTCTTTGGCTCTCATGCATCGTAAATGAGTGTATACTCTCAATATTGCCCTTGAAGTTACTATTTCGCGTGATAGGAACTTTGTTGAGAATAAGAAAAGTGATGATAACACCAAGCCAAGGCTATCATTGATTGTAATTACCATTGTTATTTTAAATAAGGAATCCCCCTTCCACCTCCAGACAAATAGTAAGACTTTCAAAATGTCCTGTGGGGATGGTCAAGTAGATTTTGACCATTTCCAGAGCTCGGAAGTCCTGGAAAAAATGAATTTCAATGTTAACTCTGCATTTTTTCTCAGCACCAAAGCTGAAAGCTTGCTCATTTGTAGTAGGTTTCTATTAATAACTCTTATTTTGAGGAGGATCTTGAGCTGATTCATTTGCTACCCTCCCCTTATATACACACTCTCACTTTGCTGCTTTTTCTGAACCTATATGTGTCCAGGATTTCACTCTCCTTAGTCTTAGGGTTGTGCCCCAGGATGTTGCAACAGCTAGGAAGATACACATGGAAATGAATGAGATGAGGACCAAGAAGAGTCTTGGGGCAGAGTCTTTCTGTGAAATGATTGGAAGAATGACTGGTAGTTGTTCAAGGAAGTCCTCACCTGATGCCAGTGAGAATGGCAGGTGGGGTAGTCCTCTGATGTTAGAGGTAGGTGGTGCCCACTTCAATACAGATGGGTGGTCTTCAGATGCTGGTGGCTCTGGTGAGGTTGGCCATCACTCACAGTCTCTCCCACATTTTCCCACCACTGGACACCACCAGTCTGCTCGCTCTGATGACGTCTTGCCTGCTGCTGCTGCTTAGCTTGTGGATGTATCGTGGGAAAGCTCCATTCTTCTCAAGCCTATTACTCGCATTGAATCTTTCTTTCACATGCTTTGGTTTTGGGTTCCTCTCATTTCTCTAAAGTCCTTCAAGTCTTGAAAAATAAAGTGCAATAGACTCACATGTTTTCATGTTATGCTTTGTCTCATTCCTCCTCTGAGGCCATGACCACAGGATGGCCGAGATGGTTGAATGATGCACGAGTGGGGAGGAAAAAGTGAACTGCCACAAAACAAAACAGCAAAACACAACACATGATTGTTTACTATCAAAAAAAAAAAAAGAAAGAATAAAGTCCTATAAAATTTGTATACCTTTTTTCCTACTTTTTATCAGTTGCCAATGTTTGCCGCATCTTGGTATCTCTGAAAGCACCTAGTTCAATAAATGTTTGTTGGATTTTACCAAATCGGGAAAGAACTAGTTTATTTAGTGTAAATCAGTTTGATTCAGATCATTAGACAACCTGATTCCCCAAACAAAATTCTAGTGAAATTTTCTTTCACTGGATTTTTATTGTTTGTTTGTTTTAGAGAAGAGGTCTATGTTGCCCAGGCTGGTCTTGAACTCATGGGCTCAAGCAATCCTCCCAAAGTGCTGGGATTACAGGCCTGAGCCACTGTACCTGGCTGGATTTTTTTTTTTTTAAAGTAACAGTAAATAGAGAACTTTAGGGCAATCAGATAGGCATATTAGAGAGAACACTGTATTATAAGGTAAAAATAAAATATTAAATGGCTCCAGAGTATTTTTTGTACACACAAAAAGGAGAGATGCATGTATTTCTTTGATAAAATTACTGTAGGAGATAAATACTATGCAACCTCATAAAGAGTATAGTCTCTTTTAACAATTGTGTGAATTTACACATAATCAAGCATCCATTCTATCTTCAGAAGATATCCTGCCCTAACAAAGGAGCAGAAATTACAGTAAAATTTCTAAAACTGGTTTCCTATAGTTTCATGAACATGTAACTTAGATTTTGAATCACCTTAAGTCACTGGCCCACTTTACAGATTTCTTGTTCAAAAACTTTGTACTACAGGGAGAGACTGAGGGAATGTAAACTATGTACATTTATCTTTAACCAAAGTCACCTATCTACATATGATATTTCAATAGTTTGTGTCCCCAGAGATTTCTTCCATAAAACAGCAGCGAGACAAGGAAAAACTAAGTTATCTTTTAAAAAACTTGGTTATTCCCTTAAGGACCATAATCACATAAGTTACAACATTCTCAAATGTTGGTGTGCAGCCGAATCATCTAAAGAGCTTATTAAAACAGATTGCCAGGTTTCTGATTCGGTAGATTTGGGATCAGGCCCTGGAATTCACATTTCTAACAAGTTCTTAAGAGATGCTGATGCTGCCTGTGCCTGGAGAACACTTTAAGAGTCACCAATTTAGGAGAATTGTGTACTCAGAAAGCTATGATTTCTCCTGGAGATCAAATGATTTAGGCAGCCTTTTTAGCTTCCCTAAGTGGCTTCAACTTTCCTCTCCAGCCCACATTACTCCTTCACTCTCTGCCAGGCATGTTTACGTCCTGAGCCTGTGCGATATATGTGTCCATCATTCTTGTATCCTGCCTCTCATTTCCACCTTCACCTAAAAAAAGCCTCGTCTCTGATAGAAAGTTTTACCTAACTACAGGCCAGAGGAATCTCATGTTTCTCTCAACTCCATGTATTTATTATTTGTACTTCTTTTGGGGACTAAGCCCTTGGCACATACCCTTTCTTACTGTTTTTTTTTTTTTTTTTTGAGACAGAGTCTCGCTTTGTTGCCCAGGCTAGAGTGAGTGCCGTGGTGTCAGCCTAGCTCACAGCAACCTCAAACTCCTGGGCTCAAGTGATCCTCCTGTCTCAGCCTCCCGAGTAGCTGGGACTACAGGCATGCACCACCATGCCCTGCTAAGTTTTTCTATATATATTTTTAGTTGGCCAGATAATTTCTTTCTATTTTTAGTAGAGACGGGGTCTCACTCTTGCTCAGGCTGGTCTCGAACTCCTGACCTTGAGCGATCCACCCGCCTCGGCCTCCCAGAGTGCTAGGATTACAGGCGTGAAACACTGTGCCCGGCCTCTTACTGTTTTTTATCCTTCCTGTCATCCCTTGCTTCCACCCCATTGCCCAAGGCCTGGCTCAAATGCTGCCCCCTAAGTATTCCTGGATTCTCCTCTTGCCTCAGAAGAAATGTCTCTTTTGAACTCTCATAAACCAAAAACTTGATTTTCTCCTTTCTTTTGGTATTTCCTTTGTGACTTATGTTCTTAATTTCTTCTAATAGATTGTAAACTCATGAGCGATCTGGCCTAGTGTATTCAACTTTTAATCTCCAAAAGTGCTTTGTACATAGTATGGACTGATAAATGCATTTATAATACATGGCACAGGAAATACACATGTGCAAGATGTTGGGTGGCTTTTCCTAACAGGGCATGTCACTACTGCTTTACCGAGGCTCACTGCAAAGCTTGCTACTGGAGCCATGCCCCCAGGACTCTACTAGGTAGCCACCAGCCTGCCGAAGACACTGTGCAAATCATTGCTATTGTATGTCTCTCAAAATTCTTCATTTGCTTTATTGGATGTAGAGGTCCGTGCAGCTAGGTGACAGAGGTGCACTTGGCCCTGTTAGTTTTAAAATCCAAATTTAAAGAATGATATCATATATAGATGCCTGAACTTTCTGCCCAGTGATTTTATGTAGTTAGTTAATTCCCCATTTAGTTTTTTTTATTATGATGCAGATCCTTCTGGAAGTCCTATGGGGAGTAGATGAACTGATTTCCAGTTTTTCTGCTTATTCCAAATATCAAAAGGGCTAAGAAGCATAGACTTTCAGAATCCAAAGGTATGGAGCTAAGCCCTCACCTTCACCCTATTTAGCCCAATTCTAGGGTGTTAGGTGATCGGGTTAAATAATTCTCTATGTCCCCTCCTAAATTATATACTATCTAAGGGAAGAGTTGGAGAACATTTCCAGCTGTGAAATTGAATACTTTGTACTTTTTTGCATCTCATACTTTTCACATAATAGGAACTCAATATATCTTTTTTTTAATAATTTTTTTAATTTCAGCATATTATGGGGATACAAAAGTTTAGGTTATGTATATTGCCCTTGCCCCCCCTCAAAATATCTTTGATATTTGCTTGGTAATTGGTTATTTTTTTCTCCCATATATTCTCCTTTATCTCCACACACCTCCACGTGTTTTCCTAATACATATACTTAAATTTGCTATGAAGTTTGCCACCAAGTCCTTTACAAATTAACACATGATTTTAAATTTTAACTTTTGTAACATCTTAGGAATATATGTGCAACACCCATTATTGGCAATAAATGAGGTTTCACTAACATCTTTTCATTAACTTTCCCTTTTATTTCTCAAATTTCCATGTTTCTTCCCATCTGAGACCAACTAGTTTGATCTTAAATGCTGATAAAGATCTCAGAAGAAAATTCACACTTTGATTAAGTCTCTGGGGCTCAAAGCTTTTCCATTCAGTGAAGAATTTGTTCTTTGCTTTGTAACTTGATTTTCTTTGATTTGTTCCTACTGAGAATGACTAAACAAAAAAATAAGGGAGAGTCCTTGTATTCCTCAGAACTCCTTCAATTGCTTGAGATAGAAAATCCAATTCGAATTATGTAAGCAAAACCGTAATTTATCAATTTATGTAATGAAAAAGCTTGGAGTATTCAGCTCAGGCACGGTTGGATCTAGAAGCTCATACACTCTCACTGGGATTCAGTTCCTTTTCATTTCTCAGCTGTTCCTTCTTTGCATTAGCACTTTTCTCAGGGAGGTGAAATCTCCCCACCTGGTGGCAGGATAGCTGCCAGCAGCTCTAAGCTCATACCCTGTTTTCATTAATATCCACTCAAAAAAGAGGCTCTCATTTTACTCCCATCCCAGTTCTAAAAAAGTACCCTGATCATATCTCACAGGCTCTGACTGGTTGTTTTCTATTCCAGCACGAATCTCCGTGTCCATGGAGAAGAAATATACTGATTGGCTAAGGCCTGAGTTACAGACCAAGTCATAGGCAGTGAGCTGAGCCAGCTCTGCGTTCACTGATAGCTGGGCAGAGTGATTTCTGCAAAGGTATTCAGGGTGCCATGATTGGAATATGGCTAAGGGGCGTAGGGAAGGCAAAACAGAATTAACAACGAGGAGACCATGCACTGGTTTCAGCAGAAGTATCATGGGATCATCCTTCCTGGCAAATAAATTCTCATTTCTTGTCAAAAGGCCAATAAAAAGTTTTCATTTGAATATTTAAAAAAGAGCCACAAGAGTCCTTTAAACTCCACTTATGAAAGAGATGATGATACTGGTCAAAAAAGCGAGAGCAGTAATAGGTATGGCAGCAGGGGTGCACTTCTTGTTGGAAGCTGTAAAACACAAAACAAATTGAAATGAAAGTTAGAAATGTTTTAGGGAGCAGAGATTTTTAAAAACTACCTCATTTCTCCTTTGATTAACTTATTTAACTTAGAAAATTCCTAATAAAACACTGGAAGTTAGCTACTTTTTAAAAAATATTCTCTTAGATCTTTCTAACAGAGCTCAACTTGCTCATTTTGCAGTGATGAAACAGGCACCAGGAGGTTAAGAGATTTACCGCAGGTTACCCAGCCGGTTGGTGGCAGACATCTCCTGATTCTCCATCTTAAGCATCACCATCACCATGACCCCATCTTAACTATCATCATCTTCATCACCATGATGAAAGCTAACATCATGAAGTACTTACTCTGTGCTAGGAACTGTTTTATGTCCTTGCTATATATTACCTTATTTAATCCTCATAACAAATCTATGAAGTATTTATTCTCATTATACTTGTTTTTTGGTTGATGAAACTGTGACACAGAGATGTGAAGAAACTTGTCAAATGTCACACATCTAGTAAGTGGTGTAGGCAGCTTTCAAACTCAGGCAGTTCAACTCAACCCTTTGGTCTTAACCACCGTATCGTCTGTCCATATATGGCATGTCCGTTCATAGAATTTTTTTTTATTAAATGGTGGGCAAGAAGTATTCACATAGTCCTGCTTGGGGTGTGTGTATGGGCGCGCACGTGTGTGTGTGTGTGTGTGTGTGTGTGTACTGACTGCATATACAGATTTTTCTCAGGAAGTTTGGAAAATGTTAGCAGCCAGTGAGTGTGGCTGATGGAAGCAAAACTGGAAAACAAATATTCTTGTCAGATATACCTATTAATAGGGAATACAATGAGATGGCGGATAAGGTGAGATGGGAGATGGAAACCTTCTAAAAATTGCCTAAATAAAGATTGGAATCTCTTTTTCAACCAGTCTGTACTGGCTGTTTGTTTAGGGTAGAAAGAGAATTAACTCTGATTGCCTCGATATTTGCCCATATTTGATAGAATGAACAGCTGAGAGAGAAATATATCTCCATGATTTTCACATATAAAATCCTTTGAGTTTCCTGGAATTTCTATGTGGAATTTTACATATATATATATTTTTATATATGTGTGTGTATGTGTGTGTATATATCTATATCTACATATATATCAACAGAAATTTTCAAAACTCCAATTTTTACCAATAAGAGTAAGCAAACAAAATTAATAGACCATACATCTTTCTAAACTTTTGTCAAAGTTTGTGCTAAGATTGTATTATCTGAATCCCACAAAGACCTAGGTCATTTGAGCCTAGATCTTTAGCAGGTCAATCATTAGAATGGTTCTCAAACATTTTTTGTTTTGTTTTTCCTTCATTGAGGCTAGAGATCATAAGGACCTCCAGCCCCATCCTTTCCCCCTTTTCAATGAGCTAAGATTCCACTGAAGAGTGTTATCAGAAAATATTGATTGACAGTGCAGCAGTATAACAGAAGGATGGTTTTCGGAGGTGATAAGCTTTGATGTTGAAGCTCTGACCCTAGCTGTTTGACCTTGACCATGTTAATTCCTTTCATTGGGCCTCAGTTTTCTCATCTGTAAAATGAGAGCATCTCAAGAATTTCAAAAATACTATTATCACTACCACTATTACTATTACTACTACTGCCACCACCACGACCTCTAACACTTATACAGAGCTTACTATGTATCATATATAGTAATATACACACTAACCAATGTAATCCTCATAACAAGCTTATGAGATTGATGCTATTATCTCTATTTTGCAGATGAAGAATAGTGAGGCAAGGAGAGCTTAAGGATCTCTGTTAGGTCACACAGGAAGTGGCAGAGCCAGTATTTAACCTAGAGAGTCTGAATCAAGAGATCATCTGTTGAACATCCTGAAATGTAAATGTCAATTGTCAGTCCTCGTTGTACTTGACCTATCAACCACGCTTTTATCATAGTGAATCACTTCTTCCTCCTTGACATGTACTCTTTGCTCCTGGGTCACCAACTCTCTTGGTTTTCTCCTCCCTCACTGGCCCTTCCTTCTCAGTCTTCTTTGCTCCTAACCTTTTAAAATTGGATTGTCCTGAGGTTTGGTCCTAGGACATAATTTCTCCTTTATTTACACATTCCTGTTCAGGGTTTACCCAGTCTTATGGCTTTAAATATCACTCATATCCCACTGACTCCAAATTTTTATCTTTAGCCTGGGTCACTCCTCTGAATTCCAGATGCATACATCCAAGTGTCCACTCAGCATCTCTCCTTGGGTGACTATTTCACATCTCAGATATAACATATTTAACACCAAACCCCTGCTGTTTGTGCCCAAATCTACTGCATGCACAGGCTTCTTCATTTCAGACAATGCCAACTCCATCCTTTCAGGTACTCAAGCCAAAACTTGGAGTCATCTTTCACTCCTCTTTCCCCCTCACTCATCACATTTAGTACGTCAGGAAATCTCTTTAGCTCCCATCTTCACAATGTGTCCTGAATCCGGTCACATCTTACTGCCTCCACTGCTACCACTTTCATCTCTCATCTGAGGGATTGAAATAGCCTTCTACCTGGTTTCTCTGCTTTAACCTTACCTCATTACAGTTTATTCTCAACTGATCTATTCAACCAATTCTAATAAAATGTAAATAAACTATGTTCTATGTTCTCTGCCCAAAACCTCTCAGTGGTTTTCCACCTAAGAGGAAAAGCCAAAGTCCTCACAACTGCCTTCAAGGCCACAATGGAGATTTGAGCGAATCTACATTATCTTCTGTCTTCACTTTCTATTACTTTCCCTTTCATTCATTCCCACATGCTGGTCTTCTTGCTGTTGCCCCTGTCTCAGGGCCTTTGCACTTGCTGTGCCCTCTTCTCGGAATGCTCTCTCCTCAGATAGCCATAGTATTAGCTCTTTCACTCATCTCCTTTCAACCTTTGCTCAAATGTCATCCTCTCAGTGAAGTTTTCTCTGATCACCCAGTTTAACCTTGCAACTCCCTCCTATGGAATTCTCCATCCCCTTGCTCTGCTTTACTTTTGTCCTTAATACCTACCACCTACCAATGAACTACATAATTTATGCATTTATTTTGTTCATTTCTGCCTCTTATCACTGGAATGTAAATTCCATGAGGGCAGGGGTTTTCACCTATTTTGTTTCCTACACCTAGGATAGTACCTAGCATGCAGTAAGTGCTCAATAAATAATTCCTTATTGAATGAATGAATTATAGCTGCTATTATAATGATCTTTAAATAAGAGACAAACACATAGACATTACTATGTTGCAATCATACTCATCCTTCAAAAACCGACTCTTAAGCCTTCTTCACAATAATTGGGATGTTAAAAAATAGCTTATTTTTTATTTTTATTCTCTCAGGTTAAAGTGATGTTTCCTTCCTAACTCTCTTGCTACTTTTTCTCTACTTATGGCCATTCTCATTTTACCTGCCATTGTTATTATTTTTACATGACAATATATTTAGGCGAATAAAAGGAAAACATCTGTGAATTAAATGAATTATAATCTAAAAAATCTTTTATTCGAGATTATTTTTACTTTTGTTTTTTCTTTAGTTTTCCACTAGACTATCTCTTCAAAAGTTTTTATTCCCTCTTTACCTATTATAGTATTTTTCAACTTGGAAGTTGTGATCCATTAACGGGCTGTGACATCAGGTTAGTAGATCAAAATCGTCACTGGTTAAAAATGCAATAAAAAGGTTAGAAGAGAAAACACTGGTGTTATAGTGCATGTAAAAAGGATAACTATTGTCATATATATGAATTTGTGTGTGTATTTGTGTATTTATGTGTGCGTGAACTGAGTTATAATGTAAACAGTCACAAGTCAAGAAGCTTGAAACTTATGGTCGTTTCTCAGTAACATTTGCTAAAGGAGAAATGAATCCCCTGAAACCACTCTATAGAGATAATTGTTCTGGAATTCTTGTCAGAAAACATTGAAAGGGTCCTACTTTTGCCATTTGTATACTGTGTGAATAATTTTACAGAAATCACTTAACTTCTCTGAACCTCAGTATTCACATCAGTACAATGGGGTCAATTTACCGGGTGGTGGTAAGAATTAAACAGACGGTGGGCGTGGAAGCACTTTGTAAACTAAATTGCTACACAAACATCATTTTATTGGTGTATTATAACCTAATTTTGGTCATCTCTGCCTTAAGCTATAAAGTCTGGAAGAAATATATACTTATTCTAACTTTCATTTCATGAAGTCTGAATCCGAATTTTATCAGACTGCTCAGAAGTAAATATTGAATCTCTTGAAAAAAGCAGAAAAAGGTAAAACTGACATGCAGTATATCAGCTAATCTAGTATTTACGGTAAATGCTGTCTATGCCCTGTTTCTGTCAAAATGCAGACAGTAATCTGTGTTAATATTTGAGAATATTACTTGGCACTTGAAAAATAGAAAGCATTATTCCTTGTGTCTCTTCTTTGGTTTCTATTCTTACTGTCACTCCCACTGAAGCACACATTTGTGCCTTTAAATCATTATCTTGCTTCCACGTGCAAAGTACTGTCCCACAGTTTCTCAGCAGTGTTGGAGAGGGTGGATGGACGGCAAGTGCTATCACAACTTTCCCACAAGGCAATTATCACTCCTGTTTTATACACAAAGAAACAGGCTCACAGGTTAAGTCATTTGCACAAGGTCACCTAGCTACTTACATATGGCCATATCTTTCTGGCTCCAAAGTCTATTCACTTTCCACTATGGTCTCCCAGATTCATTCAGTTACTCATGCTTTCATCCATTTATCTAAGACAGACACTGTACTTCAAGGTCATTGTGATTCCACAAATACGGCAAACTAATTTTAGATAATTGAAGCCCAGAGTAAAAGAAAACAGGAAAGATATAGGAAGTTAATAAAATAAATAATAACAATGATAATAATAGTCTCTAAAAAGTTTTGAGTGCCTACATGAGTCAGATACTGTTCTAAGAGCTTTTACACACATTAATTTATTTTCTCCTTGCCAGAATCTTATAAGGTAGGTTTAAAAAATTTCCTCTTTTACATGTAAAGAAACTGAAGCACAGAAAGACTAAGCCATTGCCCATGTTATCACTGCTAGTCACTGGCAAAGTTTATACGTCAAACAGGCTTACTACAAACAATTGGCTATATTTTCCTAGAAACATGTCAAGAATTTTGATTATGTAAGACATTCTAACAAATAAATCCCTCTTCTTTGTGAATTCAATGATATAGAACAGAGCATGTATTTGTGTGTCTGCAGATTCTGGCCTAGATTATTTTGCTGAAAGAAACAACATTGAAGGGCAAATAACTAATTAACATTCTGTTAACATAATTTGATTCTTCCAATGGCCATGAAAACATCTGTTTCTATGGTAACCAGTACAGGACATGTGAGAGATGATAGAAGAATTAGAGGGGGAAGCTGTTAGTTTAGAATAACTCAATTTTTCTTTTGCAAATTTTACTCCCTTAAATTTATTATTCTACCAGTTTGACCTTTTATCTCACTGAAGGCAACAGATTACCTGGAAACTCTTTGAACTTGGGTTATAAGTCAACAGGATCAATTTTAGCATAAATTGAAGGACTGGGGAAGCTATGCTTTTTAATATAATCTCTCTTCATTGGGGGACTTACAGTGTCCCGGCTGGCTCATTTTAAAGGTCTTATGTTGCCTTTGAAGTATGATATCTACCAGATTAAGAGGGAACAGAAGAGGCAACATAATTCCCCTGGTTTATAGGGACTTTTACGGACATAGAATAGCTTGTGATTTCTGCTCATGAACAAAACAAAACTGAAAGAATGAGAAACAGTCTCCTGAGAAGACTGCAGTTTCATGGGGAATGTGGTATCAGTGCTCCAGGGCACCACCCGTGAGTCCCCTGGCTGGGGAAAAAGGCATCCCTGCCGTTTGATCTCATTCCTCTCCCTTCTTCCCTCTCCCAGGTAGTTTCATAGCTGTGGTGGCTGACAAGACGCCCCAGTTCCAGCTCTTGACTGATCATGTGACCTCTGACCTGTTTCTTCCCTCTTTACTTCAACATGTAAGGAAAATATCACCCTCTATGACGAGTGGTTTTTTTGTTCTGCCATTTGCAAACTCTTTTCCCAAAGCCACACAAGCTTCTAATTGATGAATGTCTAGGAAAAATTTAGTTACTGTAACTCACTTTGCAAGTGATCACATTCCAGACCATTTACATTGTAACTGTAGCTACTTACTTTTGAGTAGGAATTGAACCTTCTAGAATGTTTTCCTTCTCTGGGTCTTCAAATAATGGAACTGTTTTTAGTCAATTGAGTTATAGGTTCATCTGATTGAAGGCCCAAGGTCACTCAGAGGTGTGAAAAAGGACACTTGATCCATTCACCATTTTTCATTCACTCATTCAACAAAAATAGATTGAGTACCTCTCTGTGCCAGGGGATTAAAGTTAATAATATCTAATACGAGTTTACCACTTATTAAATACCTGGGAATATATAAATAATTTAGTATTTTATTTTATCTTCACAAAGGTCCTATGGAGTGTTATTATGATGCCCATTATGTAGATAAAGAAACTTAAAAGAGTTTAAACACCTTGACTGAGAACACATAGCTTATTAGTAGTACAGGTTGGACACAAATTCAGACAGGGTGGATCTGGGGTCAAACAGCCTAAATTCCATACTTAGCTCTTAAATTCCATGTAGTCAATTTCCTGTCCACAAAGAACTTACAGAGCAATACGAGATTATTGATTCCCTTAAGTGTGATTTGTGATTTCAAATATCTAATCAAGACCAACCAAACTTCTAGAACCTGATAATACACATGGCTAACCTAGCTAAGCCTTAACTCAAAACTGAGTTAAAGTTATGTTTGGGTGGTTTCACCCAGGAAAGAAAAGATCATTAATTTATGTGCGTGTGTGTGTGTGTGTGTGTGTGTGTGTGTGTGTGTGTGTGTTGGGGGGGGTGTTCTGAAATATTTTTTTGAGGTTTATAGTGTCAGAGCATAATCATAGTTTCTATTATGTACTCCTTTCCCTCCGTTTCCCACTCACTTCTTGATGTAAATGTCCTATGATTTTTTTATAGAATATATTTTTATTCTATTCAATTTTTTTATTGAATATATTTATTGAATATTTTACTGTGTTCATTATCCTGGTAGAAGAATTATATGTCCCAAATTCCTAAGGAGAATGAAGTAGTAATAACGTCCTAGTCAGGTATTGTTCCAAACTATTCTGGAACCTGACTCTGAATGTTCTCATTTATTATCAAAATCTTACTGTTTTCTCCACATTCTACTGTGATATTTTATCCTCTGCAAACACTAGACTCTTGGGTCTGTGGGACAAGAAATGCCCTATGGGGCATTTCTCTTGTATTGCCACCATGCTGCCAAGGGCAGGTGGGAGGAGATAATAGTATTTATAGGTCACCTTTTCCTGGTCTGTATTTACAGATAGAACAGAGTGAGCAGGCTCTAGACCTTAATGTGGATGCCAGTTTGAAGACCTTTGCAATACTACATCCCTGAAATGTTGAAAAATGCTGAGAGCCTGAATTATAAACAGTGGCAGTAATGATGGAGTGGAGACAGATTTGGGGATATTTCAAAGGTGGATCCTGCAGCTGAGTTCCAGTTAGCTGTGAGTGTGAAAGAATTCATATGTGGGTAAGGACAGTCTTCTCCCTGCTAAATCAAACAGGGAACAGTATTTGCTGTGGAACTACCCCTCTGTGAAATGACCAGGTGGCAACATAAAGGTGTAAAATTGAATCAATCATGTTTTGTTTAAAAAAAGAGCATAACAATTTTTTTTATATTTGTGATATCTCTAATTTCTCCTGCTCATAATATCATCAGAGCTCTTTGTAAAATACTGATTGAATTGATGTTCCATGCCTTAAAAGCTTCTAATGACTTCTTATTACAAACAGCATGAAGTTCCTAAGTCCTTAGCATGGAATACAAGGCCTTTTACCATCAGGCCCTGTCAGAACTCTCCCACCTGGATAACTTGCCACATCCCTTTCTACACCTGTACTCTCCTTTCATCCTACGCTTTCTACTCTCCAGCCACCCAGAATTCCAGAGATTCCTTGAAGACACCAGGCTGTTTGAAATCCTTATGATTTAGCACATGCTGTGTCTTAGTCCATTTTCTGTTACAATAACGAATATCACAGACTGGGCAATTTCTGAAGGAAATACATTTATTTCTCACAATTCTGGAGGCTGGAAAGTCCAATAGCATGGCTCCAGCACCTGGCAAGGGCCTTCGTGCTGTACCATAACATGGTGAAAGGCAAGCAAGTGCACAAGACCGAGAGAGGCATCAGAGGCCAGACTTGCTTTATAATAACCCACTCTCATGATAACTAACCTCCTCCTGTGATACATCATTAATCTATTCATTCAATCATCTCTTAGTAGGAAAGACCCAATCATCTCTAATTAGGCCCCACCTCTCAACACTGTTGCATTGAGGATTAAGTTTCCAACACATGAACTTATGGGGGATACACTGAAACCGTAGCACACTATTCTCCACTTAAAATTACTTTTCCTCTCTTCTTTCACTGAAAACTCCTACTCCCACTTGAAGTCCCATGTGGCCCTATTTGGAAGCCTTCCTTGCTTTTCCTAGAGAGAATGAGCATCTCCCTGCATTGAGCAGCCATGCACACATTGCTTAAACCTCTGGTGTGGCCGGGCACGGTGGCTCACGCCTGTAATCCTAGCACTCTGGGAGGCCGAGGCGGGAGGATCACTCAAGGTCAGGAGTTCGAGACCAGCCTGAGCAAGAGTGAGACCCCGTCTCTACTAAAAATAGAAAGAAATTATATGGACAACTAAAAATAGATATATAGAAAAATTAGCCGGGCATGGTGGCGCATGCCTGTAGTCCCAGCTACTCAGGAGGCTGAGGCAGAAGGATTGCTTAAGCCCAGGAGTTTGAGGTTGCTGTGAGCTAGGCTGTGACACTACGGCACTCTAGCCCGGGCAACAGAGCGAGACTCTATCTCAAAGAAAAAAAAAGAAAAACCTCTGGTGTATCACTTAGTACCCTTGACTGTATACATTTGTTCATGTTTTCCTTTCTTGTTAGTCTAAAAATCCTCCCAGGTCAATGATTTGCTTTATTCATCCTGTATTGTCAGGATCTCCTATCACAATAGAAGATGGTTAAGAAATTGGAAATTAATGAACAAATCTTGCCTCCTGCTTTACTTTTAGAACTCCTTATCTATATAATAACAGTGAAAACAGAATGAGTTTGAGGGAGAAGGAAAAGGTGCTATATTTTATGCTCTTTCTTTTCCAGTCAAGTGGTCTTGATTTCTCTAATCAGTCAGTTCTAACATTACTGAAGGCCGATTTCCATGTTTTTGGCCTTTTTCTTATAAGCGCACTCAGAAAAAAGAACTTTTATAAAAGAGGGTCTGTGACCCTGAGAGTGGATTTAATTTAGATCAAGAGTACCTTTAAGCAGCTGACAGCTATATGTGCTCAGGTTCCCAGTTGACCGCAATTGCAACCAATTTCCTCTTGGGTGGTAGCTCATATTTACAACTTTAAACAACTCATAGGGAGGGATCAGGACTTCCTTCTTGAAGGAGAAGTCTTGTACAGGTGCACCCAGGCAGGTAAATATGGTAAATAGTGTCTGGTTCCCAAACTTCTGTGCTTCTTCTTTTAGGAGGGAGGTGGAGAAGAATTGGCCAAATCGAATGGTGGCACCTATGTAGGCTTCAAAGTGGACATCTTTCATCTCATGGTGGACTTCATAACACAGAGTGTCATTCTCCGTGGTGATCTCCTTCCTCAGCAGCTGGATTGCTGTGGTCAGATAGTAGTGTAAATATTTGAAATGGAATGAATCTTCATACTGCTGTGGAGTCTTGGCGTCACTGGCCATGGCTCTAGAAAAGTCAGAGCGAACATTGCCGTTCAATGTATAAACCAAGAGAGCCACAGCATGTGGAGTAGTCAAGTTCGTGGGGAAAGCGTGTTCTTGGTTCCTCCAGGTTAAGTGAGCTTTCTGCCACACCCCAAAGTAGTTCTTATGGGTTTCTTTTGTGAAATAATCTCCTTGATTTAGTTTCTCCATGACCTGTTTGCTACAACCTTGGTACTGATCATCAAAGGAACCTGGTGCCAAGTCAAAGTTGATTTTAATTGCAACCTATAAGAAAAGAACAACCTTGATTTTAATTTTTCAAATCAGGTGGTGAGTGTGGCTGCAGATTTGCTGTGCCCTATAAGGCCACATCTTCTCCTCAAAACCAATATTTGCTGAAATAAGTTTCACTCAAAACCATTATATTGCTCCAGTCCTTCCTGCATCAGTGACTTGTGTTAGAGATTGAATTTGGTTCGATAAATATTACTGAAAGCTGAAAAACTCATCTGCCAAGTGAGAAAGTAACCCTTCTTATATCACTAAAATCACAGCATTTTTGCATATTGAGTACTTTGAAGAAAAAAAATTAATAACCTTATAATTTAATTATACTTTCTGTTTCCTCCACTTTACTCCTGCTTTGTATCTTCTCATAGGTGTTATAAGGATGAATGCCTAAAATCTACATTAAATCTTTGAACTTTTTTTAAGAAAAGGCTTAAGTGATGAGTAGTGTTGGATTTCCCAAGGGGGCCTCCAACAAATAGCAGCCCTCTGGTCTATCCAGGTTCTAAAAAAATTGAGAAGAAAAAGAGAAAAATGTCATTTTTCTTACTGAATGAGGACATGTTGGAGCACACAGCTTGAGGTCTGACAGCAAGTGGCTTGTTAAGAGTAAATTCCAGAATGAGGCAGGTTTGCCCCCTCAGTTGCAGGCAGTACTGGCCTGGGGTCTACCAAGGTAAGATTCTTGTCATGGAGGAACAGAGAACTGATGCCCTTTGCCATCAGGCTAACTCCCAGGAAGAAGATCAGAGCCAAACACAGCACACTCAGTTATTATTTCTGACATTCCCAATCAAGGAAATTTGTCCACCTCTGAGGGAGTGGAGTGAGGGCTGGACAGTAGTCAGGAATGTGCCCAGAAAATTCCTGCCTTTTGGAAAAAGACATTCTTTTCTAATGAGTAGCCCACTGAATATTATTTAGTGACATTTAGTGCATGCTAAACTGAAGTTAGAGATTTGAATGAAAGTTCACTAAGTATCATCCATCCATCATTTAAAGCCATATTTGAATGACTTAAATTCCAAAACATTCATTTCTTGGCAAAGAAATGATGCTTTTCTAATAAACAGTACTCATTAAGGAATATGTTAAAGGATAAGATTCCATCCAGTCAATGTTAAAGATGTTGGAACTGGAAATCGAAAAAACAAGACCTAAATGCAAGACCTGAAACCATAAGAATTCTGGAAGAAACTATAGGAAAAAATCTTCTAGACATCAGACTAGGCAAAGAGTTTATGAGGAAGACCCCAAAGGCAATCACAGCAACAACAGAAATAAATAAATGGGACCTGATTGAATTAAAAAGCTTCTGCGCAGCCAAGGAAACAATCAGTAGAGTGAACAGACAGCCTACAGAATGGGGGAAGATATTTGCATGCTATACATCTGAAAAAGGGCTAATAACCAGGATCTACAAAGAACTCAAGCAAATCAGCAAGAAAACATCAAACAACCCCATTAAAAAGTGGGCAAAAGACATGGGCAGAGTTTTCAAAAGAAGATATACAAATGACTAATAGACATATGAAAAATTGCTCAACATCAGTAATCATCAGGGAAGTGAAAATTAAGAACACAATGAGAAGCCACCTTACCACTATCAGAATGGCCATTATTACAAAATCAAAAAAACAATAGATGTTGGTGTGCATGTAGTGAAAAAAAGAACACTTATACACTGTCGGTAGGACTGTAAATAAGTGCAACCTCTATGTAAAGCAGTATGGAGATTCCTCACAGAATTAAAAGTAGACCTACCATTTAATCCAGCAATCCCACTACTGGGTATCTACCCAAAGGAAAAGAAGTCATTATATCAAAAAGATACCTGTACTTGAATGTTTATTGCATCACAATGGCAAAGATTGAAATTAACCTAAGTGCCCATCAATTGATGAGTGGATAAAGAAAATGTGATACACACACACACACACACACACACACACACACCATGGAGTACTACTCAGCCATAAAAAGGAATAAAACAATGTCATTTGCAGCAACTTGGATGGAACTGGAGTTCAGTATCTTAGGAATGGGAAAACAAACACCACATGTTCTCACTAATAAGTGGGTGCTAAACAATGGGTACACACAGTCATAAAATGGTGTAAAGGACATTGGAAACCAAGAAGGGGGAAGGTTGAGAGGGAGATGAGAGATTAAAAACTTACCTACCACGTACAATGTACACTATTCTGGTGACAGGCCCACTAAAAACTCTGACTTCAGCATTATATTAATACAATTCATCCATGTAACAAGAACACTTGTACCTCCTAATATTTTGAAATAAAAATTCTATTAAAAATACCATTTGGTATTTTTACTGTTATTTATGATGAGACATCATCTAGTTGTGTATAAACTAGAACAAAATTTTAAGACTAATTAAATAATTCTAACCAATAACTCTTTACAGCAGGTTTTAAAAAAGGTCTACAGACTCTATTTAAGTTAAAACAAACCAAA
>CM052440.1:73918533-73946764 GCA_028533085.1 Varecia variegata | reverse complement strand
AGATGACATTTAGAAAGGGATAAAATACACTTTACATTTAGATGATAAAATGTGCCCACAAGAGCAGCGTGGGGGAAGATGATACTTGCTAGCAGTTTCTGTTAAAAATACCTGAAGGTTTTAACAAAGCCACTAGTGAGAAGCAACCATAAGAGAAGCAAATGCAGTCTTAAATTCCCCATGGACGCAACAAAGTTTGGGTCATGAACAGTCACAATTAGTTGCAATCTGAGATCATCAGAAAATGTGTTGTTCTTCACATTGGGTCCTGCAGGCCAGACACTGATAAACTAGAACATATTCAGAAAAAGATGCATGGTAGTGTGAAGGTGTCTGAGTAACCTATGAAATGTAGAAGATTGAAAAGAAGAAAAGAAAAATGGGTCAGTAGAATAGACTCATTCTACATTGTTTGAGAGAGAGAATTAGGCTAAAATGTTTAAATTAATTCAATATAAGAAGACTAGGGCATCACCTGACCTAGAGCACACTGGAATTTGTGCTACAAACTGAATGACCATCTGCTACACTGGCCACACTGCGTGGCATAGAGTAGGGATATGATAAATATTTATTAAATTCCTACATACATGCTAGGAATGCTATAGAAAGAAAGAGAGGTTGACCTTGATTAGCGGTTCTCAATGTTCTGACAGATGTTGATCAATGCTCTTTGAAAAGAACATTCTATTGTCAGATTATCTTGCAAACCCCTACACATTACATTTAATATTATTAAAACGTGTGTATGTGTGTAATCTCTAAGAGGAGATGTATAAATACAATAGAACTTGTCAGCACAGTGACTGGAACATTATTCCTAAGAATACTCATTTGGGAAACATTGATCTAAATTTGCTCTATGTTTCTTCCAATTCTTAATTCTCTTTTATGTCTTCAAAGAAACAGGTACAGATTGTTCATATGCTCCTAAACTTTACAGTTTTAGTTCCATTTCCCTGAATACTGTGCATGTTCTATAGAAGTGTATTTACTAGTATAGTGAAAAAATTATCTCCTCATTTTACAGGTCTATGATTTCTGCTTTGGAATACTATCATGTTGGAGGTCTACTCCTAAGTTTAAGTCACAGCACTTAGGATTTTCTTTGTAGTATAAAATCATTATCCTTTCGGAACTTTTCCAAGACTCCCTGTAAGGAGGAAAATTCTATCTCAGAATGTTTAAAAACATCTATCTAAATGCATGCAGATTATTTTCCTACTTCATTTATTATAGGTTTACGGTCAAAAGGAGGTCATTACTCTTAGATGAAATGGAGAGGGCTAAACTTTGTCCTGCTCTACCCAAAGTAAAGGAGGCAGAGGGTTTCTAGGCAAACACCATAAAAATCTCCTGTATTAACTAAATGAGCAAAGAGCACTTTTCTTGAACCGTATTTTTCAAAGCTTAACCTCATGTTTTAACAACCTCAGATGACTTATGTTTGTGGCTTTCTTATTTATTGGTTAGCTTTCAATGCCTGAATTCAGAAAAATTGGAGATGGAAAAAAACCCCAACAGGTCACTCAGTTCATTTTCTAAAGGAATTAACTGATGAATCTCATAACATGGGGTCAACATACTTGGTGTCAACTTACTTGAGGATGGGCAGGGGGTCCCATTTTCAATTCAGAAATATTGGGGTTAATTTCAATCCTAGGATGAATTTAGAGACCACCAAGAGAGATTCCCATATCCTACTTATGTTTTTCCATTACTCAGAATATATAAAGTTATAAACTAAGCAATCAAGCCATGATAGGTTCTAGATTTTTAACATGGGGCTGGCAGGGGAAGGGGAGATAAGAAAGAGGCAATCACAAGACTGAAAAATGCCAGTGTCAGGGCAAGGGGGCTAGTCTTTATACCTCCACATTAACCAGTTTTTGGATATGGCCAGCTTCTGGAAAGGGATGCAAGTTGGGGCAAAGTGACTCTCTTCGCTAAGGGAAATTTTAGGAAAGGGACTCAGGCAACTGAGAGCCATCAGCTTCCAGCACCTGAGGAAATGAGCACCCTAGTCTTGAAGGAAGGATCTGGGCAACACACCACATCATCCATTATAGTCCATACTTGCACTTGCTCCATACAAAATGTGCCAGGAATAGCTTCTCCAGATTGGTCTCTTTTCCAGGAAAAAAATTTTAATAGAGAAGTTCTAGTCACACTTTCCTGGATGCTATGGTTTGTTTTATGGAAATGTATTTCCCAGTGTTAGTGTAACAACTATGTCCTCTTTCCCAGCTCTATAATTTCTCCTTTGGTATAATATATTCTCCTGCTTGAGAATGTATTATAGTTTACTCCCAGGGACAAGCCAGAACACTTATGGAGGTTGGTGGGACAAACTACAGTGCCTATTGCTGGAGATGGTTATAAGGCCACTACTAATACTCATTGTCTCTGTCTTAAAAACTACTCATTCTAGATTTCCCTTACTTATAGTTAGCACACCTGGTAGTCTTAGTGTCTAATTTGGCAAGGGAGAGAGTTATGAGCTCCTGCACCATGCCCTTCTCAGAATATGATTGATATACTTGTCCATTTATTATCATGATTGGGCAGAGAATTAACAAGCCATGCTCCAATGGATTACCTGGGTATCAAAAACATTTTCCCTGCTGAGATTGTGTCATGGAAGCCCTACCTTCTCCTGATGAACATCAATTACCCCTTTTAGAAAGATGGCTCCTTTGTTTTTGCTAGCTGGTCTCCTAGCATGAAGAGCCTGAAGTTACTGGGAAGCTTCTAGAGCTTCACCATGTCTCATGGTGAAAGTACTCCCTCTGTATGTACCAGGAACTCCAGGCCCAGAAATTAGAATTATAGGTATTTAAAATATAAATTCCTTATGTGGGTTACAAATGATGACAAGTAGAGCCACTCTTGCTTCCATACCTTATTTATCAGACCCATATAGTGTAGCTATTGGACACATATCACTATACAATGCTTGGTAATTTAGGGCATGTAACACATCCTGGGCAAAGGAACCCTATTCTTGTAAAGATAGCAGAGTGGATTAATCTGTTTGTTCTAAACTGACATCAATGGTCAAGGATTTTTACTGATGAAGGAGGCATGGAAGAAGGTATATCTAGGAATAATCAGATAGGTAGCAATGTCTGGGGTTCAGAGAAGGGCCACCTAGGATGAAATAGAACTCTAGTTAATGAATAGATAAACAGAGGTATAAGCAAAGTTTTAGGGTTCTAACTCAAAATGAGTTCAGAATAGAATTTGCTGTCACTGGAATTTTGTACTATGTCAAGGAACTGGACCAGAAGCATTAAGATTGAGGAATTGAAGGAAAGGCTATTAATGATGGATAATTCAGGTACTGAAGAACTCAGACACAGAGTAACAGAATATTCACAGATTCCCTCCGTTGAAAGGGTAAAGATGAAAACAGTGTTTGAATATGCTACTGCTACTATATAAGAATATAGATTTAGCTCCATTGTAGTATGAATTACTTGAACTGTATAAATTCCAAACTCAGTTGAACACCAAAACTAAGATTCTAAACTTTCTAGTCTTTGGACGTGGCCTGGTGGAGGAGAGAAGAGGAAAGTGGGTACAAGCTGGTGAGACCTACTCATAGTGTTTGGCTGTAAGCCCTGCTGGCTGCTTTTCATAGGCAATGACAGATGCTCAGGGTACAAGTGGGAATCCCGAAAGAGGCATCATCTCGCCCTTTGCAGTATCCAGAGTATGGTAATAGTAATAATACATCACAATAGACAAAGTAGCAATAGAAATAGCTAATGTTTATTGAGCACTTGCTGTGTGCCAGGGAATGTTTTCTGCACTTTGCATACAACAACTCTGAGGTAAGTACTAGAATACAGATAAGTAAACTGAGGCCCAGTGAATATAAATTTAGCTCCTTAACTTGCCCAAGATTGACACAGTTCTAAGTGCTAGAGCTGGGATTAAAAACTAGGAGGCCTAGCTCCAAAGTCCTTATTCCCAAACACTCTTCTAAGATGCTAAGTTGCTTTTATGGGGTGATGGCAGAGCACTCTGCCTATGTTTAAATACTCTTTGATTCTCACGATGAACCACTCCATGAATAGCCTTACCAACATGAGGAAAAGGGAAGAAAATAAGACCTGTGATATATTGCTTCCTGTGTCTTAGTTCTGAAAAACAAGGGAATATATATATATATAAAACAAATCATAGAGCTGAGAAGGTAGACAGATACAATTCTGATTGAGGTGGAAACTACATTAAAAATAGCTTCCTTAGATTAGAAAGTGTGACTCTATACAATAGGAGGTTGGTAAAAATATATGGACTGTTTGTATACATCCCTTTAAAAAATTGGCTTCAGAAATTAGATTTTATGAGGCCAATATAAGTAAATTTCTCAAGAGAATAGAGTTACCTGACCTCAGGACAGTCACTTCTAAGCTCTAAATTCCTCAACTGTAAAATAAAGGTTGTTGACTTAGATTATTGCTGAACTCTTTGCCAACTCAGCAACTATGAATCGTATAGCAGATAAAACAAGAGGTCTGAAGCTAGAAGACCCTGGTCCCCTCTATTCACTATTTACAACCTGAACGACTGTCATAGATTTGGTTCCCCAGGAGGCAGACTCTAAGACTCAGAGATTTGTGTGCAGGTGGTTTATTGGGGAACAACATATTAGAGAGTGACGGAAGTAGGGCTAGGCAGGGTGAGCATTTGAACTGTGATGTAATTGCAATAAATGTTTCAGTCAATTTTATAAGGTAACTCTGAGGCTAGGATAACCATTTAAAGTAGTCCTGCCTGATTTAATGGGATTTAAGCCAAGATAAAATTTCAGGAATGGGACTTATCCTTCCTTCAGAAACAACTGAAGAAACAAACAATACATACGAAAAAATTATTCAAGACACTGGATGTAAAGCAATTAAAGATGGTGATCTTTATGATGTGGGAAACAAGCAAAGTGAGTCCTATGATTGCCCCAGCCTATTGTCATAAGAGAGTTTACAGGCCATGGCTCAGGGAGAGGAAACCAAGATGGAATTCAGTGGATATTTTGAATTGAGATGGAAATGAGAGTCCTAGAAAAACATAGTGATTATATTTCACATGGCAAAATACTGCAGAGTAGAGAGCTGAATATCAGTGGAGGGCACTTTCATGGACACATAGAGGACTGATTGGCACATGCATGTGGGGAAATACCATCCAAGAGGAACAGAGGTAACGGTGGCTGGCTGGGATTATTGCCTATTCCTACCACCCAGTCATGGGATGTTGAGTGCAGTACTCAGGAAGGCCTTGTTTCAATGTGGGGAAATAATTGCCCCTAGGTAAAATACTGCTCTAGTCCCATTTTAAAAGCAAGACTTAAAAGGATTAGGCTTATGCAAGTGATTTAACTGCATCCCAGAGCAAAGCTCAGTAATACATACAGAAATACAAGAATATCCAGCACACAAAAGGGTGAAATTTATAATGTCTAGCAACAAATAAAAGATAAACAGATATGCATAAAAGTGGAAAACTATGACCCATACAAGCAGTTGATCAATCAAAACCAACCTATAACTGACACAGAATTAGTATATGAGGACATTAAAATAGTTTATGACTATCAAAGACATTAAAAAAGATAAGTAGAGACATGAAAGATATGAAACTTCTAGTTTCATACTTTCTATGTTTCAAACTTCTATGATTTCATACATAGTTTGAAACTATGTTTCAAACTTCTAGTTTCAAACTTCTATGATTTCATACATAGAAATCAAACTTCTAGTGATTAAAACCACAATGTCTGAGATGAAAAATATACTAGATGAGATTAATAGTAGATTAAATATTGCTGAAGAAAAAATTAATGAACCTGATGACATTAACAGAAGGTGTCAAAAATGAAACACTTAGAGAAAAACAATTTATAAAAATGAAAACAAGATCAGGGAGTTGTGGGATTACTTTAAGTGGCCAAATGTAAATGCCATTGGAGCCTCCAAAGGAGAGGAGGAATGAGGGAGGAAAAATATTTGAAGAAACAATGGCTGAAAATTTTCTAAGTTTAATGCAATCCAAGAAGGGCAATGAATCTCAAGAACAAGAAAAATGAGAAAACCCAAACCAACTTACATTGTAATCAACTTCATCAAAACCAATGCTAGAAGGAAAAATTTTAGAAGCAGCCAGAGATAAAAGACACAGTATATACAGAGGAATAAAGATAAGAATTACAACAGATTTTATATCAAAACAATGCAAACTAGGAGATAATGGAACATCTTAAAAGAACTGAAAGAAAAATCTGGCAACTTAAAATTCAATATACAGTGACAATATCTCTCAAAAAAGATTACAAATACACAAAACTTAAAGAATCCAGCAGACCTGCACTACAAGAAATGTTAAAGGAAGTCCTCAGGCAGAAGAGGAATGACACCAGATGGAAAGAATAAAAAATGAAGAATACTGGAACTGAAAATTACATGGGTAAATATATGAGATATTTTCTCATTATCCAAACTTTAAAAAAAAATTGACTGTTTAAAACAAGAATAATAAAAAATGTGCTGTGGAATCTATAACATATGCAGAAGTAAAAAATAATTGGATTGTTTAGACTATTTACATATACTATGATTATTGATTGATATGGTGAAGTCTATAAACCATTATTGATAGTTGAATGTCTTGCCACTTGTTTTCCATTTGTCCCTTGTTTTTTCTTCCCTCTTTCCTCCTGTTTTGCCTTTTTCTGGATTACCTTGATTCAGAGATGTTTTTACCTTGATGCATGAAATGAGAAACAAATGAGGTGAGTCCTATAGTTGCCACAACTTACAAGTGGAAAATCCTGGAGAACACATAATAGGAAGCAATCATTCACTGATACCAAGGTAGAATGGGTCTAGACAAATTACGACTGGGGGAGTGCCTTCTAAGCTTCATTCTTTCTATGTCGTTATGCTTCTAATCAACGCCAGACACGAGATGAACAGAATCTCCTATTCTGGGTTCGGTGGGCCATGATTTAAATATCTCAGCATTTTCCCATAAGAAATCAGATTCACAAAATGAAAGTATCAAACCAGAAATTTATTATGTAATAATCACACATCTGACCTCCCGTTTGACCTTCACTGCACTGCACTTTCATTGCTTATCAATCTGGGGCAGAAAAGAGGGGTGCAGCCAGGCAAGAGAATATACAGGAAACAAGCATTGTATATGAGTTTATATACTTCAGTAATGCTACTGCAGGGGGGTAAAAAACCAGGCACCAGCCTCCAGAAAGAAAGAGATTATTTTCCAGTCTTATTCAGCCCCTCGGCGCTTCCTGAAATAGCGATTGTAGGCAGCGTTGTATCCGTAAACCATGGCGTAGCGTTCGCAAAGTTTGTAGTCATCGCAGGCTTCCCGATTGATCTCATAGACAGGCTTGGTGCGTTCTCGGACCCTAGAAAGTGGGAAAAGAAGCCAAAATTGAGAAGCATAAAGAAAGTGGAGAAATAAGAAAAAAAGACAAAAAAAAAGAAATCATTAGAAAATATTGGAGAGAGGTCCCCCTCCCCCACCATTCCTCCCAATATTAAGAGATATGTGAAGAACGGGGAGAGAAACCAAAACAGGGAAGTTGTTTATTTTTTTAATGAGAATAGACGTTTTCTTTTTGTCCTCTTTCCCTCCTCCTTCCCTCTCCTGTCTGGGTCTTTCACAAAATAGTCTAAAAATTCAGTTTACTGTAATTGTTAAAGTCTTTGGTTTTAAGGTACAATTAGAAATGATGTATGTGATGAAAACCTGTTTCTCACTCCATGCAGGTCTGTGGTCTACACTGGGGAAAATGAAGGTGTGTTACCCACCTCTCTTGGGCTTTAGCTCTCCATCTCTGCTGCGGGGATATAAAGGCATGAGCATTTCTCCTGTTAAGGAAGGGATCTTAAAACAGAAAATAAATAAGTGCAGTTTTAGAGAAACGGTAGCTGAAAATATTTCCATGAGTATTCCCAAATATGTGCGAAAGCTCCTTAATTCATGCATTTCCTGTAACCAGAGATTGGCAGCAATCAAAGGGGAATATAAAATCGATTTCACAACCTGCCTGATCTCGAGAAGCCAATAACCCATCTATGTATCTTCGAGACTTGTCACACAGCCCACAGCAATTTTTGTTTGTTTTGCCTTAGAGCAATCACTTTGCCTTTGTTAATCTCGTTATCCCTATTCAGTGTGTTTTTAATTCCTTTTGAGAAGAAATTCTCTCTGTCCTGAGTGAGGACTTGTGGAGCATAATTTTAGATTGCCAGTAAATGAGCAGTTGAAACACTATAAAAATAATGAATAAATTAAAAACAAGAGTGATATACCGTTTCCTCCCATACTCAGTCTTTCTAAGTCCACACACTCTGCAGCGTTCAACTCAGTGCTGACGCCTGTGGTCTCCCAGCTGACTCGGCCTCCAATTCCGCGCTTTGCCATTTGTCATTACTGCTTGTTTTCCATCTGTGTGGTTGGTGCGGTGCCAACTCAAAGTTCCCAAATCAGATTTTATGGCTTCCAAGTATGTTGAATGGAGTTTAAATGTCATATCACACTACTTCAAGCTTTAAAAATCGCTCATTTAGTAATTTTTATAGGCTTTGGATTTTTAAATTTACTTTAGTTTTTCCAAAAGAGGCCCTCTTTTTTCCTCTCTGTTATGCGTCTTACCATTTTGTTTATTTAAAAATAGGGAGAGATTCTTTCATGTAAGAGATTTCAATAAGGAAGTCAAATATTCACTTACTAATTTCATAGGATTCCATGCTTTCATGAGATTCTGGAATTAAACAGAAAAGATTCATTATATCGTGATTTATCACACACTGCTGTAGTCTAAGTACAGGGACAGAGGGAGAGGGAAGAGTCAAAAGGATGTGCAGAATATATTTAGCAATGTGGTCATTACAAATTTCAGGAACTTAGGATGCATGGGGCGTTTCCCTAGCTCTGTCCTTGCTGTGGCCATCTCTCTGCATTTTTGTTTCCCTGTTGTTGAAAGAGGTAGTGATCAGGCTTGACTAAAACTTCCCAAGGGCTATGAGGTCTTCAGACAAGCAAAATAAGACATTTTAAGTAGTGCACAGAAGTTTCCAGGGAGCCTTCCTGTCTGACTTACTCAGGGCCTGTTTGAGGACAGGGTCAAAGAAGGTGCAGGAAGGTCCAGAAACAGCCAGGTTGCTCAGCGGGGCTTTAGCAGGACAGGCTTCTGGAAGCTTCCGAAAGCCTCTTAAGAGCCCCTGTCAAATTGGCAGCAACAGAAACCACTGGCTCCGGCTGACAACTCACGCTGGGCACCGTGCCAGTTCAGAGGGAGAACTGAAAGGATGTCAAGGCAAAAGCTTCCCTCTTTCTCCCACTCTCCTGAGCACAACAGGTAGATTTGGGAATAAGAGGCTTATATTTGCAAACAAGTGAATTTGCTTGAAAAGTTAAAAAGGAAGTGAAGAAATCATATCCTCTGATACAGACAATTTGTGAATCATTTCAAGAGTAAGAAGCTTAATCTTTAGGGTTGTAAATGTAATTTATGCTTCAAAACAGCTAAAATATCCAGGTAATTGAAGCATAAGGCTGAATGAAGTAAATAATTTTGCTTCAAATTCCCTGTTATAAGCTTTGAACAAACACATCTTTAACAACATATAGAAATCAGGCAAAATTCATTTTCTGACAATAGAAGTTATGAAACTGATTTTTTTCCTGAAATTTTTAAAATATAAAACTATTTTAAAATTAGTTTGCTGAACAAATGTAGTCAGTTCATGATATTGTCCTGTACCTAGAAAGAGCTACACTTCATTCTTCACAAGAAAACTGATTTTCTTAAAGTGATTCAACCCTTCACCCACTGATGCCAAAGTCTAAATAAACATCCTTGAAAATGAGAATGCAGGGGCTGGGAATTTGACATCTTTTTTCTGAAATATCTAAGTTTCTAGGTTTACAGAGAGTTACCACTGAGAGCATTTGCCTGTTAAGTTGCTGCAAAAATATGTATATTTAGGATATAAAAAATACTTGATGGGACAGATCAGGATCTGTGGAGATTGGAAAATGTGAAATTAATGGTATTTTAAGATTACAGCAGAGAAAGGGGGAAGAAGAGGAGGAGGGAGAGGAAAAACCAAAGTAAACTGAAGTTAGGGGCAGAAAAGAAAACTCAGAGAAATGGCAGGGAAAAGTATCTCACCATAGCACAAAGCTGCCACAGCTAAGGCAGCCAGGGTGGTGAGGAGGAGCAGGGTCTTCATGGTCTCTCGTCTGTCCTGCAGGTCAGTCTCAGCGTCCCGAGTAGCAGCAGTCGGGAGAGAGGCTCCTACACACTGTTGGTGGAAGACTGTGAGGTTTTTATAAGAACCAGAGCAGCTGAGAGGGGAGGAACCAGTGGCAGGGGGCCAGAGAAGGTGGGGAAGGGTTGGCACTGAGCTAGCACTGGGACTTTTCCCAAATAGGCATTCCTTCCAGATATTATCTACTCCGGGTGGGCACTTTTCCCTCACTCCTGGACCAGACAGCGCCACGGCAGGATGCTGCCCTGGTACAGACGTTGTGGCCACCCTATGTTTGGGGCCAGACCTGGGCAAAGGTCCGCAGAGAAGGGAGTTGCCACGAACACATGTCTGCCTTTCTAATGCCCTCTCTGATCTACCCTCCTGGCCTTGACTGCGAGCCTTTTGGTCCACAGACAGAGCTGCAGTGTTCTGCTCGCTGCCCTGATGAATTGACAAGAGGTTTTGGGGGAGAAAGGAGTTCACTTTCTATGCTGGCTATAATTTAGACATCTGCCCAGTAGGGCTGAACTATCAGTCCTAGACCAATCAGGCAATTTGCCTGGTGCACCTTTGGCATTTTTCCAAGGGTTCAGTGGGGTAGAGATGTCCAGTGGCGACATGAGTTCTGTTTCCTTAACTGGTTTCATTGTAACTTGCCCATCTAGTTAGTCCCAACCTGCGCCCTAATGCTCTCTTAGGCAGGATATCATTAATCAAAAGTGCAGCAAGGATAAGAGGATACTCCTCTCTCATTTTCTGAAGGCTTTGTCTTGATAATTAACTAATTCAACAAGCTTTTAGTAAGCGGCAGATAAGACAGATACAAGGTACTGCGCTAGGTGCTGTGAGGATCTACAAACAAGACATGTCCCTAAGGAGGTGAATAATAGCTATTAATTATTCACTTTGCTCTTTAGCTGTAAGGTATCCTCAAACAGGTTTTCACAAGCGTGCAGTCGACTCTACCCTCACGCGCACAAGTGCCCATTCTTTTCTTACAGGACAAAATCTTTCTTATCAGATATGTCTTGGTTGCTTGGGTATCTAAAAGTCTTCTTTGCGGACAATAGACTTGAGTCTCAGAGCAGCAGACTGTAGAAGAGCTACAGCTTCAGGACTGCTGACCCTTGGGCTGGGAACAGCGACAGGGCTGGGATGGGCGTGGGTGGGTGTACTTTTCAATACTGATGTATTGCAAGGACCGGTAATGAACAACTGCATGGAGCCTCGTGCTTCATTCTGTCTGTCTTACTGGGATACAGTTTCCCTCTCACTCCCACCTGGGAAGAACATTTATAAATATTAAAGGATTCCCTGTTACAAGAAATAGCTCTGTTGTAATCTGAAAGGTTACGGAGTTCTCAGGGATCAATAAAACTCAGGTTTACCCTCCAAATTTTTTCATGTTAAGTGATAGATTCTTTGTGACCAAATCTTAGCAAGGACCTCAAAAAGAAGACAATATATCTTCATCTCTGATAAATTCAACCATCACAATTTCCACTAATGAGATTGGTGGTTGCTCCCCTCTTTAAATCACAAAATTGTTCCCAGTGTTGCCTACAGTATCCTTTTCTCAAGATGAGTCACCCAAATCATTATATTAGCAATAAATAATTTAAAGAGCAAAAGCCAGTTTACTACATTGCATGGTTTTAGGGGAACAAGCTAGCCATGGATAAACATTTAATGTGTACACAGCTTAGTCATTAACCTCCAATTAACATAACATCAAACAAGTTTAGTTCCAATGTTTCACCCTTAAAATGAGTAGGCTACTTATATCCCCACCCCATCTCCAGAATTAAAGAGAATTCCCTGCCTTTTCCTCCTACAAACATGTGCTTTGTAATGCATATTAGCACTGTCTTTTCCAGGCAGGTTCCAGATGTCTCCTCCACCCCCAAATTCAAATGGCAACTGTGATCTTTAAGCCTTAGGACATCATGATTGCTTGTTTATTTTTACATTCTCTGCAACCCATCTTGGAAATCTTACTCTTCTTCTAGCTTAAGCTTCACCTTTTATCACAAGTAGTTTTTATTACTGCTTTCACTGGATGCCTTAAATGTTTAAGTGTTTGTCTGTATCGTGGTTTTTGCAAGGCTAACGCTTTATTGTGGGAGCTGTCTTTCACTAGCTGCTCATCTGTCTTTCCTGTCCACTGCTCTCCATCTATTCTTGGGTTCTTCCACGCTAAATACCATTTATATATGACACATAAAAATTATTAACATGTATGAGAATCCAGAGCCTTTCTTTTTCTCTTCTTTCACATCACTCCCAATTTCAAAGACAATTTTGTAGATGCCGACTGCAGTCATACGTTTTTATGATGAGGACTTGTACTAACTCATAAAGCAGGGATAGGGGCTTTGCATTGGAAAGTACCAAGACTGGCTCATCTGAGAGAAGAGGGAAGGAAAGAATGGAGGTAGAACAAAAAAATGGTTGGGGAGAAATGAGGAAAGCCTTGCAGATTTGGTTTGCTAGGTGACTTTTAGGTAGAGGTTGAGTTACAGAGAGAAAAACTTTGAGGCAGCTGTAGGAGGTGAGACATATTAAAAGTGTGACATGGTAGAAGGCAAGTAAGAGTTGCTTTGGTTAGGAATAGGATTGAGATTGTAAAACACTGCTTGAGAATTGCAAGAAAATATTGAAATTTTAAAAGTTAATTCTGGCTGCTAGTTTGCATTTTCTTAATTGGGATATCTTGTCAAGACTAGACCACATGAAACTTGAAGCTCCCACTAATATGTGGATTTTAAATAATCATGAAAGACACTTATATCGATAACTCTCTTAACAAAAGAGAAGACTTATTTAGTAGAGAGAATATTTGAGAGCACTCCCAAAAGTGACAACAAAAATATGAGACAGTGATATGATTGCCAGTTTTTTAAATTGTATAGGAATCTCCTCATAACACGGTAACCCAGGCAACAGAAGCCACAGAGAAAAACAAGATCTTATTCCACTTGCTCTCATGGGGAAGAAGAGAAGAATGACCATGCCTGCCAGGGCCAGAAGGAGCCTCCTGGCTTCATCATCCATCCATCCATCCATCCATCTATCTGACAAATGTATTGAGGATCTACTAAGTGCCAACTCTAGGCTGAAAATATAGTGGAGAAAAATACAGATATGAGCCCCACTTTCATGCATCAAGTGTGCTCTTAGAACACAAATTTAATTAGTGGCTCCTCTTATTTAAAAATATGTTCAGGCAGCCAACTGGCTTTAGAGAAGACCAAGTGATAAGCTTTCTCACTGGGATGACCTTTTCTTATGGGCATTCAGGAGCATCTCTGTTTCCAGGGCACTGAGAAGAACACTGATGACAAACTCAGATGATTCTGAATTCGTGGAAAGAATGGAGGAGAGGAACATTGGCAGAGCTGCCAGGAATTATTGTGGGGAGAAGCTTATCAGAAAACTATATTTGCTGGAGGACATACCAAAAGGGTAGAGTATTTCTATAGAAATACACTTTCTATACTTTCTAGAGTATTTCTATGACTAAAATAATGGCACAGGAATAATAAGGTTAACCTATTTCCCTACCAATTTCACCCCTTCTCTTTCTGTCCTTGCTTATGCTTTCTCTAACTAACTCTTTTGCAGATGGCCAGGCATTTTGTCTCTTTGAGGAATTTTCCTGGCTCCAGTCAGATTTTTTCTCCTCTTTCTTTTTTTTTGCTGTTCCATGAGATTCAGCTTTATTTACAGAACGTTGGTTTTATGATTTCATTTTTTTTTTTTTTTTTTTTTACTGGCAGCACTAAAACCCTTACCCTTGCCAGTAAAGGAAGAAGGCAAACAAGAGAAGCATTAGGAAGCAGCAGCCCTGAAGATAAAAACAGAAATCACTTTCTAGGACATCAAAGGACAATGACAGCCAGCCAACTTCATGGGACTGTACCGACCTCTGAGTTCTGTTCTTTCAAGGGAAGCCCCTTGAATGGATGCTACGTCTCAGATTTCTTAATTGACAGAGATTCCCAAGCATGGAATCCTTCATTCATTTTCTTAATTTGTCTTAGCTGAGCAAAATGAAAATAAATGTTTGTCAGACTCAACCATGGGAGGGGCATCTGGAGAGTCATGGGCAGAAACTTCCAAGGAAAGGTGGAGAAGCCTGAATGTTAATAAAATAAAGGTGGAGAAGCCTGAATGTTAATAAAATAAAGGTGGAGAAGCCTGAGAGGTGGGGAGCCCCTGGCTGGGAACACCTCGGGTTTTTCTTTTTTTTTTTTCTTTTATTGATTATTTTCTCCACCCTTTTCCTTCTTATTAAATGCTTCAATTTTTAAATAAGATAGAAAATATCAAATAAAAATTATGCAACTTTCAAAGTACTACTATCGTACATTAAATGCCTGCTGTATACTAGATTCTCTGATAATTACTTTTATTCATTGTGTTATTTACTTCTCATAATAATCTTATAAACTGAGTATAATTATCTATATCTTTTTTTTTTTTTTTTTTGAGACAGAGTCTCGCTTTGCGCAGGCTAGAGTGAGTGCTGTGGCGTCAGTCTAGCTCACAGCAACCTCAAACTCCTGGGCTCAAGCGATCCTACCGCCTCAGCCTCCCAGGTAGCTGGAACTACAGGCATGCGCCACCATGCTCGGCTAATTTTTTCTATATATATTTTAGTTGGCCAGATAATTTCTTTCTATTTTTAGTAGAGACGGGGTCTCGCTCTTGCTCAGGCTGGTCTCGAACTCCTGACCTCGAGCGATCCACCTGCCTCGGCCTCCCAGAGTGCTAGGATTACAGGCGTGAGCCACCTCGCCCGGCCACCTCCATATCTTATTTATAGGAAAATAGAGGCTCAGAGAGGTTAAATAGTTTACCCAAGGTCACATAGCAACTAAGTGGCAAAATTTAGGCTTCAAACACAGGGAGGTTTGATGTCAAATAACATGGTTTTAATCATGATACAATCATGCAATATTCCCCCAGGTTCTGACACCTGCTAAAATAATTTTGTGATTGTGTCTGCAGAATTCCTTGAGTCCCCACATTCAGAGCTAGAGATAAAATTATACAAAGATATACATATATAAAATGTTAATTTCTTCAATTAAATGCTCACATATTGCTACTTAAGCCCAGAAAATTAAATTACTTATAAAAACAGAGAAAGGGATGGATTTAGTTTTGGAACCTAAGTCCCCCATTTCTCTAACCAGTACTCTGTACACTAAATTGTGTGCTCAAACAAACCCCAACTCAAATATGTTACTTTCCAAAACCTTTCAGCTTACTTCGGGAATCATCAAGTCTTATCTGGTCTATGAATGCTCATGTTTGTTGACTGCTGTCTGACACTAGCTCTGGTTTGGTCTATTGGGAATGCTATCTCCCAGTGCCTACATAGCCAATTTCTACAGTTACTTAGACCTCAAGCAAAAATGGAAATCTAGGCCCAATTTAGAAAATGCTCCTTAAACTCAAAGCCAACAGAGAGTGGAGTCTATGTCTCTCGTTTTGGCTCAAGATAAAGTTAGGAAAGTCTGGCTGTTCACTCATCAGACTCTGGCTGCTTTTTCTGGATGGGATGTGATGAAGATGAAGGCTGGGGAATTTCTCCCATGGTACAATGGCCTTGGCTGGAGAGGAAGGCACACTTTTATATGCACTGTCATCCTACACTCAACCACATCCTTGTAGTCTCCTTTCATTATTCCAAATCTCCAAAATGAAAATATTCCTTCCCATACTCAGAAAATTTACACTCCCAAGAAATGGGGCCAAGTAACTTGTAGGAACTAAAGGAGATATTGGTGACTGGCAGGAAGAGGGATCTTAATGGTAGGATTGGTGAGGAGAAGGGATAGGAGAAGGATGACATGATGTCTTTATGTATGAGATGGAAGCAGACAGGGGGTCTGTTCACTACTTGTGAAGACCTGCAGGGGATGAAGAGGATGACAGCTTAGTTCACCATATCCCGGTACATGAGAACTTGAGAGCACTGTTAGGAGTTATACAAAGTAATTTTAGGAAAGATAGAAATAACGCTCTATTCTAAGTAACACTGTATTTCAAAGCAAAAACAGAGAGTAATTCAAGACAAATTTAAGTAAACATAATAACGATAACACTCACTATTAAAAGAAGTTAAAAACAGCTGGCAACTTTTAAAGTTGACATAAGAAATGAAAATATGCTCTTTGGAATTCTTCAGCCAGAGGCGTGTATCTGAATGGACTTTTTGTCCAATCCAAGGGTACTTCCTTGAAATGGAAATTGAAATCTGTCTTAAGGTGATTTAACGTTTAGGATAAGAGATAAACTAACTAGAAGAAAATCTGGTAACTACATGAATCCAATCTACCAAGCTCCTTCTATACTCCAGCCTGTATCCATTTCATCTGCTCTGCTATTGCTCTCTCAAAGCAAAACCAAAAAAAAAAAAAAAAAAAAAATAGGTGAGGGGGCAAGAAAGCCTGCCCTCAGCTTCACTCCATCGTGATACTGCATGCCCTCCATACTTTTGGCACCTCTCTGGCAAACAGTCATCACATAAACTAGATTGGACTCTAAAGACAGGCTCTTTAAAAGGTAAATAGTACTCTGGTTGAGGGATGTGGTTGTGGGGATAAGAAAACCTGAGTTTGAATTCTAGCTGTGCCACCTATTACATGTGTGACATTTGACATGTTATTTAAACTCCTGAGTCTCATATGTCTCAGTGATATAAGTAGGGATTATAAGTGTCTGTGGCATAGTAGGTGCTCATTTAATCTTAGAGGACTCTAACCCATAGGACTGTTTGAATAGATTAAATAAGGCAATAAATGTAGAGCTCCCAGCTTAATGGCTGGTATGTATTATAACATTAATACCTTGAAGTACTCACGCACACACATACACACACACACACACATAAATGTTATTTCAAAAAAGGTGGATTCGACCCTATTGGCTTAGTGTTTTTTCATTTTTTCCCCGTAGCTAGGGAATAGATTGCTGGTGGTAACCAAAGCAGACGAGAGAATGCAAAACGTGGGAGGGTTTGAATCTGCAAGTCCTTGTCCAGTGGGAAGCGGCTAATGCTCAGTTTTGTCCTGACACTGCCACCCAATGGCTGATCATTTATCTTTTTAAACAGAAGAGTTAGAATAGACCTGCATAATTTTGTGCTTCTAGATTATTTTGTCCTTGAAATGGATAAGCATGACAGAGAAATTACATAATCCAGTGTCTGAAGGAACACTTTGTTCTTAGCACAATTTTGCAAGCGGTTCTTCCAGGACCAATTGGTGCTTGGAAGTCCACCCCTCAGCCTGCAAACTGCTTGCAAGATGCCTTGCAAAAGCTCCATTCAAATCACTGCCTGCCACTAGGCCCTGTCTGTTGATATTTCCCAGCTGTAGTGAAATAACTTCATTCATTTGAGTTGGACATTGATATGCGTTGAAATCCTTGGGATAAGAAAGGCAATCTTTTCAGCCAGGGTTCTGTCAGTGAGAGAAAAAAATCTCTTCCTCAGAAGAGATCAGAAACTCTGCAATTCCTCTCCCTTGTTTCATTATCTAATCTTTGCAAACCATGGAAATGGGATGAAGAAAGTTTAGAGAGGATACCAAGGAAAGATGTCCTGGGTTATATTTAGGAGAGTATAGTGCAGAGCCTGCCTTTGTTGATCAAGCTAAGAAGTGAACAAGCTGTGGAATAAAAGATTGTTTCTACATCTGATTTCTCCCTGATAAGACTGTAATGGAAGAAGTTCAGCCAGATGTGGGTTGGGCCGGTGCGGAAATCTGCTGCAGCCCCGCCTGCTGGCGTTCCTTTAAGCAGTTCTGTAATCAGTGTTTGTCTGAATCCTGCTGGCCTCGCCTCTGATTCTGATTCTTCTAATTTATCATTCTCTGCGTTTCCTGTTTTCTCATAATCCTACTTTGTTTTTTTCCTGCCGTTATGGAACTTTGAAAGAGACCTTTATTTTGTTGAGAGAATGAAAGGAGTTCCCACTGCGGTTCTTTCTCTGTCTTTTGGTAATTGATGAATGAGTGGGATCAAAAGGAAGCGAAGATAAACCGAAGGGAACACGATGTAAAGTTGTTTTGGGGCTTGTTCTGTTTGGGGACAGCAACGCAAGGGCAGGTGAAATGAACGTGGGCTGGGGTACAGGATGAGTGAGGATGAGAGTCCAACACGAATGCCGGCTTGTCCTCTTCCTCCGCCTGATGGTGCGTTCTTCGAGTTTAGCTGCTGGTTCTCATTCATCTTGAAAGCACGCAGCAGCTTCTCATTGCTTACTGAATTAAGCCACTGTCCCTCTCACATGCGTCCCAGATTGTATGGTGTCATAATGAGAGAGTGGAAAAGAGATGGGCTCTGGAGTCAGTCAGCAGGACCCAATGTGCATTCTGCTCTATCGGCCACTTACTTGTCTCCGCATCTCTCCAGCCCTCATCTTCTTCATCTGATAAAATGTGGGTGATAATGGAAAGTAGCTTATAGAGCTGTAGGGAGGATTAAATGAGATAAGACCTGTGAGGACCTAGCTAACACAGTGCGGGTGTATAGTAAATGTTCCATGAAAGTAGCTACTATTATTATTACTATTTCCAACTAACCATGTGACGCTGCATAAATCATTTCCTCACGGTAACATACAAGTGATGACAATTCTTTCATAAATTGTTATAAAGATTTAATCAGAAAATCCTTGTAAAATACCCAGCAATTATCTAAGTGTAGTAGGTGCTCATTAAATGTAAGCTCTGCTCACTCTAGTCCTAGTTGTCTTTCCTATTCTTTTCTTTCACTCTTTCCCCTCATGTAACCAATCTTCTAGCCAAACTGAGCAACTTGTTCCTAAGATGTCCCTCGGTGTTTGCTGTCACCTTTACTCATTTTATGACATCCTCTCTTTTTCTGCTTTCTTGTCTCTGTCTATAGCAACCTTGGGCATCTTTTAAGGCTTAGCTCAAACACCACCTGCTACATGATGTCTAACTTAAGGTTTCCAACTGGGTGTTATTTCTCCTTCTTTTAAAAACTCCCTTAGCACCATGTTTTATTTCTTTCTTTTCTTTCCTTTTTTAATTACAGGCTATTCTGCTTGCCATCTTGCATGCACGCTTTTCCCAGCTATTGATGGTACAATCACCTGTCTCCTCTTCTTTCCTCCACCCCACACACATTTACCCACCAGACTCTGACTCATTATCTAGGAAACTGTCATCTCTAGAAAGACTTCTTTCTTGCTGAAAGAGGAAAGAATTCTCTTGCTGAATTTGCATAGTGAGTTAAATGCCTCTTGTGTGTTCTCATACTAAACCTTTGACACTTTTTCATAGTGTCAGTACAGAATACTGAAATTGTCTGTTTGCATGAGTAAACAGAGTGTCCTGCACTGGATTTTAAGCTCCACATGGGAAGTCAGGGATAGTGTCTTATTCATCTTTAAGTGCTCATTTATGTTTCTTTCTTTCATTTTTTTTTTTTTTTTTTTGAGACAGAGTCTCACTCTGTTGCCTGGGCTAGAGTGCTGTGGCATCAGCCTAGCTCACAGCAACCTCAAACTCCTGGGCTTAAGCAATCCTTCTGCCTCAGCCTCCCGAGTAGCTGGGACTACAGGCATGCACCACCATGCCCGGCTAATTTTTTCTATACATTTTTAGCTGTCCAGATCATTTCTTTCTATTTTTAGTAGAGACGGGGTCTCGCTCTTGCTCAGGCTGGTCTCGAACTCCTGACCTCGAGCTATCCTCCCACCTCGGCCTCCCAGAGTGCTAGGATTACAGGCGTGAGCCACTGCGCCCGGCCTCATTTATGTTTCTTGAACTGAGTTGATCTGTAGAGCCAGCACAGTGTTTGAACACTACAAATGCTCAATGAAGTTGCCCTTAAAAATCCAATACAGCAGTCTCATAATGTTAACTGAATGTATCCCTGCCCTTTCATTGAAATATAAATTCAATTCCTTGTAAAGATAGGAAATTGCTGTAATTTGAAATACTATTATAAATAACTATATAGTATGTCCAGTAAAAGACAAAATGCTATTGCACCTTTTTTTTTTCTTTTTTGCATTTGGCTTATGTATTAGTCCAACTAGTTAAATGATTATCCTCTTTATGAAATAGCAATATTCTTGAAAAGGTTCCAGATAATATTATAAAATTAATTATAAATACATGAAAAAGTATATTCTCTGTTTAAGGAAAATCTTAGTGAAACCACTAGAATAACAAGAATTCCTCTGGAAGGGTAAAATAAGAAATGTTCTCTTACTGTGTTTGGGGTGTAAATTCTCCCCTTACACGTATTTTTCTTTAGGTCTGGATTTTCACACATTGACTTACTGGAGTGGACCTGTGCATGCCACGTGAGGTTGTGTAAAGAAGCTGACTCCAGGTATGGCACCAGACTTTTGCAGGTTATGGATATAAGAAAGTCAATGGAAAGAAAACAAGAATATATGAAAGATTGCCAAATGGTAGTGCTAATTAATTTAATTATTTTTTCATTACATTAATATGAATAATTAATATTTATTAGTGTTTCATTTTTTTCTTTTCTTCACTTTTTTTCCTGGCCCAGCAAAACAAGCCTCTCATCTATGCCACATTGCTTAAACCCAAGCACAATTTTTAGTTTGAAAAAGAAAAATATGAATGTATTCTCTATAAGCAATATATACAATTTAATTCATGAAAAAGAGTGTGGCTATCTCAAAGCTTCTCCTCTTTCTCTTTAATTGCAAATTTTATGTGTTCATAGAACATTTACTGAATAGCTGAAAGGCAGAAAATTTTGTATCATTTTCCCTTTTCCAAGAACTGTGCTGTATTTGTTGGAATGAATTTCTCTGCTTTCTTCTCATCCTCAGATGACAATGACATATGAACTTTCTCACAAGGTCAGTGGCCAGAGCTGGGGGATTTCTGGGGATACATGTTTTGAAGCCAAAGATTCTCAGGAGGAAGCAGGAACTCAGATACAGACATTGGCTGTTCTCTATACCATGGACTCTGGAGCAAAGCAGTGTTTAAATGCTTAATATTTTGTTGCAGAAATAAATCAAACGGACAATGACTCACAAATAAAAATGTTCATGGAACAATTGGAGGTCAATTTTGACCTTAGCTAATCCGGCAATTTTATTAATATTTGGATTTTTCAGCGCCCACATTTGATCTTTAGACTGTGCTTTGTTCCTGGACTCACCCTTTCTAGGGCCAGGCACAGTTCATCTCCTGGGATTTTTCCTGTGTAGGCTCAAAGATAAGTAAAAAAAAAAAAAAAAAAAAAAACTGACTCACTGCTCATTTTGCCAGCGTGTCTTTCTGTTGCGTAAAAAGATAGCAACAACATAGGCTGCCATGAATAGATTTGGCAAGGCTGACTTGTAGGAATGGTTTCCATATGGTGTAAGATTAGAATTAATTGCTCAAACACATGGCAGTTAAAGAACCCTAATGCATTTTAAGTGTCCTGAAAGAAAAGATCAAGAGAGGAAAAGATATTAAAACATTTCAGTGATTCTCTAAGTAAATGTATACAGGCCATGACAAATGGCCTATTACTTAAACTGCCTAGGGCTTAAATGATGCTTTTAAAAAGAATTTTCACTAACAGCATGCACCAACACTTAAAAAATAAAATAAAATACACTTGTAAAAAGGAGATAATTCTTATTACTCATATCAAATACAGGCATCTTTGAAGACAACCAGGAATAAAGGGTATGCAAATAACTGAACAAATCTATAATGAAAATTCACACATACCTGTGAATACAAAATGTAGCTTAAATTATTATCTTTATATAGATAATGTAATTTATTTTTATAAAGTTCTTGTGCGAAAATGGAGGCTCAGAGCTGTCAACTGATTTTGTCCGAAGGGACACCATGAGCTTTCAGGTAAAGCCTTGGGCTTTACCTGACTTAGAACGGTTTTCTATGTGCATATTTATGTTTGTGTATATATTCATATAATTTGTACTAGGTTACATATCATTTATATTAGATTATAGATATCTAAAAAGTGAAGATTATGCTCAGCTCATATCTATATTTCAGTGTAACACATGCCACATTGCCTGGCAAACAGTAAGCACTTAATAATTATTTGCTAAATTAAATTTACAAAAACAAGTGAACATGAGTGACAGGGCAGTTTCTAAGCACAATAATGATATTTCATTCATTTGCTCATTGATTCTATAAACATTTATAAACTGTCTATTCTATGCTAGATACTGTGTTAGAGTTGATATCTTTCCTGAGTAAAATTACACTCTATAGAGGGATGGAAGACACATAAGCAAATAATTACAAATACGTGCGAAAGTCTTTAATTGATTGTGCAAAAAGCATTTATACTGTAGAATGTATTATTAATAGAGTGGCAATTCTAATTAATGTAAATGGGCCAAACTCACTGGACTATTAGAATAGACTTTTTAAAAGCGATCTAATAATATGTGATCTCTAAGAGACACATTTAATACAAAATATACAGAAAGGTTAAAATAAAAGCATAGAAAAGTTATATTAAGCAAATGTGAACCAAAGGAAAGTTGAAATATCAATTTTAATGTCTGGAAAAACAGAAGTCAATGAAAAATGTCATAAAGGACAATGGAGTATGTTCTATATTGAAAAAAACACCAGTAGAACAAAAAAATATGCCATGATAAACATGAATGTACCTAACATTTCAACACATGTACGCCTAACCTTGCAACCTGCAGATAGATCAAGTGGTAAGTTATGCAAATTGAAGGATAAACAAACTCTAAAACTGGATATTTTAACATATCTTTCTTTGAAACTCAATAACTGCATGCCAAACAAAGAATACTCATTGTTTTTCTAGCACATATTTGAAAATATTCTATATCATGCCACAGAGGAAGCTTCAGTAATTCTAAAGTACCAGTACTATATAGGCTACATTTTCTGATCCCAATGCAATAAAATTAGAATTTAATGTCCAAACAATAGCTAGAAAATCCCAGGCATTGGGAAGTTAAATAATATACAAGGCTGCCTGGAAAGTATCCAGCCATATAGCTACTCTCGTTATACTAACAATGGCTGGATACTTTCCAGACAGTCCCCATATTACTGAATAATTCCTAGGATAAAATGAAATAAAAGATAAAAAGAAATAAAGGAATGTTTAGATCTGAATAATAACAAGAGTACTACATCTCAAAATTTGTGAGAGCCGGTTAAGTTAGTGTTGCGAGGGAAATGTACAGCTTTACATACACTAGTTAGAAAACAAAAGAGGTTGAAAGCAAGTGAGCTAAGCATGCAACTCAAGAAGCTGAAAAAAGAACAGAACAACTCAATCAAAGAAGGAAAGAAATAACAAGGATACAGCAAGAAATCAGTGAAATACAGCTGCGGTCCCCAACCCCTGGGCTGTGGACCAGACTGTGGCCTTAGGAATAGGGCCTCACAGTAGGAGGTGAAGGGCGGGCAAGTGAGTGAAGCTTCACCTGTATTTACAGCCATCCCCATTGCTCGCATCACTGCCTGAGCTCGGCCTCCTGGCAGATCATCAGCAGCATTAGATTCTAATAGGACCCTACTGTAAACTGTGCATGCGAGGGATCTAGGTTGCAGGCTGTTTATGAGAATCTAATGCCTGATGATCTGAGGTGGAGCTGAAGTGTGATGCTAGCCCTGGGGAGCAGCTGCAAATACACATATTCATTAGCAGAGAGGATTGACTGCCCAGAAACCATAATAAATAAATTGCTTGCAGACTCATATCAAAACCCTATCAGTGAGTGGCAAGTGACTATTAAGCTACACCTGGTGGCAGGCTTTAAGTCAGAATCTGACACTTATTTCAGTCTGCGCACGGCCTGCCCATTATTTTATTTACCACTTCTGTTCGTGCTCTCTCCCACACTTGTCTCAGGCACAGTTTTGGTAAGCCCACAAGCTAACCCTAGCAAAAATGAGTAAAAATCAAACATTGCTGGAGAGCTTCTTTGGGAAGGGAGAAAGACCCCATGACGAGATAGCAGAAAACTCTAAGACTACCAACAAAATGAAAACTGCATTTAAAAGAAAATACCAAGAGTCCTACTTAAATTACGGGTTCATTGCTACAGGTAATCCACATTCTCACATATTATACAAAGGGCTTTGTATAATATGTGGCAACTGGCTATCCTACGAAGCCATGAAACCTTCAACACTGCTTCACCACATAGAGATTAAGCACCCTGCATTAAAAGATAAGCCTTTGGAGTTTTTCAAAAGGGAAAACCTGAACATGAAGGACAGGAGCAATTATTGAAGGCCACCACTTCATCAAATGTGCCTGCACTGAGAGCATCATTCTTAGTGGCTAACCGCATTGCTAAAGCTAAGAAGCCCTTTACTATGGGTGAAGAGTTGATCCTGCCTGCTGCTAAGGACATTTGCCATGAACTTTTAGGAGAGGCTGCAGTTCACAAGGTAGCAGGTGTTTCTCTTTCAGCTAACACCATAACTAGATGAATTGATGAAATAGCAGAGGATACTGAGGCACAATTGTTAGAAAGGATTAATGAATCACCGTGGTACACAAACCAGGTTGACGGGTCTACTGATGTTGATAACAAGGCAACAACGCTTGTTTTTCAATGTTTTTTGCAATATATTTTTCAGGGGGATGTGCCTGAGGCTATGTCATGTGCACTTTTGTTGCCAACCAACATTGCAGCTGCAGAACTATTCGAGTCTTAGAACAATTACATATCAGGAAAACTGAATCGGTCATTTTGTGTCAGTATATGTGCAGACTGAGTGGCTGCCATGACTGACTGGATGGCTTTCCAGTTTCACTACTTGGGCCAAAGAGGTAGCTTCTGAATCTGAATCTACACCCTGTGTCATCCATAGAGAAGTGCTGGCTAGCTGAAAAATGTCACCTGAACTAAACAACGTTTTGCAGGATGTGATTAAAATTATCAACCACATTAAAGTACATGCCTCTAACTCACGTCGGTTCGAATGGCTCTGTGAGGAGTTGGACACAGAGCACACACGTCTTCTCTTACACACAGAAGTGAGGTGGCTTTCTAAAGGTAGATCACTGGCCAGAGTTTTTGAGTTACAAGAGCTGCTCCAGAGATTTCTTTTAGAAAAACAGACACCACTGGCTGCACAGTTCAGTGACACAGAACGAGGTGCAAACCTTGCTTACTTGTGTGACATAGAACACCTGCTCAACGAACTGAATCTGCCACTTCAGGGGAGAATGACAACTGTGTTCAACTGTGTTTGGCACATAAAGTGGCTGCACCCAAAGCCAAACTGGAATTATGGTGGCAATGAGTGAACATTGGGATTTTTGACATGTTTCAAACACTAACAGAGATTTTGAAAGAGACTGAGCCAGGGCCTTTCCCACAGTTGGTGCACGATCACCTGTCTCAGCTTTCAAAAGAGTTTGAGCATTACTTCCCAACCACAACAGACCCCCGAACTGGGAAGGAGTGGATCCACAACCCATTTGTGAATAAGCCAGGTGAATCGACTTTGTCCGTGCTAGGAGAGGATCAACTGCTTGAGATTGCAAATGATGGTGGCCTTAAAAGTATGTTTGAGACAACTTCAAATCTTTATACATTTTGAATTAAAGTCAAGGCAGAATATCCTGAGATTGCCACAAAAGTACTGAAAAGTCTGCTTCTATTTCCAACATCCTATCTTTGTGAAGCAGGGTTTTCTGCAGTGACAGCAACCAAAATGAGATTATAGAGTAGACTGGACATAAGCAACACACTTCGGTTGTCACTGTCTCCTGTCACCCCTAGATGGGACCGTCTAGTTACAGGAAAACAAGCTCAGGGCTCCCATTGATTCTGCATTATGGTGATTTGTATAATTATTTCGTTCTATATGACAATGTAATACTAAGAGAAGTAAAATAAACAATAAATGTAATGCGCTTAAATCATTCCGAAAACATTGCTGCTCCCCACTGCCCCCCCCCCCAGTCCATGGAAAAATTGTCTTTCATGAAACTGGTCCCTGGGGCCAAAAATGTTTGGGACTGCTAAAATAGAAGACAAAAGGTAATATAGAAAACATTTATAGAAATTTATTGTTTAAATTGCTACATTGGTCTATTTGCTGTCCCTGTGCCAAGAGCATAATTATTTCCTCCTAATTTCCCAAAATATCCAGTAATTTTGTTGTGTAGAAGAGCAAATTTCTCTCTTTTTTAAAAAATTATATTGGCTATTCCTGGCTTTTTAAATTTTCATATAATTTTTTGATTAGCTTGTCAAATTTGATTTAAAATCTTGCTTGGATTTCTTTTTTTGGAATTTCATTTGGATTTATGGATGAATTTGGGGAGAAATGCCATCTTTGGAATATTGAATCTATTCATCCACAGCCCTGATGTAGTTTAACATTTAAGTTACTTAATTTTTTTTTAATAAACATATTACAACATTTTCCGCAAAGATCTTGTACACCTTTCATTTGATCAATTATGAGTTTTAGTGTTCTTGTGAATGGCATTTTAAATGTTACATTTAAATATAATTTCTACTGGTGTACTTAGGAACACTAGATATTTTAAATACCCTATTTATAACCTGGTAACTTTATTGGGCTCTCATATTAATTCTAAAAATTTGTCTATAGATTCATTGCATTATCTATATAAGCAATTATATAATCTGTAAATATTGACCATGCTGTTTTTGTATATTCCTTTAAAAATAATGTATCTTGGATTTATTTTTCTTGTTTTATTGCACTGGTAGGAATATGGTAGACAGTGGGTATCCTTAGCTTGTTCCTAACTTGAAAGGAAATGCTTCCAGTGTTTCCCCTGATTATATAAAGTGATATATTTATAGGTTTTTAAAATGGATATCCATTATCAGAAAAATAATGTTTTCACCTTATCTTAATTTGTTAGTATTTAAAAAAACATCAAGGAGTGTTGAATTTTATCTAATGCTTTCTTCTTTATTGAGATTTTGTAGGTTTTCTCCCCACTGATCTGTCAATGTGGTGAGTTACAATAATAGATTTTCTAATGTTAAACCATCCTTGTACAATTAGAATGAACAGGTAATATTTATAATCCAACAATTTTTGCTAATGTTTTCTGGATTTTTACAACTGAGTTCATGAGTGAGATAAACCTATAAATTTCCTTTATTATACTATTCTTGGCCTATTTTGATAGAAAAGTTGCCTTTTGAATTGTTGAGGCTTTCCTCTTTTTTCTATTGTCTGGTACAGTTTATATAAAATAGATTTTTTTAAATTTTAAAAATATTTCAAATGTTTCTTTTATAATATGAATTATTTAGTTAGTAGTGCTTACAATTTGCTAAATAAATGGGCTTAAAATTTTTTTGATATTGATTTCTAGTTTCATTGCATGTTATTCAGAGAATGTGGTCTTTGGTATTTTTCAAGATTTTTTTTGGCCTAATACATGGTCAATTTTTATAAATGTTCTATATTTGAATAAAATTTATTCTTGAATTATTATGTGCAAAGCTGTATATATGTTTATTTTACAAAGCTTATTTATTAATTGTGTTATTCAAAACTTCCTTGGCCTTATTAAATTCTTGTCATTCAATTAACTCATTAATGATTAAAATCTCTAGCTCTGATTATAAATTTCTCAAATCTTGCAATTTAAAAAATTTTTGCTTTCTATGTTTTAAAGATGTACTTTCGAGTACTGCATATGGGTTGAGAATTTTCATAGATTTCCAGTGAATTTTCCTTTCAATTGTCATTTGTGTCTCCTTGTCTATAACAATGCTTTCCCCCTTAAAGTTTATAGTAACTTATGTTAATTCAATTTAGCTGTAATAAGTCATTTTTAGCTAAGTATTTAGTTGGTGTCATCTTTCTATCTCTTTTCTTTGTGCTTTTATAAATCCTTATATCTTTTTTTTTTTTTTTTTTTTT
>CM052440.1:73887407-73918433 GCA_028533085.1 Varecia variegata | reverse complement strand
CTTTATTTCATTTAATCCCTTTATTAATTTGTAAATTTTACATAGTATATCTAATTTTTAAGAGGATATCTTTGAATTATTAGCATTTGTATTTGATACAATCCAAATTAAAACAATACTTCTACATATCTCTTGAACAATATAAGAATGTTTAAACATTTTAATGACAATTAAAGTATCCCTATAGTTACTCATTACTGTTATTAATGCTTTACACATTGTTTATTTTGATTAAATGCATGCTTACCAATCTTTGCATTCCATTTCTTCTATCTTTGTACAATTTTCAAAAGTAAGTCTTTTTTCAACAAGGATTTGTGAGTGGTAAGCAAACAATATTTGTCTAAAAATATATATTTGTTGTCACTCTGAAATGATAGTTTACCTAAAAACAAAATTTTAGTTTGAAAATTGATTTCCCTTATTCTTTGAAGATGTTTTTTTCCCATCATTTGCTGGCTTCTTCTCTTGTTGTTGCAAAAATCTGAGGTCATTCTAGTAGAGCAAGTAAACAATGAACTAATACAATTAGTAGATAATTTTACATGAGCTAGTGGTAAATGCTAAGAGGAAACAAAGACTGGAGGAATTACTGTGAGGGTCTGTTCCTATTCTACATGATCTTCAGTTCACGTCTTTGTATTTGGATGCTCCTTTGCATTAGCTCACCCCTATCTACCCCCGGACAGATGTCCACAGTGTGCTGTGCTGTGCCAATTAGCAAGATGGGTAGATCTTTACTCTGGTGGAACACGTAGTCTTGTGGAATGAGATGATCATAGAAAAATGTGTGATTATAAACTTGGATAAAATTAATGAAGAAAAAGTACAGACAGTTAAGAAAGTACATGACAGAGGATCCAGACTTAGTTTAGGGGGTTAGAAAAAAATCTCTTAAAGAAGAATGCTTGATCTTCAATTTGAGGTATAAATAGGAGTTAATTGAGTAAAATGGGCAATGATAATAGGAAGAGAAAGAGTCTTACAGGATGAAGGAACAGCAACTATGTAAGTTGTAAGGTGGAATGAGGCTTGAGACTGAAGAATTAGGCAGAACTATGTGAAAACGCAAAAGAACTGATTTTTTTTTTAAATCTTAAAAGTAAGTGGAAATGATTGAAGAACTTTAAGAAGGAGAAGAAAGACATCATCAGATTGTGTTTTTTATAAATGAGTCTGGCAGCACTGTGGGGAATAGATTAGGGAAAGGAGAGTTAATGCAATGAGATCAGCTATTGCATTATAGCTGCCTTATAGTAGCTCAGGTATGAGGTGGTGGTGGCTTAAGCTAAGATGATGTGGAAGAGGCCACAAGAGGAAGAGGGATATGAAAATTATTTAGGAGATAATGGTGAACCAACGATCATAGGGGGAGGAGGCTGGTGTCAAGGATGCCTGCTTTGTTGCGGGCTTGCACAGTTGGTGCTAATCCAGAGCAGTTCATAGTTTGCAGGGAGAAATACAAGTGGGTATAGTGAGTGGGGATAGTTTTGCCATATCTAGATAGAAACATAAAGTACATGATTGGGGTCAGTGTCTGATCTGAACTGGAAATATTAATACACGTTTGGGAGTCATCAGCCCATGCAAATAAAACACACTTCTTTTCCAAAATAGATGGCAATACTCCTTTCCCTCAATGGATTCTCGTATGTCTTCCACCATAGAACCAACAGTTTCATACTCAGGAATAAATGAAAGGGATGAGTCCTTAGGAGTAAAGGACAGTCATTTCCTTTTGCTTACTCTTTTTTGACTCCTTCATGAGTAATAATAATAAAACCAAACAATACATTGCACAATATTAACAAAATTGAGTTCTATAAAGAGAGTTTAAACCACATAAGTCCATTGGGTTGATTTGCACAGAGTAGGCGATCAATACATATTTGTTGTTTGACCAACTCACACTAAAAGTATTGCTAAAGCAGTTTACTAATTATGGCTTATAATTGGGCTTGTTGTAAACAACAACGTGACTGTGACCATAAATACTCCCCCTTAAGAAGACAAGAGAAAGCCCTCCTCACCCTGGAGGCTGACTTTGGCTACACAGGCAGTTCAGTAACCTGGCATAACCTCAGACCCAAAGTCAGTTTGTCACTCAGCCTTTGGTGGGCTGTGGGCCCTCTCAGCTAATATAATTTGGCAAACACAAATCATTTTATGAGAGAGGCAATGTGGAAAGAACTCTGTAATTTTGCAAAATATTTTGCCAATGTTTTTAACCACTCACCTTCCCAAATACTCTGTTTCAGGCAAATTAATTTACAAATATTTTGTACTTTCCATGTCTTTTTTTCATTCCCTCTGTAGGGACCAAGGACTTGGCATGAGCCCTATTCCTAATAGCCTCATGGGATCAGGCTGAGATATGTGGAGGGACCAGAAAGAGATACAATTCAAGAGGCAAGTTAAAGTGTTGTTAAGGAAGGGGACCAAGGGACAGAACCAGAGGAACAATATTATATGTTGGATCTTAGGATAGAGTGTGAGGCTGTGGATGGGAAATGTGGCAGGAGGTCGAGGATCGCAATCAGCGATGGGTCTCTGGGCCTAGTGGAAGGTTATGCAAAATGGAAAAAGGTCAGGAGATAACTCTGAATAAAGAAGGGTGTCAGGAGTTTCTTCCACTGGGGCTGGACAGGTGGGGTGGGGTGTTGAAAGGCTCAGCATCATTTCAGACACCTGGGTCCCTTTGCTTTGCATCACTCTCCATTCTGTGGAATGCTTTCCTTTCATTCCACCTGAATGGCCCACCTGAAGCCACTGTTTTTGGTGGACACGTGGACACTGATATAATGTTTAATTGGCCTGAGAACTATTAATGTTTGGGTAAAAATCTATTTTCTAATAAAAATGCCAAGTCACTGTAGTGTGTGTGTTTGAGGAGGCAAATTCTGCAGCCTTTTATGTGTCTTAGGCATTTTGTTCTGTTTCCCCAGAAAGTTTAGAGAATTTTTCTCTTCTTTTGCTTTTGGAAAAATTACAAATTGATTTTCAGAAAATAATTACCTGTTTTAGTCACATTTTTCAATTTAATGCATCACATGTTTACTGCTTATGACCCCACTTGAGGTTAAGAATCACGTTTTGTTTACATTGCTTTATATACTTTGTCAGGCTAATAATAATAATAATCATAATATCCATTATTTATTAAGTGCTTAGATCCTTCACCTATATTACTTCTCATTTTCATAGAAACCTTTTCAGGTGTGGATGTTATCCCATTTTGGGCTTAGAAAGGTTAATCTGCTCAGAGGTACAACCCGTAAGTGCTGGGGTTGCAATCAGAACTCAGAGTTCAGCTCACTCCACTGCTCTAGGCTACCTTCAAATATTTGTTGATTTGATTAATCTGAATTGCTGATTACACTGTTTATGTCCTTCATCTCCTAGAGCTTCTGTGACCTTCACCGAAGCCAGACTACACAGGAGCCAATAAGAGGGAGGGAAGTGGGGGCAGAGAGAGAGAGAGAGAGAGAGAGAGAAAGCCCACTTTTTTGTGCTTCCTCATTTCACAAGGGAAAAAAAAGCTCTAGTTTCTTTCTTCGCTTTTGTTTTCATCTGTCTTCTCTTTTGCCTTTATTATTCTTGGTCACTTCTCTTATTCATAAACAATCATTTATTAAAAATTTTTATTTTCTCATATCATACTTGAACCCCTCCCCTCACCTCCTCGATGTAATTTTCCATCAGTAAATGCCTGGCCTAACCTATGCTTATAATTTCCCAAAGGCTCTTTAGGTAAATAGCTAAATTCCAAAAAGTTAATTTGCCCAGAGAGGTCTTCCTAGGAGAAAACACACACATGCAAATATACACACACATAATTTCTTAGAGGAGAAAACTAATAGGTTACAACAAATTTATTCTTGGAGGCAACTAAGTGAGTTTTCAAAACAGAAAAGACAAACTCTGTAGAGTCTCTTGAACGACTCAGATCTGGTCCTGAGGCTTCAGGCTGACTTGCTGTCCTCCAGCTCTGAGCCCAAAGACCTTCTCTGTGCTCCGGGCCGCTTTGTGCTTTCTTACTGGCCACTGTCGAGTGCCCACACGTTTTCAGATCAGCGTGGACAGGGTGGTGGAAAGAAACAATTGAGAACCAGTGTTTGGATGTATCCCAGAGATATGTAAACTATGTATTGCATTCCCAATGTGTGTTGCATACTTTTTAAAAAGATTAGATAAGTATATGAAGGAATAGTGGTAATAAGATGTGATCAATGCTGGATTAGTTAGGTGTGTTACCAGGTGTTAGGGAAGCTCAGAGGCTCAGGGAGGTTCCAGACAGATCCATTTGAAGGAAGCCTTGATGGCTGATGAGGGGCTGCCAACTAGGGAAGGTGGGGAGAACATTCTTGGCAGAAAGAACAGCTAGTACCTTAGCACAGACCAGAACGAAAGGGAAAACAAAGAAAGCTTGTGAAGTGTGTGACCTCTGAGCACTTTGGGGTATCCCTCAAACACAATAACTGATGCTTGCTCTACACCAAGTGATGTTCCAGCTGCTTAACTGGTGCTATTTCATTTAATCTTCACAATAAGCCTACGAGCTTAGTTCTGTTATTTCCATTTTACATCGTAGACACCGAAGCACAGAGAAATTGGGAGACTCGAAAGGTACACACGGTCGCAAGGCTCTTTACCCAGGAGCCTGTGTGCCTCACCACCACGGGATGGTGCCTCCACCACACTTGCAAGTGTTTGCTGAGGAACAAGAAATATTTATTAATGCATTTCTTTTTGCAGGGCACTTGTGTGCTTTCCCTAATCAAAAGCCTCTACATTTTAATAGCACTTCACAAAATCCCCTGAGCAGAAAAGAAAAAGGCAGACCCAAAAGGAAAGGAAAGCCCTAAAAGGTAAAAGAATAAGGGCTGAAAACAAACTTGACCCTGGATTTAGTCACAGCGCTGAATACCCTGTTGGGACAGGAAGTGAAAAAAAGCCATCATCTTCAATTAAAATTAGAAGGGCAGTGAGTGCCAAAAAACAGGGAATGCAAGATTCAGATAAAAAAATGTGTCTTATTCACTGGGACTAATTTGCCAACTCTTATAACAGGAAGATAAAACCTCCTACCATGGTTCAGATTATTAATTTTTTGTCACATGCAGCTGGTATTACTGTCAGCACCTTTACGAACGTCTTGTGTTCTTGGCTTTATTGTTCATGAAAGGGTCACGTGTAGTGCATGGATCTGGGGCAATAGTTGCATGTTGGAGCCCTGGATTCCAAGGGCTTTTGGGAGCAGATTTGCGAGAAAAGAGTGAAAAGGAAGCAAGAAGGAGGATGTTTATTTTTAATAAAGAGACCCTGCCCTAACTTCCTGAACTAAAACCAGTCTAGACTTGTTTTTTTCCATTTTACACAATGTCCGCAACAACAGAATAAATTTATTAAAACCAAACAAACTGGGGGTTGAATGTTGGCACAGAAAGTCAGACAGAAATAGAGTCAGCTGCTTTTGAGTTGAGTCTAGTGACTGATTTATAAACCAGGGGTAGATGAAGGCTGTGTTGGCCTTAACTGAACCGAAGCTATTTTCATTATGAGGAAACAATAGAGGCAGAATGTCTGGCCCAGGGCCCAGGACACGGACTAGTCAGTCCATCGGTTCTGCCCTCCTTTTCTTTTTCTTTTCAAAACTCAAGATATTACAGTTAAAAAGAACCTCATGGTCATTTTCTCCATCACCTTATTTTGTGTGGAGAAAACTGAGTCTCAGAGAAGTTAAATGTCCTCTCCTCTCCATTCGCAGCCTTACACAAAAGTGATACATGGCTAAATTACCAGATGGTACCTACCAATGGGGAGATTTAGATTTGGCTTCTATGGGTTGGGGAAATAAATGTGGCAACACTTCAATTGGCACACAGCTGAGCATAGATCCACTGGGTCAACGCCTTAGTAATTGGGAGAGTCTGTATTTGGAGATTGTCCAGTTCTTCTCCTCCGTAGCCTGATTGTAGGCTGCCGTCAGTAACGCTTTAGCATCTAGATGCAGGTGGGTGTGTGATCGTGGAGTGCTTGTTCCTAGGAGTTTCTGAGCCCAGGCCAAAATCAATGTGTATTTTTACACTTCAAATGTTACCCATTCCTCATCTTGTTTTATCCCTATCAGATCCTTGTGAGGAGATAGAAAGTTAATTTGAATTCTGTTTCACATGTGGGGAAAATGAGACACAGGGATGTTTCAAGATGACATATTGAGTGTCACGGGGAAGTCAGAATTAGAACCCCAATATCCTCTCTCTCTCTGTTTCTCACAGCAGGCCATGCTCTCCTGCCAATCCCCTCCATTAAAATGAGTTAGAGAAGTTGCACAGTAAACGAATAGTAAAAGGCACATGTGTGCTCCTATGCTCACTCTTTATAAAAAATGCCTCCAGTTAATTTGCTTCAACATGTTGGGCTAATTTTGGAGATATACAGCATTTGGAACCATAACAGTCACTTCTTTTCTGGATCTCATTGTTTTAAAATTTAGCTCTCCATGCTTAGACTAGAGAGACCGATCCTTTCAACAGCCTCTTCGTGATGCATGCCACTCCATCCCTGTCTCTTCTGATCCACAATCATTTTCTTATGACAGATTATAACAGGTTAGATATTTTAAGATATTGACTGCCACACTAGAAAAAAAATTTTCCTTGTTCGGGCCATGGTGTTTTATTATGAAAATAGAATAAAAACTTCGAAAACAAAATGATCCTTTGTAATTTAATGAAAAATTTGTTATTTTTTGTTTTCTGTGCCCATAAGTACGGTGAATAAGGTAAAGAGAAATGTGAGTTACATATGCTTCGCAAGGCCCCGGGCTCAAAACTGGGATGAGTTAAATACAAGTCACATGGCAGTTAATGTATTCAGTAAACAAAATTTTATGGCAGTAATTCAAGTGACTTTATCCTTAAGAGATTTCTCCATTCCCTTGAAATTTCTACCTTTCATACAACTGTGACCACTTTGTTCCGATCTAGAGGCTCAATCTCTCTTTAGAAAAAAAAAAAACCTTTTATCTTGAAGGATTTTTGAGATTCTGTTTATTTAAGGGGTGTATCTTTTATAAAAACATAGGAATTTGTAGAGGGGCATGGGAATTTAATATTGGCTCCCCGAACAAAACCGCCTTTGCTATGATTTGAGTCTATTCTGTTTTTGATGACTAAGAACTGTAACTAATACATGGCCTCTTCCAAATCTGTTCCTTTTAAGATCCTGCTTGATGGTTATCACAGCTTTCCTCATTCATTCATTCGTTATCTGGTAACAAAGTGCTTTTAAGTTTATTCCTAAAACTTCTATTTCTGCTCGGAATTTGAAAACATTGTGTTTAAAACCAGACCTTTTGAGAGCTAAGTAGGAATTGTGTTTTGTGATTTGAGCTTTTCAGAAAGGGCTATGCTAAGATACTAAGTTGTAATTAGAATCACACAGACTGGGAAATGGTGAATTCTTCTTGAGGAAACCTTGAGGAATTGGAATATTCTGTAATTTAGCAAATTGGAAAATGAGAGGGTGGAAGAATTATAAGGTCATAAGCTGATGACAGTTCTCAAACTATAGCCTTTAGGAAATTGCCATTTTAACGCTTGGTCTGGCTTGCATAATTATAGCCAGGCTTAACTTTACTGGCTACTAGTCTTTTCCAAACACCAGCTGGTCTCCACAGAGCAACGATTCTCTCACCCTTTTCGCTCACCTTACCAATCAACATCACGTTATTGGCCACTACCGTTCTTGTGTTTCACAATCATGTGAATACCTTGCCACAAACCACCCTGCCCTCCCATGAACACCTCACATTGCCACTTGTTGGCTGACTTAGCCACTTTCCTTTTCCAGCCCTGGTATGTCATTAGTGGTGTTATGGGACAAGACATGCGGAGTGAATAGAATGAGTCAATCCAAGAGAGGCTGCAGCAGTTGGACCACAAGTAGTAATTCTTTCCCGTTTTCATTCTGTGACATGTTTGCCGAAGTGTGGTGGAGTAAAGGTTATGTGGGTCACAAAGGAGTGCCCTTGGTGACTGGTAAGATTCTGATGGTCATAGTGCAGAAAGTAGAGATTGTAGGACAGGGTCAGAACTTTCAATGTACTCTTCAGTGTGTATCTGCTTCCCTCCAGATACTTCCTTCCCTCGTCATTCATTCCCCTTTGTGCTCAGCCCTGACATCATCTCTCAGCCTACCTGGTCCTGTGCCCCATGTAGTGACCTGGAGCAACAAAGTAGGAAGAGGTGGAGATGAAGGAAGAAGTAGACATAGAGGCCATGGGTTAGTAGGAAAGTAGTAAAGGATAAACCACAGGGTGGGTAATTATTAGCAAGAAGGACGACATGCCAGACGGAGTGGGGAGCAGGAGGTGAAGGCAGAAAGGTAAGGCACTGTCAACTTTGGACGTGAAGGAAAGTGATATTTAACAAGTCAAATAGGCTCCATGATATTTAGTTATACATAAGCTTAGTATACATAAGCATTAAGGTCAGAATTTAGAGTCAAATCTAACATTGATTTTTGCTCACTCAGAAGTTACTGTTCAAGTCTTCACTTTCTTTTTATTGAGTATACAATATCATTATCATCATCATTATTAAAATATTTGACTATCTACTAAGTACATTAGAAATTCAGACCATTCCAAAAATTCCCAATCTCTCCTATGCTGCAGAACAAAATAGCTGGAGGGGGAAGGGATGAAGTCAACATTATGCTTTGTAGGGTCTGATCTATTTCCTGATAACATTTTTATCTCATGGTAGGGACTCAGTAAATGCTGATGAGGGGATGAATGAGCGAATGAATTACTGTGAGAATCAATACTCTTGTACTGCCCCTGGCAATCTGCTCTAATCCTTTTTGTGAAGACAACACAGACCTGTGTTCTCTCCCAACACAAACTCAATGAGGGTGCCACATATTTTATTTGATAAAGTAAATCCATCCTTTCCTCATTCTTTTGCATGGCATTGATGCAATGATTGTGGTAGTATAAAGGAAGACACTGTTCCAGGTGTGAATAGCAGATGCTGTGATGAGCCATGCAGATCACCTGCAACCTCTTTAAAACAGAAACACTTTCCCCTCACTGTTGAACACATGGATAGCTGACAGCTCTTAGCTGCATCCCCCCCACCAGCCTCCAGCCCAGAGATTTCCTTCTGCTACAATGAGCCATCTTGCCCATGAGCATGCACCTTTTCTATGTGCAGCCTGCATCACATGATCGCCATTGGGGTGTAAAGGCCTGGCTCTCATTCTCCAGTTTGGGACACTCTACAAGGACATCTAAGCACCAAATATACCCGTGAGATAATCTAAGCCTTTGTTGTGACTGCATCATAGCCCAACTTATCCTTCCACACAATTCTGGTCCCTTCATTTCCCCCACAGGTCCCAAGAGCACTCCCCAGTAAACTTGCTGCCAGGGAATCTAGTCTCAGAGTCTTCTTGTTGGGAAACATGACCTATGATACAACATGTTTCTTAATTTTAAAATTCTTTCTTCACCACAACTTGAATTACGTCAAATATGTTCTATATTTTCTTTTTTAAGTGTAGGCTAACACCACATCACCATTTCAAGACTGGTGGGCATAATGTAGAAATTGAATCCTGCTAATAAGACTTAGTGCAATTGTTTGGATAATTAAACATAAAAGTCTGGATTTCATATAATTTTTCATAACCTGTAGAAGTGGCTTAACCCCCTAACCCTTCAGTCACCTGTACTCTTCCACTCGTAGTATGACTCAGATATTTCATGGTTGAGCCCACAAAAAACAGTGACCTCTGGTTCTAGAATAGAAAAAGAGTGACATATTTTTTTTTAATTTCAGAATATAATGGGGACACAAACACTTTGGTTACATGTAATGCCTTTGCCTCCCTCAAACCAGGGCTACAAGCATGCCCTTCCCCCATATAGTGTGCTCTGCCTCTATTAGTTGTGAGTTTACCCACTCCCACAACCTCACCTGACCGGCACCCAGTGAATATTACTACCATGTGAGCACCTTAGTGTTGATCAGTTAGTACCAGTTTGATGGTGAGTACATGTGGTGCTTGTTTGTCCATTCTTGTGATACCTCACTTCGAAGGGTGGGCTCAAGTTCTGTCCAGGATAATATAAAAGGTGCTAGTTCACCATTGTGTTTTGTAGTTGAGTAGTATTCCATGGTATACATATACCACATTTTACTGATCCACTCACGTATTGATGGGCACTTGGGTTGTTACCACATCTTTGCAATTGTGAATTACACTGCCATAAACATTCGAGTGAAGATGTCTTTATTATAGAATGTATTTTTTTCCTTTGGGTAGATGCCTAGTAGTGGGATTGCTGGATCAAATGGTATTTCTATTTTTAGCTCTTTCAGGTATCTCCAAATTACTTTCCACAGGGATTGTACTAATTTGCAGTCCCACCAGCAGTGTAAGAGTGTTCCAATCTCTCCACATCCATGCCAGCATTTTTTGTTGTGGCACTTTTTGATAAAGACCATTCTCACTGGAATTAAGTGGTCTCATTGTGGTTTTGATTTGCATTTCCCTAATGATTAGAGATGTTGAACACATTTTTATGTTTGCCAGCCATTGTTCTGTCTTCTTTTGAGAAGTTTCTGTTCATATCCTTTGCCCATTTATTGATGGGGTTGTTTGATTTTTTTCTTGTTGATTTTCTTAAGTTCTATATAGATTCTTGTTATCAGCCCTTTATCAAATGTGTAGAAAACAAATATTTTCTCCCATTCTGTAGGTTGTCTATTTGCTCTAATAACAGTTTCCTTGGCTGTGCAGAAGCTTTTTAATTTGATCAGGTCCCATTTATTTATTTTTGTTGCTGCTGTGATTGCTTTAGGGGTCTTCATAAATTCTTTGCCTAGGCTGATGTCTATAAAGAGTTTTCCCAACATTTTCTTCTAGAATTCTTAAGGTTTCACACCTTAGGTTTAAGTCTGTTATCCATCATGAGCTGATTTTTGTGAGAGGTGAGTGGTAGGAATCCAGTTTCAATCTTCTGCAGGTGGTTATCCAGTTTTCCCTTCGCCATTTATTGAATAGATACTCTTTTCCCTGATGTATTCTTTTATCTGCTTTGTCGAAGATCAGATGACAATATGAGGATGGTTTTATATCTGGGTTTCAGTCCTGTTCCAAAAGGTCTATATCTCTGTTCTTGTGCCAGTACCATGCTGTTTTGGTTACTATCGCCTTGTAGTAAAGCTTCAAGTCTGATAGACTGATGCCTCCCAGTTTGTTCCTTTTGCTTAAGATTGCTTTGGCTATATGAAGTTTCTCTGGTTCCATACAAAGTGTAGAATTATTTTTTCTAGATCTGTAAAGAATGATGATGGTACTTTGATAGGGATTGCATTAATTCTGTAGATCACTTTAGGTAGTATGGACATTTTAACGATGTTGATACTGCCAATCCATGAGCATGGTAGGGTTTTCCATCTGTTTACATCTTCTATAATTTCTTTTCTCAGCGTTTTGTAGTTCTCCCTATATATCTCTAACCTCCTTTGTTAAATATATTCCTAAATATTTAATTTTATTTGATGCTATTTTGAAAGGTGTTGCATCTTTGATTTGATTTTCGGCTTGACTGTTATTGGCATATATGAATGCCACTGATTTGTGTGCACAAATTTTGTATCCTGAGACTTTACTGAATTCATTTGTCAATTCCAGGAGTCTCTTGGTTGAGTCCTTGGCATTTTTTAGATATAATATCATATCATCAGCAAAGAGTTAAGAGTTTGACCTCTTCTGCCCCCATTTGGGCATCCTCAATTCTCCTCTCTTATCTGATTGCTCTGGCAAGGACTTCCAGCACTATGTGGAATAGAAGTGGAGATAGTGGGCAACATTGTCTGGTTCCAGTTCTACACAGGAATGCTTTCAATTTCTCCCCATTCAGTATGATATTCGTTGTGTGTTTATCATATACGGTCTTAATAATGCCTGTTTTGTTAAGAGTTTTTATCATAAAAAACATGCTGGATTTTGTCAAATGCTTTTTCTGAGTCTATTGAGAGAATCATATGGTCTTTGTTCTTGCTTTTATTTATGTGGTGAATTGCATTTGTAGATAAGAGTGACATATTTTAGACATGATTTAAAGGAGGGTGAATTGCCTTCAGACTTATAGAGGTATGGTTTTAAAATTCATTTGTTTCTTTGATTTCTAGAGTACCTTTTCTCCACAGGTTCAAAATTCAAAAGATGTTGGTGTTTCACTTCCTCCTTTTTCTATTCCCTAGGTCTCTCTATGTAACATCTCTGCAGTTAGAAGCCACAGGTCAGATCCATCTCACTTCCTGTTGTATTTTCTCTGTTTAGAAAAGCAAATATTTTCAGAAAAGTTAAATAAATAGTGCTAGCTCCAAATTCAATTGTGAAATAAAGTCTGTCCCTGTTGGTGTAGACTATTTCCTGTGTGGCTCCTCCTCCCCCAACTCTGGGCCTTCTCAGCCCCTGCCAGCCTCCTGCCCCATCCCCTCCACAGCTACCTCTCCTCCTTTTCTAGCCTGCCCTGTTCTGCTGCTCCCTGTCCACTGCCCAGAACTATTCTGGTGGCTTCCATGTTGCCTGTTGTCACTACAACTGAAACTTCTCTGTTCTACAGCTATTCACCCAAGGCTGACTTTGTTCTCTTAGGAGACAATTTTGCCTGACACTCTCATAGTTGGTTAATAAATATTTAAATGAATGGGGCAAGATGGCTGACCAGAGACAATAGCTGCCACAGCATTTCAGTAAGAAGAAGTTTCAGATGAAAGAGAAAAAATGAACAAACAAACAGATTGGATGTGGGTCTGAAGGAAGAGTGCCAGAATCTTCAGGAGACTCCATGGAAAGAAGCTGTGGACCAGAACAAGAAGGAGCAAGGTATCAGCAAAGATCAACCCCTGACAGGCTTGGAGTCCAATGAGAAGGGTAGATGGAGCAGTTTGTTTCTCCTTCCCTTGTATCTCTGACAGTTGGTAGGTTCCTGAGCTGCTGGAGAGACTTTCTGCCCACACAAGCCAAGAGGCTGCTGCTACCAGTGAGCTGGAAGCTTCCTATGGACAGGGCACCGGGCTCCCAGCCCCCTCTGGGCACTTTCTGCACCATAGACCTGAGCTGGGATGGCACACACCATATTGCTTCTCTACCCACTGTGCACCCTTGTATTCCACAGGGGGCTTCAACTGCTCAGGTTTCATCCTGCTCGTTCCCACACAGACATTTCCCAACCTCAGCCCAGAGGGGTCCAGTGGGTCCCGGGTGATCTGCATGACTCCAGAGCCTGGACATTCTGGGTGGACTGCCTCCTGGAGAGAAAGTCAGAGATGACCAGAGTGCAAGCATTCCTCCATACAGACTCTTTTCCTCTCCTTCCTCTCCCTGAGACATGGCTGCTGAGAAAGATAATTGAGCCACCACACTGAGGCTTCCATAGAGGATGGGGCCCAGGCCTTTCCTCTTAGAGTCCTACAGTGCACAGAGGGGTGCTCAGTCTGTGAGCTCCCTGCTCACCAGCCCTCTCTGGTGCTGCTTACCTAGCAGCTTCATCAGAGTGGGACATACCCCAAGATGGAAGGACATCAATCCTGCTTGGGCACCCCATGGCTGACTCAGGACCAGTGTGCTTCTCCCTGGCATGGTCAGGTATTGATCTTCTTGGTCTCAGGAGGTGAGGGAGCCAGCATGGGGAGATCTGGGGGGAAAGTGCAGTGTGGATCCCAGCTGCAGCATGCTCACAGGGCATCCACTCCCCCACAGGATGGCCACACTCTCAGCTCAGGCTGGGATCCTAGGTGGGGAACCTCCCAGCCCACAGCACAGTTGTGTGAGAGCTCAGCTGGCTTGGGCTTCTGCCTGCTGGCAGATGCAGTGGGAAGACTATGGAGCAGAGGAAGGAGGAAAGGAGTGAAACCCACTGCATACTGCCAGATTTCAGATGGCCCTGTATCCACATGCAGACTCTCTGGTTGGGTGGGGCCACTTCAGCCCCTCCCTGGTGGCTTTGCTGGAAGCTTGGAGCAGACCTTTACTCCTGCCAAAACAGTTACTTTGCCAGCTTTTGTAGAGCCTGAGGGCAAGCTCATCCAACCCAGCCCTGCTCAGCTGCACTTCCCCACCTTCCTCTGCTATGGCAGAGAATAAAGACTCACCTGAAGTTCCAGGGCCCCACCCACCACTTGGGGCATTTGAGTGCTTCTCCTGAGGGACTAGAGCTGGTCACAGGACACAAAAACAACCTTGCAACTTATTCCTTCTGGCAAGTACCACCTGCTGACAGGGAGGTCAATTTGCACACTCTTCACAGCATTTATTGACTCAATCTTACAGGGTGTGAAAGGGTCCAAGGAGTGGCCATTTAGGGGCCATACTTCCCCACAGAAAAACTGGGCTTAAAGTTCTGCCCTAGGTAAGGGCAGAAAGACCCTAGTCTGGGGCCTTAGCATACAAGAATTTAGGCCCCTACCCCATAAGCAGACTTCCCAGTTTGAAGACCTTGTCCTGACCCGCCTACCAGCAGCTCCCCATAGTGGCTGGAAAAGCAACTTCTGAGCCTCACCAAGGCTTTGCAAAGCCTTTCAGCCTCCCTTAATCCAGCCACTATTTATCTTGCTCCTTCCCCCACCTCAGGGGGACTAGAGATCAAGCAAACCCCTGGGAGCTGCAGGGTCCCCCCTAAAGCTTGGGGCATTTATATGCCCCACTTGGGAGACCAGAGCTTACCACTGGCACAAAAGGCCATCTCAGCAGCTGGCTCATCTGTTCAAACATCAATGAATGTCAGGAAGCATAGCATAGCACCTCCCAACTCTAGCAAACAGGGAGCAGCTGATTCACACTCAGCAGTACCACCCACCATCGCTGAGGTTAAGCCGGGGGACCTAACTCACTACACACTGTTGGGAAGAGGTGAAAACAGTAGGTCAGGGGTAACTCGAGAGGTACATCAAACGTGCTAAAACACCTTATAGGCAGCTCAGGATCAGCACTCCTCTCCCTGGCACACTCAGGGATTGATCTTCAGGGACTCAGAGACAGGCTCATAAGCCAAGCCTAGCACCCTCAATTCTCAACCGAGAGGCCAGATGTGAAGGAATCACTGAAAGAACTCTGGAAACATGAAAAATCAGGTGAAAGGACAGTGCCAAAAGAAAACAACTACTCCTTACCAATGGATACCAGCCAAAATGAAAAGATTGCAATGACAGATGAAGAATTTCAAATATAGATTATAAGGAAGCTCAATGGAATACAAGAATAAAAGAAACCCAACACAAAGAAACCACAAAACAAAGCAGGAAATGAATAAAAAAGTTACTAAAGATATCAAATTATTAAAAAAAAAAAAACCCAGAACTTCTGGAAATGAAAAATTCATTAAAAAAAAATACAAAACACAGTGAAAAACCTTAAGAAGAGGCTAGATCAGGCAGAAGAAAGAATCTCAGAGCTTGAAGACAACCCCTATGAGTTGAACAAGTCAGTGAAAGAGAAAAAACTGAGAAATAAGAAGAACAAATAAAACCTACAAGAAATATGGGATTATGTAAAGAGGCATGACATAAGAAACATAGGCATCCCTGAGGGTGAAGAAGAAAATACACAAGGGTTGGAAAACCAATTTGAGGGACTAATTGAGGAAAATTTCCCTGGCTTTGCTAGAAATCTACATATCCATGCACAAGAAGCTCCAAGGACCCCTGGGAGATTCATCAGAAAGAGGCAGTCACCACAACATACTGTCATCAGACTGGCCAAAGTAAACACGAAAGAGCCAACTCCTACGGCCATAAGGTGAAAGCAACAAAGTAACTTACAAAGGAAAATCCATCAGACTAACTGCAGACTTCTCAACTGAGACCTTACAAGCCAGAAGGAACTGGGGCCCCATTCTCAGTCTTCTCAAACAGAATAATGGCCAGCCTAGAATTTTGTATCCTGCAAAACTAAGTTTCTTATATGAGAATAAATACTTAGACAAGCAAACACTGAGGGAATTTGTCAAGACAAGACCTGCCCTGCAGGAAGTACTCAGAACTGCATTATACATGGATCACCATAGTAGTCTCCCACTGGTGTAAAGTTACCCAAAAGCTAAAGCTCAGAGCCCATATACCATAATGGCTCAAGTGGTAAAGCAAAGCAATAAAATGTTACTCAACAGGATGAATAGATATCCACCCACTTATCAATTCTTTCGATAAATGTGAATTGCTTGAACTCCCCACTCAAGAGACATAGGCTGGCTGAATCAATAAAAACATACAAGCCAAGTGTCTGCTGTCTCCAGGAAACACATCTAACCCACAAGGACTCATTCAGACTCAAGGTGAAGGGATGGAAAATATTCCATGTAAATGGAAACCAAAAGAAAGCTGATATAGCCATTCTCATATAAGATAACATAGACTTCAAATCAGCAAAAGTAAAGAAAGACAAAGATGGTCATTATATAATGATGAAGGAAACATTTCAACAAGAGGACATTACAATCCTAACTATTTATGCACCTAATACAGGTGTGCCCAGATTCATAAAGCAAATACTACTTGATCTAAACAAAATGATAAACAGCAGCATTGTAATAGCCAGGGACTTCACCACACCACTGACAGAGTGGGACAGATCCTCTATTCAGAAAATAGGCAAAGAAATGATGGACTTAAACAGAACTCTAGAACAAATGAGCCCAACAGACATTTACAGAGCATTCTACCCAAAAACCACTGAATATACATTCTTCTCATCAGCTCATGGAACATTCTCTAAGATTGATCATATCCTAGGCTAAAAACCATGTCTCAATAAATTAAAAAAATAGAAATTCTAACCATGTATCCAGACCATGGTGGAATAAAATTAAAAATCAATTCCAACAGAAACACTCAACTCTACACAAAGTCATGGACATTAAACAACCTACTGCTGAATGATTATTGGGCGAGGGAAAAAATTAAGATGGAAATCAAAAGATTCTTTGAACTAAATGACAAAAGAAACACAAGTTATCAAAATCTGTGGGATTTGGCAAAAGCAGTCATAAGAGGAAAATTCATAGCTATAAATGCCTACATCCAAATGACAGAAAGATCGCAAATCAACAATCTAATGAATCATCTCAAGGAATTGGAAAAGAAAGAAAAAACCATCTCAAACCCCACAGAAGAAAAGAAATAACTAAGATAAGAGCAGAACTAAATGAAATTGATAATAAAACAATTGTACAGAAGATTAATAAAACAAAAAGTTGGTTCTTTGAAAAGATAAACAAATCAGGAGGCCTCTCATTAGATTAGCTAAAAACAGAAAAGAAAGGACCTTAATAAGCTCAATCAGAAATGAAAAAGATCTGACAACTGATACCATGGAAATACAAAATATCATTTCTGAATACTGTAAAAATCTCTATGTACATAAACTTAAAAACATTGAGGAAATGGACAAATTCTTGGAAACACACAACCTCCCTAGGCTCAATCAGGAAGAAACACAACTCTTGAACAGACCAGTATCAAGTAACAAAATTGAAGCAGCAATAAAAAATCTCCCAATCAAAAAAAATTCCAGACCAGATGGTTTCACAGCCAAATTTTACCAGACCTACAAAGAAGAACTGGTACCTATATTACAGAAATTATTTCATAATGTATATTAGGAAAGGCCAACTTGTTCTATGAAGCCAATATTACCTTGATACCAAAGCCAGGAAAGGACACAACAACAACAACAAAAACTACAGACAAGTATCCCTATGAATATAGATGTAAAAATTCTCCATAAAATCCTAGCAAACCAAATTCAACTTCACATAAAAAAAAAATCCACCATGATCAAGTGGGCTTCATGCTGGAGATATAAGAATGGTTCAACATATTCCTATCTATAAATGTGATTCACCACATAAATAGAAGCAAAAACAAAGACCATATGATCCTCTCAATAGATGCAGAAAAAGCAGTTCACAAAATTCAGCACCCTTTTATGACAAGAACTCTTAACAAAATAGGCATAGATGGAATATATCTCAATATTATAAAAGCCATATATGACAAACCCACAGCCAACATCATACTGAACGGGGAAAATTTGAAAGCATTCCCACTTACAACTGGAACCAGACAAGGTTGCCTACTATCACCACTTCTGTTCAACATAGTGCTGGAAGTCCTAGTCAGAGTAATCAGGTAAGAGAAGGAAATCAAGGATGTCCAAATGTGAAAAGAAGAGATCAAACTATCGCTCTTTGCTGATGATATGATCTTATATCTAGAAAGCCCCAACAATTCTGCCAAGAGTCTCCTGGAATTGGTAAATAAATTCAGCAAAGTCTCAGGTTACAAAATCAATGTACACAAAGCAGTAGCACTCCTCTATGCCAACAACAGTCAAGCTGAGAATAAATCAAAGACTCAATACCTTTCACAATAGCAACAAAGAAAATAAAATACCTATGAATATATTTTAAAAAGGAGGTGAAAGACCTCTACAGGGAGAACCACAAAACACTGAGGAAGGAAATCTCAGAGAATGTAAACAGATGGAAAAATATATCATACTACTGAATCAGCAGAATCAACATTGTTAAAATGTTTATACTTACCAAAGTGATCTATAGATTCAATGCAAACACCATTAAAATATCAATGTCATTTTTTGCAGATCTAGAGAAAAAAAATTCTACGTTTTATATGGAATGAGAAAAGACCCTGAATTGCCAAAGAAACCTTAAGTAAAAGGAATAGATTGGGAGGCATCACTTTACCAGACTTTAAGCTATACTACAAAGTTATTGTAACCAAAGCAGCATGGTACTGGCACAAGAACAGAGACATAGACCAATGGATCAGAACAGAGAACCCAGATATAAAACCATCCTCATCTTGCCATATGATCTTTAACAAAGCAGACAAAAACATACCTTGGGGAAAAGAATGTGGTATATGTATACCATGGAGTACTACTTAGCCATAAAAAATGGTGGATACCTTTTGTAACAATCTGGATAGAATTGGAGACCATCCTTTTAAGTTAAGTATCATAAGAATGGAAAAACAAATACCACATATACTCACTACTAAATTAGAACTAATAGATCACCACTCATGTGCTCATATGGTTGTAAAACTCAACAGAAAACAAGCAGGTGGTGGGGGGAGGGGATGGGTAAATTCACACCTAATGGGTATGATGCACACTATGTGGGTGACAGACACACTTATAATTTTGACTCAAAGTGTACAAAAGTAATTCATGCAACCAAAATATTTGTACCCCTATAGTAGTCTGAATTTAAAAAAAGACAAGATTTTATGTATAATCAGACCATTAATAATGATCTCTTTTCTAATATAAATTATTAAAATATTAATAATAGTCAAAAATAAATATTTAAATAGATAAATGAGTATATAAATAAATAAACCACTGTCTCTTAATACACCACTTAGCATTTATCCTACCCCCACCCACTGAAAGGCTAGATGTATTAAGATGGGCCTGAGGAAGACAGCCTTCCTTTGTAGCATTACACTAACTAGGTGAGTTGGAAGAGGAACCCCATGATGAGTAGGTGTTAGAGTTATTGTACTAACCATGTGTTTCTGATGTTTTGACATCTGGGGCCTTGCTGACCCTGGAGAGACTGCCCTCCCAGGGGTAGTAAACAATTCTCCTGCAAGCACATCTTTCATATGCAAACCAACCAGTCCAGAGCCCGAATCCCAACTAATTCCTTTATGGACTCTCACAGGGCTTTCATACTCTGGGCTACCACTCACCTGCCCTAATCAACCCAGGGCCAGGTTCTGGGCAACAAAGGACAGCTTCTATGCCCCAAAGCCTGCTGAAATTATTGAAACCAGCCAATCCTAAGCCTTCTTACTCTGCCTTTCTCATTTCTTCCCATGAAAACCATAATAAAGGCTCTTGTCATTTCCCCCGGCTCCCTCTGCCTCCTGATGGACCCAGGTGTGTCCCCACATGGCCTGCATGGCACAGTGTGCTTCCTCCTCTTGGGAACTGTGAATGACAAACTATCTGTTCAATGGCAACTGTTTTCTGATCTGTTGGCCTCACCATACCTGGATAATTATAAAACCTACATTTGAAAGCAGCTATCTAAAATACTTTTCCAGTCTCAAGTGTGAGGCCTCCTATGCTAATTCATTTAAGAAAGATCCTGAAAGAAGTCTCTCCTTTCCCGTAAGTTCTGACAATTGGTCTAATAGCTATTACCCAAAGAATGCAATGCAGTATTAATTAAACAAACAAAAAAAAATCACTACCAAACTTTACTTAATATGGATTATATCCCTGGGATCTCAAAAAATCCTATGAATTATTGCATTATCCTCAATGAACTGAAGTTCAAAGATATTAATAGAAAGTTGTTTTTCCAGAAGGTCACAGAGCCACATACATAAAATAGGTAAGACTCAAACCCAGACTTTTCTGTCATTCCTTTGAGTCCTGCCTCACTCACACTCCTTTTATCAGAGTTTTCCAAATCTTTCACAATCTTTTTCAAAGTTCCATTGTATAACATCACCACTTCCTTCATACTTTAAAGACAAAATATAGCAGTTTCATCAGCAAGGGCCAATGAACGATTTCATGATGAAAAATACGCTGAGATGTGTCCAGATATTTCAGCAATAACGTACCTTGCAGAGTCTTGGGAAGATATTACCCAAAGACAGAGAAGGATCTAGAAATTGCAAATGTTTATAGTATGAGGTCTGATCTTTAATGGATAAGAACCTTTAGAAATCTTTTCTTTCTGAAGAGTTCTCATTCTTCAGTCATGAGTCCCCAGGGCTGGCTGTGGAAAAGAGAGGCAGGCAAAAATACCGGGCAGTTTTGAAAAACTGCAAGCTAAGAAGGAGTAATTCAATTCAACACCACAAACATAAGTAAGTATAGAAAAGAATATATATTAAAATTACTACCAAATGTCACGAGGCAGCAAAATGTACTGTAAAGATGTTAAGACCTATATGATCAGTATTGATCATAGCTGTTGGGGGGGGGGGACACTTCAAGAAAAGTAATTGAAAAATTAGCACAATATTGAACAAAATATAGCTCATGGGTTTTCTATAGTGTGGGTTCCTACTATTAATATTTTAAGTAAGACAGAGAGTTGGGAAAGAGAGAAGGGAGAAAAACAATGAAGTGAATCAAATGGCTTGGAAATTTAAAAAAAGCGATAAAAGAGTTAGATCGTGAGTGTGGGGAAGAGGCTGGATAAAGGGGCCTGAGCCCAGCCAGTGGGGCGTTACAGGGGTGACTTGCAGCTGGTGTCTGGCAGTTGTCAGGAATTTCCGCGGAGGGTGGGTAAGAAGAAACAGCTCTCATGGCCAGAGCCCAGCTGGGTATCAGGAAGAATTTCCTGACTGTAAATGTCAAGAGCTCTGGCTTACGGGACCAAAAGGAGGGTTCCGGGATGTGCTTATCTTAGGAATATTTTTCAGCCTCAAGCAAGAGGCTGTTTGGGTGGTTTTCTGCAGCCCTGGGATGAACTGGATGACCTCCTCAGAGTCCCCAGCCTCGCTGCCAAGAGGCACGCCGTACACTGCCGCCTTCAGTGTCCTTGCCAGCAGCTGACTCCCAGCCCAGGGGCTGCAGAGTTTTCCCCGCAGAAAGGAACAACCAAGCCTTTCACTCCCTGTTGCTCAATTGGACCAGTCCTTAGGTACATCTGTGGTTTTTCAGCTCTTCAGCACTTAGGCTCTTTCCTTCTGAGCCAAGGGCCTCCTGGGAACAATGTAGCATCTGTGTGTTGACAGTAACAGCCTGTGGGCCCCAGACACTCCACCAAACTCTCCCTCCGACCCACATGAGCTGGATTGCACACCTCACCTGCAGCCACCCGGGCTCAGCTGCCCAGCCCGCCCCAGCACCAGGAGCCCCTCTGCTCCCACTCGTTCCCCAACCTGTTACCTAGTTCGCTTCCTGGCTCCTTTGCCACATTTGTACCAATCCTCACGCAGGATGGTCTCTACCCACCACCCGTCACACCCACAGGGTGAACAATAACACATTAGTGGCTATGGCCTGACACTAAATGGTGGGCACTGAAGGGTGAGGAACATGCTGCTTAGCTTGGCAGCTGTGTATTTACGAAAGGTTTGCCTGCGAAGAGATGCCGGTCTTTTCCTATAACATTATTGCCTTTTATTTGTTATGCGGGTTGTTGATTCACATGGGGAGCTGGAAACGCTAGACAAGCACAGAGTTTTTACATGGTCTGCTTCTGCTGATTCAGAGACCGGGAGACATCATTTAACTTCTGGCAAAAAAACAATTTTAGAAAGGTGTTTAAAACCATCTTTTTGTTCTTGGCCCTGAGTCAGAGAGGAACATGTGCTTATGAAGGGTGGTAGAGTTTCACCCTTAGGTGGCCCTAAAGGAACAGAAACTAAGTTGTGTGTAAGTCATGTGCAGTGTACACACTCAGTATTAAATGACCCATCAGGACAATCTATGGATGCCTCTCCTCAGAGCAGTATTTCTCTTAGAGCCTTGATCTAGTGGTATTATAGGTTGTCCTGCACAGTATGAATGCATAATAAGAACGTGGGTGGGGAGTGAGAGAGTATAGGAAATTTAATACAAAGAAGGAGAGTAAATGAGATTTTAAGGAACAAAATGGAGGGGAGTGTGTGTGTGTGTGCGGTTGGCAGATCTGGCGATTTTGTTGCTCAGCGTCTCTGAGGTCTGAGTTGCCCCCTTTGATTCAGCATAAAGTAGATACTTGGTGGTATGCACACATCTCAGGGAAAATCAGAGTTCCACCTTTGGAGTCTTTCCTTCTGATTCACGATTTTCTCTCTGAAAAACATCATAACACTAATCTTGAGATTTGGCGTTCACTCTTGTTTTTAAGCTCTGAGATTAGTAAACTGAGCTGTTTGATTATTCTTGGAAGTCCTAAATCCACCTTCAGTTTTTATCTCAACTAACTCTTTTATATGGAATTTGATTCATTCCCTATTGATAACTTAAGCAAAATGGTGAAATTCAAAATTTGGCTTCTTTGAATCTGCAAGACCTTTCCAAAAATGTTTTCCTTGTTCTATTCTCATGATTATATGCTAAAAAACATCCTCACTCTCACCACTATATCCTCATATATCTTTATGCTCAATCAAATCTAGTACCGCCCAAAGAATTCTTTTTTTGAATTTAATGTTTTCTGTTTTTATTATTATTTTAAATCAACACCTAATAATTATACACATTTATGGGGCACAATGTGATGTTTACAACATGTAATGATCAAATCAGGATAATTAGCATATCCATCACCTCAAAATTTGTCATTTCTTTGTGTTGGGAACAAAGTCTGATTTTCTGTTTGAAATATACAACAAATTGTTATTAATTATAGTCACTCTGCAGTGCTACAGAACACTAGGATAAATTCCTCTTAACTAGCTGTACTTTTGTGTCTGTTAACAAACCTTTAGCCATCCCCATACCCCTAGATCCCAAAGAACTCTTATTTAAAAGGAAATAAAAGAGACACAGTAAGAAAGAAAACTCAGCTTGCTTTGTTGGTAGTCTGACACTTACCAACAATTTCCCTTGGAGGAATCCATCGCAAAAGTTTTGCACGTGCTCTACTGAGACTTCTGCTATAGGCAGTGCGTCCCACTGCTCATCCAGAGTGCGGTAGATTGCCAAAGCTGGCAGTTGAGACTTGTTTAGTTTGAAAAACGATATCACCTTCCCATTTTCCCGCAGACCGCTGTCCACCAGAATAAAGAGAATCTGTAGTTGGAGAAGTTCGAAAGAAAGAGATCTAGCTGAGGTCCTGGGGATAAAGAGATACCTTGTAATCGTTACAGTTTACACTGATCGAATTTAGGGTCTGCGCCACACAATTTAAATCTTGACTGAGTTAAAATGAATTTCCTGTTGTTTTGTGTCACTTTGGTATTTTATTCCTTTGATCAGATTTATTTAATTTTTGGTACTTAGAATCAGAAGAGACTTGAGTGACTATCTAAGGGAGGAAGTATAGCCTAAGGGTTAAAAACAGAGAACAACTTTTACATTCTGCCTCTGGTGCTTTCTGGCTGTGTAACTTTGGATACATTATCCACTCTCTCTGAGACTCAGTTTTCTCACTGGCAAAAATGGGCTTTTGTTGGGTGAGATTAAATGAAATGATGCATTTAATATTTTTAGGATACTTTTTGTCATATAGTAAGTGCTTGACAAGTGTTAACTATTTTATATTATTAAATCAAGCCTTTTACCCAAAGTAAAAATCTTCTTTTTAATATATTCTGATCATAGGGTTACCGACATTTAGTAACACTGAATACTTCCAGCATCAGGGAACCAACAATCAGAACAGCAGCTTATTTTATTACCAGACAATTCTCATCATTAGAAAGGTCTCCAGTTCTACATAGTAGACTTGAAGTAGTTGAGTTTTACTATCTCAGTGATATCAAGCAGAACTTCACAAAGGAGGAAAGAGGAAGAAATAAATATTCACTGGACATTTCATAGGCACCAGGTACTTTGATAGGCACCAGTACTTGTTTTATATGAGAAATAAGCCTTGAGGCCTAAAACTCTGAGAGATTATGGCAAGGAATAAACAAATTGTGATTAATGGGTGATTTTATTTTCAGTATCTTTGTGTCTCTATTTTCTCTCTAGCAATCAATGCAGAAAAAAACACAAACTTAATCACTATGGGAAGATGTGATAATACAGGCCTTTAACTTATGAAATACAACATTGTTAATTTCAAATAATGTGATTTATTATGTCCAGTTTTTGCTTTGCTATATCTTAACCATACTTGTTTTCCTTATTTATCTCTACTTCCTGGCCACATTTTCCTTTTCCTAGTGTCCTGGTGCTGCCAATTCAAAAGGGTATTCCTATTCCCAACTTGCCTTTCCCTGGAAGAGCTGAGCTGCTTTCCGGTATCTGTGCATGCTCTCTTCATACTCTGGGGAGGCCTTGCTCATCAGCAGGAGGAGATGAATCTGAATCATGCTGTTAAACAGGCCAATCACAGTCTGGCAAATTGAAATGCGTTAGAGTAGAATGGGAAAGAGAGAGAGAGGGAACACATTAGTGAGCACCCAGTGACTAGACAGACCAAAACATAAATGAGAACTGTCCACCAGTAACACAAATGGAACCAGCCTCCAAAATGGCTCTCAGTAAGTATCACCATCTTGTTTTCACGCAACTGTGTGGATCTTCCTTTGGACACTGAATAGGGCTGCACTGAGTAACCAAGACGATAGTGCAGAAATGATGGAGTGTGACTTCCAAGGTTAAGTCACAAGAGACATTGTGTTCTCTGCTTTGCTCTCTCTTATATCCCTCGCTCTGAGGAAAGCCAGCCCCAATGTAGGGCACTCAAGCAGCCCTGTGAAGAGGTTCACATGGCAAGGAACTGGGGCTTCCTACCAACAGCCAGCCCTGACCCATCCGCTGTGTGCGGGAGCCATCTGGCCAGCAGGTCCCCAGCCCCAGTCAAGCCTTCTGATGACAGCAGCCCTGACCCATGACTGCAACCTCACAAGAGACCCCACACCACAATCACCTAGTCTGGCCACACCCAATTGGTTTACCCACAGACCACAGAAACTGCATAAGATGATCAGTGTTTCTTGTTTGAAGATGCTAAATTTTGGAATAATCTGTTACACAGCAATAGACAACTAATATACTATGTAACATATTTGTCACATTTTTTCAATCCCTCTTCATATTGCAAGACTAGTCAGAGGCACTTAAAATGTAGCCTTTGACTACTTATTAGTAGTTCACACTTATTGAGTGTTTATTATGTGCAAGGTACTGTTTTCAACTCTTAATATGTGATAGCCAATTTGATCCTTGAGGTCCTAGTTTTTCAAATGAGGAAATTGAGTCACTCTCAATGTAACTCTCTCAAAGTCACATAAATGGTAGATTGGGATTCATACCAGGCAGCCTGGCTCTGGAGTCCATGCCCTTGACCCTGAGGATGGACTCATGCACAGTGGGTGGCAAAACTCCCGATGAACAAGTTCAACCCTAAGTGTGGTTGAACCAGGCCACCTAAGGTCAGCAAGAAATTGGGCTCTTCAGGAGCCCAGAAGCATTGGCCCTTTCTTGCAGATTAGAGATGGCAATTCCTCAAGGAGTTGTCAATGACTTAGGTGAGCAGGACAGCTAAGAGCCAGAGTGAGGAGAGGGGAGAGAGGGTGAGACTATGGCACTGTTGCCCTTCATTTTACTGTCCAGAAATGGTGCTGCAAGTCTATTTTAAACAAATCCCATTCTTTTCCACCTCTCCTTCTAAATACAGAAGGCATTACTGTGAAACTAGTGTGTACACGGGAAGAGAGAGTATGGTGGATGAGCAAACCACTGGGCAGAGTCCCCAGAGGGTGGGAAAGGGGCAGCCAGATGGGATTCTTCCTGAAGCTACACACTGTTCTGTAGAGATTCTCCAGCTCTACCAGCTGCAGGGGCCGATATGTAGGCAAGGAGGGCCCAGTGGGTTCTTTCCTAGAGATTTCTCCCTGGAGTTTAAAACCAGGTCTTAGATTTTACTTTGGGAGATTGGATGACAAGCAATGTCACTCTTGTTTTACTAGATTCTGCTACTTAAGTTTAGAGCATGCATCTACTCTCCTAAAGCAGAGATAGAAGAATTAAGAAATATAAACTAAGGAGTTAAAAGGTACACTTGTCTTAGCAGGAGGGATTGGCTATAGCAGAAGTGATTAGTTTAACCCTAACAGAAGCAGCCTGATTTTTCACCTTGAAGCCATCATTGAGCATGTGCATTAAAAGTGCATGGTAGGCTAAGTGCATGGCTCTGATTTTCTGCCCAGTTGCTACTGGTGCAAACCTCTGCACCAGCAGCAGATAAGAAATAGCTATAGTAGAATGGGCAGCACTCCAAATGAGAAAAATATTACTTTTGGGAAATATAAAAAAAGTAACAATGTATACTGAACTTGCTTCTATAAAGAAATTCTTACCTAATTTCCTCTTGATGTGATCTGTCTTCACTGATAATGTGGAATTTAAAAAAGATATGTTATTGTTCTGTAAGATGAGAGATGAATGAGGCATAAGAACCCAGGCAGGCCAGTGCTGGCCCCTGCCTTAACTAGCCTGCAGAATGCCAGGACACCTGGGCCACAGCCTAGGGACCATAAGATCATTTTTTTTCTGGCCCCACATGCACTTCTGGTAGCTGCATAGACACAATAACCAAATAGCGATGGTCTAGGAGAAGAATGCCTTCTTGGTTATTACTGCCAACACCCCACAGGTATATATGTTTGGAATCTTAGCAGAAGTGGAAATAGAGTCACCAACTCCATAGAGATAAGGATGTGTGAGAGATGGGACAGGAATTTAGTTCATGGGAAAAGGGGCGTTTCTATTGAAGGCAGTGTGGGGTGATAGAAAAACCACAGGATTCAGTCACACAGACCAGTCATGAAAAAGCAGAGGTAAGTGCATAGGCTGTCTCTGAAGCTCAAATTACTAGCCATATGGCCTTGAGGGAGTTATTTAATCTTTCTGAACTACCATTTCTTTTATTGTGAAATGGAAATAAACAATATGAGCAAATCAATCATGAGTTACTTTTTTTCTGCCTTAAATTATGCCTTTTCTATCTTTTCATTATGTGACTTTGAATAATGTCACTTGGATCTTGACTGTTCTCCTCTATAAAATGGGCATAAATCTTTCCTCTTTTCTACCTAAAAAAAAAAAAAAATTGGTATGAGGATTAAATAAGAATATGAGTGTGAAAAGCTTTTGTAAATTTTAAAAAATCATAACATGCATGTAAAGTACTGTTACTGGAGAAGGCACAGCATTTCTGAGCTGATGTAGATCACTGGAAATTAATACTCCATCATTCTATGATCTATGTCAGGGAAAATAAAGGGCAGTACTGTACATATAAGATAATTCTGTAAACTGTAGAGCATTAGAAGGCCAGCAGATGATCAAGCCAGGTGGACCATCACCCTTGTCTGGATTGCATACAGTGCACAACACAGAGGATGACACACCTAGAGAGAAAGCTGAGGCACGGTGAGGGGAGGGTGTAGGCATGTGCTAATCAAAGCATGGTTTCCAGGTGGTGCCAGACCAGGAACTGTTTGTTATTGGTCCACAAGGACGTAATACAGAAAATAGAAATAGGCATTCAGAAACTTTTATAGAAATTTTACATTGCCATGACATCCAAATATGTGATCAGTGGGCTTCCTTTAAAAAATTTCATTTGTCTAGTAATTTACTTTTATTGTATTTTACAAAAGTGTGGATCACCAATGCTCTGGGGAACAAAAGGACTTTAAATATTGATTGCCATCTAGTTTGAGAAGCGTGATCTACAGAGTTGCCCGGGTCGGAGTTGCCTTCACTGAGCACTGTCAGGCAGCACAATTCAGAAGTTTTTCAATCTGTCACCGTAACTTTGCATTCTGATTCACTTTCTTACTAGTAGTATGATAGGTCATTTAACTTGTCGGACTCCATTTCCTTGTTTAATAGGGATAAGTCCATGAATCTTAAAGGGTTATAGTAAGGTTAGTAATATAGACAACATACTAGGTATTCAATTATTGGCAGTTACTGTCATTATCAGTCAAAGGATCAGAACTCTGGGAGGACGGGGTCTCTGCTATGAAGACAAGTACCCTCCCTGACTCAAGGACTTAAGGGGCTGACAACAGGGACTATTGTTTACCGCAGGGTTGTACTCCGTCACCAAGTGGAGGCTGTTGATCTCAATGAAATGGCTTAATTTGGTGGCATCAATGCTTTCAATGTCTTCACCCTCTAAATCCAGTTGTTCATTATCCACCTGGTAACACAAAAAAGGATAAAATTATCACTGTTCTGTCTTTTCTCGGTCACTGATAAATGTTTTTAGACAATCACGTGACAAGCACTGAGTAAACCTCAGAAGTCAGACAGTTAAATAAAAAATGTTCCCTGACCTCGAGGGACACCCTGTCCTGTAGGATACAGAGAAGTGAAGGTAAACATCCCACATAGTGTGGCAGGTGTCATCACAGGGGAATCCCAGGCCCACATGTCACCTCAGGAAGAGCAGAATAGCTTGCAGGAAGGGGCTACTCCTGAAAAGTGGCCAAGACTTGATTGGATAAATAGGATGAGGAGGGAACTGTAAATATGCAACAGTATTTACAAAAGGCAGAAGATGTGAGAGATCATGTTCTGGAAGCTGCAGCTAGTTCACCGTGACTACAGCAGATGTCACGTGGTGGAGAGACGAGGCTAGAAGGGTAAGCAGGAGTCGACTTCTGCGGGGCCTTGAATTGAAGGTGAGTGGATGAAACTCTAACCTGAAGGCAAGGGGAGCCACTTGCAAGGTCAGATTCGTGTTTTATTGATGTTCCCTTTTAATGTGAAATAAAACACATGTATAGAGAAAAGTATAAAACAGAAAATGTAAAACTCAGTCTTATCGCAGAGCAAACCACACAGGTAAAGAAATAGAATATTTCTAGAACCCCTGAAGCCCTGTGCTCCCTTCTAATCAATAATCCATCCTTTGTTTTGCCAAAAGTAATCATTATGCTGACTTTTATGGTGACCATTTTCATCCCTTCCTTTGTAGCTTTACTGAATAAAGATGCTTCTCCCAATACTATAGTTCAATTTTATCTTGTTTTTTAACATTACATAAATGTAAACAGACAATATTTTTTGCCTATATCTCATTTATTTGGCGTCACATTTTGTTTATGAGTCATCAATATTATTGCATGTAGCTGTAATGTGTTCATTTTCCTTGCTATATAATATTCCACTGTCGGAATAAACACAACTTATTTATTCATTTTACTATTGTTGAACATTTTGGCTGTTTCTAGCTCCTGGTTTTTAAAACAATGCTGCAATGAACACTGTTGTTCATGTCTCTTGGTACATATTTGCTACTGTATCTATTGAGTATATACCTCAGATTGGGATTTTTGGTTATTGGATATGCATATATTAAACTAGTAGAAAATATCAAGCTATTTCCCAAAGTGGATAATAATTTAAACTTGTACCAGTACTGTTTGAAAGGTCCCATTGCTTCACAGGATTGCCAACACTTGCTATTGTCAGTTTTCCTAATTTTCCTAATTTTGGTGGATATGTGGTAATGTCTCATTATGGTTTTAATTCCATTTCCCTTATTAACCACTGGTATATCTTCTTTATAAAGTGTCTATTCAAGTCATTAGCCTATTTTTCAGTTGAGTTGTCTATCTTTTTCTTCCTGATTTGAAGGTATTTTTACATGTTTTGGGCACGAGCCTTTTGTTGGTTCTACATTGCATATCTTTCCTTACTGGGGGCTTCCCCTTGAGTGGTGACTGCTCATGAACGGAAGGAAATTTCAATATAGTCAAGGTCATCATCTTTTATTTTATAGCTAATGTGTGCGTTTTGTTTTGTTTAAAAAATCTTTGACTGTACCAAGGTCATAATCATATTCTCCTGTATTATCTCCTAGAAACATTATTTTGTCTTTCACAAATGATCTAAAATCCACCAGGAATTCATTTTTCTTACTTCTTAAAATGGATGCTTAGATCCTTGGTTTTTAACATTACTCTTCTCTAAAATATACACTAAAGGCTCCCTCTGCCTGGCTGCTTGATCAGGGTGGGGGGGGCGGGCACGGGTCTTCTGCCCTCAGTGCTGCTGGTTCTCAGGCCTTCAGACCTGGACTGGAATCCACACCATTGGCCCTTCGGCTCTCAGGCCTTTGAACTACGGCACTTGCTCTCCTGGGACCCCAGCTTGTGGACAGTAGATTGTGGGACTTCTCAGCCTCCGTAAATGCATTATAATAAACCTCTCCGTATGTTAACACATGAATATAATATTTGCTAGGTAATATATACAATCTTTATTGCATATCCTATTATATTTAATCTTTATATTATAATGTATTATATATAATTTTTGTTATATGAT
>CM052440.1:73784088-73886907 GCA_028533085.1 Varecia variegata | reverse complement strand
TATCTCCTATTTGTTCTGTTCTTCTGGAAAACCCTGATACATTCTACCTTTTGGCTATTGCAAATAATGCTGCTATGCTGTTGTTTTTACTACTATTGTTATTGATAAATTGATAGATGAAAACTCTTAATGTTTGGGTTTTTCCCTACTTTATTTTATTCTACTTTTAACCTACTGTTCAGATTTATCAAATTCTAACAGTATGCCTTGTTTCCATTTTTTTAGTTTTATTTTTAATTTGAGTCAGTTTTTAATTTTGCTAATTGTATGTATCTATGGGGTACAGTGTGCTGTTTCCATGCATATATATATATATATATATATATATATATATATATTGCGTAATGATCAAATCAGGATATTTAGCCTTTTCATTGCCTCAGACATTTATCATTTCTTTGTAGTAAGAACGTTCAAAATCCTCTCTTCCAGCTATTTGGAAATATGCAATATAGTATTGTTAACTATAGTCACCCTACTGTGCACTAGAACACCAAAACTCATTCCTTGTATCTAACTGTACCTTTGTATGTGTTGACCATCCTCTCTTCTCTCCTTTTCCTCCTCCCCAGCCTCTGGGAACCACTATCCTACTCTGTACTTCTATGAGATTCACTTTTTCAGAATCCACATAGGAGTGAGTATTTGTCTTTCTGTGCCTGGCTTATTTCACTTAACACAATGTCCTCCAGATCCATCCATGTTGCCACACATAACAGAATTTCATTCTTTCTTATGGCTGAATAGTATTCTATTATGTATATATGCCACTATCAATTCATCCATTGGTAACCACTTAAGCTGATGCCATATCTTGGCTACTGTGAACATTGTTGCAGTGAGCATGGGAGTGGAGATACCTCCTCCACATACTACTGATTTTATTTCATTTGGATGTACACTCAGGAACAGGATTGCTGAACAATTTGGTAGTTTTTAAAATTTTTTTTTAAGAACCTCTATACTGTTTTACATAATGGCTGTACTAATTTACATTCCCACCAACAGTGCGTGAGCATTTCCCTTTCTCCACATCCACATCAGCATTTGTTATTTTCTGTCTTTTTGATGAAAGCCATTCTAATTGGGGTGAGGTGATATCTTACTGTGATTTTTCATTAGTTTTCTGTTAAAAAATAGAACTACAAAAAAAACATTTAATAGAAAACTAATGGAGCTAGAACTCCCTGGTTCCATCCCCTTCACTTCTCCTCACAGGAAGCCCCTAGCATGAATTAAGGGCTGTTCTGTGTTTTTATGGATCCAAAATACTGTATTCTATTATTTGACGTGTTTTAAATGTTTATGTAAGTGGCCAAAAATACATTAAAAATCTATGCATTTCTCCCTTAGAAGGCTGTAAATGTATCATAAATTTGATACATAGTATTTCTATTATCATTCAGTTCAACATGTTTTCTAATTTCTGTTCTTATCTCTTCTCCAACCTATTGGTTATTTAGAAGTGCATTTCTTAATTTTAAAATGGAATATTTTCTGATTATATTCTTATTGATTTCTAACTTAATTTCTATGTTTTATTTATATCATTTGTGTCCTTAAAATTCTATACATTCTACAGTTTTTGAATACAGTATTCTGCATATGTCCATCAGGTCACTTGGTTAATTTTATAGTTCACATTTTCTATGTTCTTACTGGCTTTTGTTTTTTTATTAGTTTATTTTATTTAAAATGGAGTATTAACAGCTACTTTGGAGGCTGAGATGGGAGGATTGCTTGAGGCCAGGAGTTTGAGACCAGTCTGGGCAACATAGCAAGACCTTGTCTCAAAAGAAAGAAAGAAAGAAATGGAAGGAAGGAAAGAAGGAAGGAAGGAAGGAAGGAAGGAAGAAAGGAAGGAAGGAAGGAAGGAAGGAAGGAAGGAAGGAAGGAAGGTTGGTTAAAGTCTTCCACTCAGATGTGGCTTTAACCATTTTTTTCTTGAAATTCTGTCAGTTTTTGCTTATATATTCTTAGGATATGTATTAGATAAAAGCGAATTTAGAATTATTAAATCATTGTGGCAAACTGAAACTTTTATCATTATGCAGTGTTAGTCTTTATCTCTAAGGGCGCTTGCCACCTAAAAGTCTACTTTGTCTAATGTTAATATACTCATACTAGCTTTCTTTTGGAAGTGTAGGCATGATGTATCTCCATCCCATATTTTACTGTGTCCCTATGTGTCTTTGTGTTTTAAAACGATATGTCTCTTGTAAAAAGCACATAGTTGTATTTTTAAATCCAGACTGCTGATCTTTGTCTCTTAGTTGTATTATTTTTATGTAATGAAATTACTAATATATTTAATTATGCATTTTCTATTGGTTCTGCCCACTCCAAATTTTATTTTCCTTCATTTCTGGCCTACTTTTGGATTGGTTGGGCACTTCTTATTATTTCTTCTTTCACTTTATTGGCTTAGAAGTTACATAGTCTTTAATTATTCCCTTAGGGATTACCAGAATACATTATACAACATGAATTTTTTACTTATCAGAATCTCATATTAATTGGCAATTTTATCCTCTTCTTGGACAATGCAGACACTAGAATATTCTAGTACAGTTTGTCTCCTTCTAATTCCATTCTCTGGCCTCACACTCAAGACTTATAGGATTATTGTTGTATTTTTAATTCTAGATCTCACAAGACATTATTATTGTTATGTAGTCAATATACATTTATATTTATGTACATATTTAGATTTTATCTTCACTTCATTCCATCCTGCATTTTTGAGCTTCTATCTGGTTTTTTTTCTCCCTCTGCCTAGAGCACAACTTTTAGTATAATATTTCCTTCAGTATGAGTTAGATCTGTTGGTGACAAATTCTCTCAGTTTGGTTGTTTAACATATATTATTTTACCTTTATTTTTGAAGGCTGTTTTTGCTGGGGGTAGAATTCCAAGGGGGCAGTTATTTTCTTTCAATATTTGCAAGATTTGATGCTTTGTGTTCTGCATTCCACTGTATTTAGCTGTGAACCTTACTGTTGTCCCTTTGAGATAATTTTGAGGACAATCTGTCTCTTTTCTCTGACTTTTAAATTTTTTTCTTTTTTTGAGTTTTAGATATTATACTATGGCATATCTAAGGGTGGATTATACACGTTATACCTATATATAAAATTGTATATGTGTCGGGGTGTGTGTGTGTCTGTAGATGACCATCTTAATCCAATTTCAGGGAATGGGATGATTTGCATTTATGCACAGCCCTCGTGAGGGCTTCTTACTGTTTTTAGCTCTTTAGGATTCAAAGTGGCTGCAAAAGGTGTTATACTGGATTCACCTCCTACTTCCCCTTGTAAGGCTTGGACTTCAACATTTGGTTTTCTGGATCTTTGGGAATATCAAAATGCTGATTAACTTCTCAGCCTCTTGGCAGCTTCTTCTAGATTGCCAAAAGCCCCAGGTGAAAAGCAGTCTCCAATGTGGGGTTGATATTTTTAAGTTTTTATCTTCTTCTAGATCTTGGTCTGGATAGTTTTTCCTCCCTTGATGGCTCTGTTATGCCTTCAGGCACAAACATTTGTGTGTGTGTGTGTGTGTGTGTGTGTGTGTTTTAAGCCTGCTTTTAAAAAATAGTCTTTGGTAGAAGGGATTGTCTAGTTACCTGATCCATTATTTCAGATCTGTATTTTAGAACAATCTTTCCACCATACTCATATATATGAAAAGACAGGAGAACTTCATTCTTCTAGTCATTGGTCTCAGTTTCCCGTTCCCCTCCCCCAACCTTCTCATGCCCATAAAGACATAAGATAATGCTTCCATCATCCACAGTAGCTATGCCTACAGATAAAATTATCTGTGCCAGCTCCTGAACAATTTTGTCCATGTCCTAAAATAGTTGGGGTCACTTTTGAGATCCTTGGGCCACTAACCCTTGGACAACTCCTTAATTAACCCCCGTCCCCTACATCTGCTGTCTAATATTGGTCCTACCCAATCAGACCTTGGCTAGGATCAGAACCACCCTTTTATCCCCAAGATGCTTCCTCCCAGGCTACCCAGCAAAATCAGGGGTAGATCTCATTTTAGTTTATGTAGGAGGGGATTCAGGCAAAGGGAAATTAAAATCACTAAACAGTAAGAATCCAAGATTGCTCATTATTGTCATCCGCATGGTGATGCCTATTAACTAGCGTTCACTTCTTTTATTCAAGAGAGTCTCCCATTGGGTTAATTAAAAGCAATATGAATCTCTGAGAAGCTCACTGCACTCCTTATAGTTACTTTTATTAATTCTGAATATATCTATTCATTCTCTTATAATCCATTTGTTTAATAAATTATTTGTTGAGTGCCTGCTAACTGCATTGAGGCACAGAAGTGCTGCTATTCCTCAGATGGCAATTTAAGCACTCTTTATTTTAGGACTGCTTTACACAATTTAAATAAATGCTGAGGTACAGAAAATGTTTGTATTTCTAAAAAGGAATTTTGAGAAAAAAAAATCATCAAAACCACAGGATAAAAAATGTGAACTCCTTTTGGATATTTAATTGTTTTAAAATTCACAAAGTTTTGAGTAGAAAGCTTGGGAAAGAATATAAAAGCAAGAGAAAAAAGGTCTTAGGTGGAGTCCTTGCCCACCCCCCAGCCCTCCCTCCTGTCTCCCTGTGCAAATCAATAAGAGTGAGTAGAGAAATAAAATGAGCACACAACAAAATTGACATTTGCTGCTCATCTGATTCCTTACTGCTGCTGAAGGCCTGGCTTGCCAGCTGGCAGGTCTCTGTCATACTTAAAGGCTTTGCCGCTGCAACCACCAAAATCATCACTATTATAATCACAATCAAGGCCCTTTTAGCATTTGATATGTCTAACTGCTTCCTGACTGTTTTTCTAGGAACTCACAGGCCTGGTGTCTGCGCCTCTGCTGACATGGCTGTGCCAGGGTCCCCTCCCTCTCTGCGCTCTTCCGGGCAGTCCCTCACATTCCCAGAACGGGGAGAACAGGAAACGCCAGTTACTCCAGGTGTTTCTGGACTTAAGGACCGCAGCATGTTGGAGGCAGAGGATGTTAAGTGGCGATAACATTCTCTAAGAAGCAAAAGAGTTTTAATAAAAACCACCCTTCTGCGGTCTCTCCAGTTGGTTCTTCTTTTAACAAAAACATGCCCGATTATTTCATTATTTCTTAAACTAATAAACTCTGGAACATTCATGTGCAGGGTTCCTGGAAGCAACATTTGAACAGGAAATCTCCCTTCTGTAAAGAGAATTATTTGTATAATGCACTGGAAAGAAAATTCGACCTTGGAACCAAGAGTTGGAAAAACTTTATAAATATCTTTTTCCAGTTTTTGGAAAGAATTTTACTTAAGATAGCATATTATTTTTCTCCCCAAGAACAGAAGCACCAGAAGAAAAACAGAAACAACAAACTAGAAGGGTTGCCACCTGAAAATATAATTTGGAGGTTCCCCAAGGCTATGTAAAGTAGATTATTTTGTTTTAGGCACTATATTATACGAAGAGATTTAATTACTCATTTTCTCTTTATTAGTATTTTGGCAATATTCATTTGAATTCCTATGAATTTCTCTAACAACCCAGCTTTTCATAAAATGTATTAAAAATGGTCTTAGTTTACCCCATAGTTACAGTATTAAATGTCTTGGATGGCAATGAGAAATGATTTGTTAAACAAAAGCCCTCATGTCCCTGGGTTTGTTTTTGTAAGCTGCTTAGCTTATCATATATTTGGTAAATATGTACTTTAGAAAAAAGGTTTAACAATTTGACATATCTTACTTCTTATATTTCTTATCAATTTATTCTTATGCACTAGTTCCTCCTGATTTTCTTTGTTTGCCAAGGTGCGTTTCTTGTAACAGGTACCCAATAAATGACTACAAGGCGTAAAGAATGACTGCACTGTGTTTTCGTTGCTACCTTATTGGGTCAAAGTTAGGTTAATTATATTTCTTAAGATAAAAGTGACTGAGAAAAATCCAAAGCAGGGGAAACATTCAAATAATATCTCAAATTCCATTTTAGGACAGGTGGATGGGTTATTTAACCTGGGAATTACATCTCTGCTAGGGCAACAATAAGAGTCCTATTGGAGAATGTGGAGGGTCTCTCTGCTTTTACACACACAAGAGATAGGCCGTGTTCTCAAACAGCCAGGTTGTCATAGGCAACTTATTACTGTTCCATGAATGATACCTAGATTCTTCCTGATCACAGGTATACAGTGGTTTGCACTATTTTTGGAGAATGATGTGTTGTACCAATACAGCATTTGCTCGCCTTTTATTGCTCCAACATTTCAAGCATCCACTAATATCAGCTTATTATTATTTTTTCACTTAATCATTATCTCAGCTTGTCTCTAAATATGTTCTTAATTCTATAAGTCTAAATTCTGAAATTTCTTTACCAAAATACATAGTGCCTAGATTAAATCTTGAGAAGTAATCCTGGGGTTTAAGTGGTGCCAGGGGATAGAGAAACAGTTTAGGAGAAAGTGGTTAGAATGAAGGACATTAGAGTAGATAGAATCTAGTGTAAAAACAAAGGTTTCCTTCAAGGTTAAGTGCTTTGGAGAGCCACGATACTATTGTAGAAAGGGTACGATTTGGGATCAGCAATACTAGGTAGGAATCAGACATCTGTCACTTTATAGTTGTGAAACTTTGGACGTCTGAATTGATTTCATATAACTTTAATTTCTTTATTGAAAATGTAGGGATAATAATTATTATTTCATTAGATTCTTTCCAGAATTAAATGGTAGAACATTGTAAAAGTGCCTATATTAAACTAGGCACTAAAAGCAAACAAGCAAACAAACAGAACAAGCTATAATTCTAAGAAGAAAGAAGGTACAAGAAAATTTGTAATAGGTTCACATTTCCTAATGTAAAATAGAATAGTCTTAGTTGAGGTTCCCTTTATTCCAAACTCCTGAATAATAACCCTATTAAAATATGTACTAAACTTCTGAAAGTATAAACTGAGAAAAAAATGTTTATCTGAAAGTTGGCATGACATAAATTGAGTCTCTTCCAGACTTGCCAATGAAGTAGGGCAGGAACCAGTGTGTTTGTTTTTGGTACGCACATAAATAGTCTTGTCCACAGAGGTCCCAAAAGTTCACTTAGACTAGGTCTGTTACTAATGGTGAACAAAAAACAGATGCTAAAGAAAAGTGAAAAACTCTGAGAAGTCGTCAACAAGGATTTATAAAGAATAACTTGTACGCAAAGCTAATGTTCCCATTAGAAGTTGTTATGCGCATAGAGATGTTGGAAGCCACAGCTCTTATTTTTCTTCCTCATGTGTATATATTGGTATTGAAGGGTTTCTGCCAGTGGTTCAACTGCAATGTGAAAGACATTTGCTTAACCTTCCACACCTTTCTTACCAAAGCTTTTTACAGAAAAGCTTGATTTAACCCTATTTCACAATGGGGGAAATGCAAACCCACAGCTATTGTGCAGGTGGGGAAGGGATTGCTAAAGGATACTCATGCACCCTTAGACGCACTTCTGAAGGTGAGTTCAGTGTGCAGTTGCCCAGATACTTTCTGACTAGCTTCAAGGTGCCAGAGACATATTATAGACCTTTGGAATACAAAGATGAATAAGTCATGGCTCCTGACCTTGAATTGCTCATGGTCTCATAGGGTTGTGGGACAGACATATAAATATATGATATAAACTATAGAGCTGTAAATGAAAATAGAGATACAAAAGTACAGATAGAGGAACACTTAGGCCAATTTGGGGATTCCAGGGAGGCTTTCTTTCTGGAGGATGAGATTCTTGAGCTGATTCACTGGAGTGTGAGGCAGAGTTAGCTGGGTGAAGCTAGGTGGAAGGGGAGCTTTGGGAGAGGGGGTGGCATTCTAGGAGAGGGAACAGCCTGGGTGAAATCATGGAACTAGATGATCATAATGTGTATAGCTTGCTAATGAGAAGGTAATGCCCAGGGTCGAAACCTGCTGAAAAAAGAACTAGAGAAGCAGGTAATGGCCAGGTCATATAAGCCTATTTGTAACATTAAATAGCTTCTTTTTGATCTTGTAAGGAATGAGAAATATTGAAGAGCTTTTCAGAGAGGAGCATCATGGTGAAATTTGCATATTACATACATCATTGTGATACCAATCTAGAAACTGGATATGACGTAAACGGAGATCAGTTAAGAAGCTATTGAAATTGCTTATGTCGATGACACCAAGAGCCGAAATGAGGATTGGAGTAGAAAGAGTGGAAGCAAATATAGATTCGGGATAGGAGGTACAATTGGCAAAAATTAAACACTGAACAAACATAACCATTTAACAAAATCGTGTTTTAGGTGGAGGAAAATGATTTAGCAGGTGCAGACAATAAATTCATTTTTGAACATGTTAAGAGTATAGCACTTATGAGGGTATAAAAATTGTTGTATCCAGCAAGGATTTGAATCACAAGAGAAGTCTGGGCTAGAGATAAAGTATCCCAAATGCTCAGTAAATATATAATAATCAACTAGATGAAAGAATTATATTGTTTAAGGAGACAATATGGATTCATTCATTGATTCATGCATATATTCATTCTCAACACATACTTAATGATCACCTGCTATGTGGCAGGCACTGTTCTAGGCTCTGCGAATACAAGTGAACAGATAGTCTCTGCCTTCACAGAGCATGGATTCTATAACCTAGATTAGCAGGAGTATTGGCTTGGGCAATAGTATAGATACAGGAAGAGAAGGTCCCAAGGAGACTAAGAAAGCAAGAGGTGCATCAGGAGAAGTAGGCTCCTAGAATACAAGAAAAGAGAGAACATTAAAGAGAAAGGAGAGGTCAACAGTGTCAAATATGGCAGAAATGTTGAGTAAAATAAGACCTAAAAAAGTGTTCTCTGGGTTTGGCGATACAGCAGCCATGCTGACCTGGATAAACGTAGTTATAATGGAGTGATGGAACATAACCTCGATAACAATGTCCAGCTTAAAGAATGCCAGAGACACAGTATAAAATACACTTAAAAGAAGTTTGAATGATAAGTGGAAGGGAAGAAAGGATGGAAATAGAGGAGGCAGGACATTCAGTCTGGAAATCTTGAAAACTTTATCTTTTGCCCCAATTTCTGATTTACACTGGACTCTTGACATCTTTACCTTGATATTCCACTAGCAAGTAAAACACAACAACCAACAAAATCATCAGAAATTCCTATTTGTGCACGTGTCCTCACTATTCCTATATAGCCTAGCTTTAAACGTGGCCTCCTTTCCATAATTTTGTTATCTAATCATTGCAGGATCTTCCTCTTCTTTAATTTCTATTGCTACCTATCTGGCTATAGACTCTTAATAGATCTTACATGAGCTATTTTATCAGCCCAGAAAAAATTCCCTCTTCTTTTACCTTTTTACTTAACAATCCATCATACCTCCTGTTGCCAAAATAATCTTGCTAAAACACATTCCTGCTCATGTTACTCCCCTGATTTAAAGGCTTTAGTGGCTTTTCAGTGACAATCAAATTAGGTACAAACCCATTAATCTGGTATTCTAATTTCTCCACAGTATGATTTCAATCAAGTTTTCCTGTCTTATGTTTATTTCCCCCCTAACATGTACCCTGGGATCCAGTTAGATTTGCCTGTTCTTCATTTCCCAAGTTCAATTTCCCCCCCCTTGGCCATGACTTCTCCTTTGCATTGTCCAAATTTTTTCTGTCCTTTAAATCCCAGTTCTGTTGACTTCTTCATATTTTTTTTCCAGAATTCTCATATTGCTTTTATCCTTGATCCTTTATAACACTTTAACCACAGTAATGCTCTTTGTATTATAGATACTTGTATATTATGTTTATAATTTCTACTATACTTTAAGATCTATGACAATGGAGAATATATTTAACATGTTTTCTTTGTTTTCAGTATTTTGGGCACAAGGAGATGTTTAAACAAATGTTTGGTAAACATAAGTAAATTCCCAAAGATGTAAAATATTTTCGAGCTTAAAATCATGTAATGATGATACGGTCTGTTTTATAGATGAAAGAATTGAAGCTAAAAAATGTTAAGTGACTTGTCTGAAGTCACATGGCTGGTGAGGGAAAAAGCGGTCCCACAAATGCCCTTTCCTGACTCTCAGTCCAGTTCTCTCTCCATTTCATTACAGCCCCTGTTTGGGAAGCTTGAGTTGAGTCATCATCCTTGTCAACAATGTCCCTGAGTTTGGCACCGTTGTTAATGTCAAAGACATTGAGTCCTTTCCAGTCTCACAAGTTTATGAGTCCACAGCCTAAGGAATACCTAGGAGGAGGCCAGAGCTACCCAACTTACAAGACGGAAGAGGGAGATGCTGTTCCCAGTGACGTTGTAGTGGGCCAGAACCTGAGAGTCAGTGCTGATTCCAAATGACACATCTGGATATTTCTGCACCATGCTACGGAATACAGACACTGCTGGTGTCTCTAAATCCTAAAAGCAAGAGGAAAAAACACCATAGGGGTTATTTTGGAGGAAGGAACATACAATAGGGAAGAGAAATATGGTTACTCGTATCAGAAATTATAGACTTGATTTCGTGCCCCATGAAAGATCATTTACCGCTAAGAATGCAGGCTAGATTGCAGTGGCATTCTTGAATTTTCCAGGCTGTGTGAATTAATAGGTAATTACCAAAATTGTGACTAAGCCTGGGACTTGCACCTGACCTTATCATAGAGTATGAAATTTCCTAGTAGCTGAGAAAGGCCTCAAAATCATAGAGGCCCATGGAATTGGGCTGCGCTGTCATTGATATAGCTGAAGACGCAAGTGTTTTGGGAACAATTTGTGGAGGAAGGAAAAAAATGCAAAAATTAAGAAATAGGTGCTGTCAAAAGGGCCAAAAAAGAAAAAAAAGAAGAATAAAAGAAATCAGAATAGAAGTTTAGAAGTTTTATTAACAAAGGTTTGTGCAGGATGTGGAAGAACAGTCTGTTTCCTGTCACTGTAGATAAACCTGAGCTTTGCACAGGTTCATGCATCCAACTCTGCAGCCCAGACCTGCAGGAGGGAGCAGGGAGGCCACTTCTGAGTGATGATTCCAGTCCTTCCATAGAGACTGGCAGCATTTTCCCTGCTGCCACAGGACCTTTGCACACTGCCGTTCTAGTCAATAAACGGGAATGGTATACATATACCACATTTTATTAATCTGCTTATGTATTGATGGGCATTTGGGCACTTGTATCCCATGGAGTACTACTCAGCCATAAAAAAAATGGTGAACTAATACCTCTTGCATTAACCTGGATGGAACTGGAAACGATTCTTCTAAGTATCACAAGAAAGGAAAAAAAAATACTACGTGTACTCACTATTAAATTAGAACTAATCAATCAACACTAATGTGCACATATGAAAATAACATTCATTAGAAATCAAGCAGGAGGGAGGGTGGAGGAGGGGATGGGTAAATTCGTACCTAACGGGTACAATGCACACTACTGGGGGATGGGCACACTGATAACTTTGACTCAAACGGTACAAAAGCAATTTATGTAACCAAACCGTTTATACCCCTGTAACATTCTGAAATAAAAATAAATAAATAAATAACAGGAATGAACACATTCTTCCCTGCATCTCCCTGGATGGAAGGAGGAGGGGAGAAAATGGGGAGAAAAAAGGGTAGAAAAGAAGATGGCTAGCCTTGTATCTGGTGCCAAGCAGGGGGAGTGAGAACCTTGCTCTTCTGAAGGGGTATGTGGAGTTCATTAGAGGCTACAAACAATTACTAACGGAGGTTTCCTCTTTTATTCTGTTCCTTCAAATGGAATTGCTCAAGGATGAAATGACGACATCTGGTGGCTGTTCAAGTTATTGCACACACCTCCAGTTCCACCCTCTTGCCCTTCCCTGTCTTTCTGAGGGTGGCTGTTTTTGTCTACAGCTAAGATTTCTCATCACTGAAAAATGTACTCCCTGTCTTCTTCCCCTACTTGCATCTCCTTGCAGCTATTTCCAGCTGTGTACAGAGAATCCACAGGGTGACCGTAAGTGGGAATTAATGAATGGAAACAGACAAGAAGGTCTGCCATGAGAGGGTAAGGGCCTGATCAGCCGTGAGAAGTGCCAGATGCTACCAGTAGAGATAGAGGAAAATGCTGAAATGTGCCCTCCCATTTATGACTGCCTTTACTAGCCAGGCGGCCGGTCTGAAAGATGGATGTTAACACTTTCAATACATAATGTCATCCTTTTCCAACATTTTAGAGAAGGCAAAGAGAAAGAAGAATGATTCTACCAATTTGGGGAAAGGGTTTAGACAGAGGTAACTGTTAACTGATGCCCGAGGGTCTGGCATATGATTAAAAGTGTTGCTGGATGATGAAAGTTGGGGTTCCTCTGGCCCCTGCCTATTCTTACAGCGCTATGAGAGTACAGATTAAGGGCATTTAGGACAATGGGAGGGTTTGATGGAGACATTCTCCCTGCAGACTTAAGCTTCAAAGCATCCGTAGATGAGGAGATCCAGCCAGCAGACTCAGAACTCTCGGAGCAAGTATGAGAAAGGCACACAGACTGGGAATGGGTTGAAATTTAGAGGTCTCAACTGACAAGCTGAAAGCAGACCCTGTGCCCCCCTGCTTCTATCTAATTCAGTGTCGTCTGGTCTAGCAGGTGACTGTCATGGCTCCCGCGAGGTAGAACGTTTCTGGTTCTTGGGGAAATAGCAAATGGAACATCTGGACTAACCTGGAAGAAGCCTAAGACAGCCACCTCGGCAGCAGCGATGAATTCCATGGCAGCTGGGACATCTGTGAGCCATATGGGTTCCTGGGTAGCACCAGGACCATCTAGACAGAGAGGGAATGACAGAGAATGACAGAGAGAAAGAAAGAGTAGGGGCCTGAGGGCAGGGCACGGTGGCTTACGCCTGTAATCCTAGCACTTGGGAGGCCAAGGCGGGCGGATTGTTTGAGCTCAGGAGTTCGAGACCAGCCTGAGCAAGAGCGAGACCCCATCTCTACTAAAAAAAAAAGTAGAAAGAAATGATCTGGCCAACTAAAAATGTATATAGAAAAAATTAGCCAGACATGGTGGCGCATGCCTGTAGTCCCAGCTACTCGGGAGGCTGAGGCAGTAGGGTCGGGTAAGCCCAGAGTTTGAGGTTGCTGTGAGCTAGACTGACGCCACGGCACTCACTTTAGCCTGGGCAACAAAGCAAGACTCTGTCTCAAAAAAAAAAAAAAAAAAAAAAGAAAGAGTAGGGGCCTGATCAGCTGTGAGAAGTGCCAGATATTACCAGCAGAGATAGATGAAAATGCTGGAATGTGCTCTCCCCTTTATGACTGCCTTTACTAACCAGGCAGCCGATCTGAAAGATGGATGTTAACACTTTCAATATATAAAGTGTACTGAGGGGAGAAGATGCAGCTCTAAAAAATGAAGGCATCCATACCTTTTCTCTTCATACCAAGGGCAAGGAGATCACAATTTCTAGGAGTGCTCTTATCATTCCAAGGCATTATTTTTTTGCTAACATATGGAGGGTGACCCTACTTACGGTCTCTCTCTGAAGGATGCTGCCAGACTTCCCTCCTCTCCACTAGACAACACACATCTCATCCAGCATTTCCTGGAAAGGTCTCTAGGTCTGGAGAGTAAGTAGCTGGAGGGCACTGTCATGTTCCCTTCCCTTCTCCTAATGGCACTTTCACCATATGGTCACCCAAGTGCGATTTTCTTTTACCTGAGGATTTCTCAACTTCTGCACGAACTTCTGGCAGCAGCTCACATGTGAGAAGAAGTAGGAGAAATAGGCATGTAAACTGGGCAGCTTCCATTGTTCCTCTCCTGCTCCTGCTCTGACCGTGAACTTCGTGTTTCGGGGAGCCGATTCAGGGAGGCCCACTTTGTAGCTAATTGGCTGTGGCCTTATTAGTACTCTGGGAACCTTGCATCTGGCTCAAGGGGAACCTTCAACATCTGAGATAAAAGACCAAGTTTAGTGACAGGGCCTCAGAGAGTAACCAACCAGAAGAAAGTCAGGTCGGTTTATTTAAATAAAAAAATTAAATATTCTTGGTCAGGTATTGAGCTAAGCACTCAGGATACAAAGATAATTGTGCTCTGATCTGGCATCTGCCAGCTTAGATTGTTCATAGGAGAGATGGACAAAGAAAGAGATCATTTAAATATAGATGGAAAGGGATAAAAAGTAGAAAATTCACAGGGGCTACAAGAGTACAGACTAAGGGTACGTAGGGCAATGACAGGGCCCAGTGAAGGTGTTTCTCTACAGACGACACACAAGCAGAGTGCTGGGTGAGTAAGAATCTGCCAGGCAACAGAAGGTACAAAGGGAGTTCTATGTAAAGAGCCAAAGCACAGAGATGAAAATATAATGTGTGTGAAAGAATTATTTAGTAATTGATAATTAGTAATTATTAATAATTGGTAAACGTGGGCCGAAAGGCATGCTGGGGCCAGCTCCCAGCGGGCCTTACACAGTAAGCCGAGTGTAGGGGCTTCAACTTTATTCTGTAGGTGTTGGAAACCCACTGAAAGGTCTTAAGCAGGAGAAAGAGACAATATTTGATTTGGCCAAGTGCCCGTGGGAAACCCAAGAGGAGATTTCCATAGGCACTGGGATCTAGACGTCTCAAGCTTAGGATAAGCTTCCACGTGAGAATATTATAAGATAAATTACTAATACGTTTAGATTTTCCGTTGCCTGTGTCCTGAATGCTCATTGCCCATTGCAGCGTATCAGAGGGACCAATGTGCGCCCAGTGATGTAAATACTCCTTCTAGGGCGTTCCCTCTCCCACCCCACCCCCAGCCCTGGGAGGGCACTCACAAATGTGAACCATCCAGTTGCCATGTTTGTTCAAAGGAAGAAAACAGAAACACGAGGGTCTCAGAACAAACAATCATTTTATGCATACTCTCTAGCATTGTTTACAGCGTCTCCCACAAAAGAAGAACCCCAACCGGCAGGGGATGCGACTAGGGAGTGATCGGGCCAGCAGCAACCACCAAGGAATCCAGGGATGGGAGTGAGTGCGGAACCGAGGCCAAAGGACTGTTGGCGATGGTTTGCCGGCTTCCCGGCCTCTAGGTGCGGGACTGGGAATGGGGGAGGGAAACACGAAAGGACTGCGTAGTGAGATGGAGAATGTGGAAGACCTGGCCTGGGTGGAGGATCCCAGCGACAGGCCGGATGAGGGCCCGGTTTTAGGTCCCGTGTGTTGGGGAGCACGGTGATACAGAGCAGGATAAGATGCATCGATAAGGCCCGTGTGGGAGACAGACCCAGCCGTGGACGGGGAGGAGGGACAGGGTCATGAACACGGCCGGGGGGATTCTTCCAGGAGGCAAGGCGGGGAAAGGGATGGGGAGATGCACTCATTCTGTCCACTCCTTCTTAATGGACAGGTTCCAATCCCAGGTGAGGTGGTCGTTCTTATCGTCGTCTGTGAAGAAAGACTTGTTGTGGTAGGTGCCTCGGGCCAGCACGCCCTTGGGAGCCTCCTCGATGGGAGTGAGGAACTCATACTCCTCCGGCCGAGGCCCATAGCTGCCAACCATAAATGTTGCTTTGTCCACTAGGAAGAGGAAAAAGTTCATTAGGGTAAGAGTCTGATAGAGGAAAACACACTGCAAACTGGAGAATTTGGGGTTTCCAAATAGTTTTCCAAGCCTGGCTAAACAGCAGATTTACCTGGGACATCTGGTTTTTTCTCTAAAACATTTTTTAAAGATTGAAATGCCTTTTAATAATACAGCTTCCTTTGCCCTACTCCCAAAGGCTAGGGTTCAGTAACCTGCCGTGGATCCTAAGGCTTGGTGTTTTTGTAAAACAACAGAGCTGACTCTGAGTTTCAGGAAAGTTGAGGAATCAATGACCTAAACCAATGGGAACACTTTTTTTTTTTTTTTGGTGGGGGGGAGGGGTGGGAGTTGGGGGGGGAGATAAAGCAGATTATGCCACTAAAAAAAATACCCAAACAAGTTGAGACCTGAGTTCTTGTCTCAGCCCTGCAACTACCTAATTCACATAACATTTTTGAGCCTCCATTTCTTTTTCTAGAAAATGGACTTCTACGTACAAACTGTCATTGTATGAACATATCAGTTGGGGGACATTAGGTAACAGAGGTGATCAAAGTGAGCAGAATTCATGGCTAGAATATTTGAATGGAAAGGGAAAATCTGTAAGTTGGGTTAAAAAAGTGAAGAACTGAGACAAATGGTAAAGATAGCCAATGAAATTTATTTATAGGTGAATGAATGGGATATAAAGAAGAGTTAGGGATTGCAAAATGTTGATAAAAGTTAAGCAGATAGACAAGCAGCATATAGTTGGGTGTTAACTGTTGTTAATAAGTTCGAAGGAACAGCTGCAGACACGTCATTGTTCTTTTGCCTAAGAGAGGCAATACAGACTTTATGCCCAAAGAAAAATAGGAAATTGAACTATTTTTTCATGAGACTAGGTATTGGAAAGGCCAATCAATATCTTTCAGGTCAATGTTCTTCTCTGGGATTTGAGCAATTGATTGGTTCTCCATGTCATTCAGATTTATCAGACAATTTCTCTCTAATCTTGTGTTTATTAATTTGGTAGAACTGACCTATGCTTTGCTGTTTCCCACCTCTAGGAAGAGAAGAGAGCACCTCAGGTGAAAAGGGACTGTAAAGATCTTTCATCACCTTCTGCCTCTCATTTCTCTCTGCCCGTATTAACTAAGAAAACTGAAACCAGGTTCCCAAGGCATGTTGAGAACTGCAGATTAGGTAATGTTGTCATACTATTTGTTTCAATTAGACGGCTTTTCTCAATCCCAGAAAGGGTATTTTTTTTCTATTCCTTTTTTAGCAAATGAGCAATCACCCTGCTCAATGCCACCGCCCCAACTCCCACCCCTAACACACATCCCACTGGGCAAGTCTTTCTCATCTTGGATTTATCTGACACTTGGGTTTTACACCCATGAACTGCTTTTTCACTTTTGAGAGTATTTTTATGTACTTTGTATCATTCAAACTTATCTTGGTTCCTCTCCCCTTTATGAGTAAGGAAGTTGAATTCCAGAAGCTGATTGCTGAAGGTTTGTGGCTCACCCAGTCTCAGCTAGGTCTCCTGAACATTGGCCTTGCTATATTAATGTCTAGGTCAGAGGTGTATGTGTGCCTGTCCACAGCTTTTATTGATTCTTATGAGTCTACAACTCACAATTGTTAATAACCAGACGTTTCAGTATCAGTGAGCAGCAGTCTGGGATAGTGCAAAGTGTGGGGTCACTTACCTTTCACCCCAGTCCGGTAGGTGTGCTGAACATATTTCAGGCCTGACACAATGTCCTTGTTCACCTGTGATCCAAGCAATTCAGATTAAAGAGGGTCTTTCATTTTTCCTCATCTTTCTTGCTGATCCTGCCTAGCTGAATCTTCTCTGAGAATGAAAAGACTGAAGACTTAGTTCAGAAAAGTGTTCCTACAATCATCTAGCATGGTCACGATGCAGAAATTGGAGAGAGAAGACCACAGTGTTGCCAATCTGATTTTAATTAGTGAACACTGTGACTTTTACTGTTTATGGGCAGGAGGTGGTTCATTAAAATCTCCCAATATTCCTCATGGTATTTCTCCTTCATCAATGGTCCAAAGAATGGCCTGGACCTCCCCCTCCCCGATACTACTAGCCAGGAAACCATCCCTGCCTTAGAAAAGGTTATAAAGATACCAATGGAAAAAATTTTGTAAATATCCAAAAACCATAACCTCAGAAATGATCCACCTAGCACACGGAAAACAAACAAGAAGGAGAAAAGCCGTAATGGAAAATCTGGTCTAGAAGATGGTTGTGCCTGCAATGCAACTGAGAGTGGAGTCTAGAGGTTAAATGGGTGGCACAAAAACATCCTTCTTCATAAATAATTGGTGAAATCCATTTGCAACTGGCAAGCATTTTGGACATCTGTCATTTTCAGGTGTTCTCTGAGATCTTGCTATTTTCCCAATCCTGTCAAAGAAAATTCACTAAAGCAGAATAAAACTATAGACAGTCCAAGCACTTTGTTTTTCCATGATTCATTTTACCTGGGACTGACCTGGGTTGTCCGGTAATTTTATACAGTGGTCATGTCTATACAAACAAATTGAAGTGGACATTGCATCATTAGCTGGAGGGCTTGGTTAACTATTCAGCAATATGAAGAATGGAAGAATCTTCAAATAATTTTTCCCCCAAAATAATTATGACTCCCTTATTGTGTTGGCCACAGTAGTTAAACCAATCAACCTGTGCTGCCTCTTGTTTCGTTGGCAGTGAAGTAGCAGAACAGTGAACACTGCCAGCTTAGATTCTAAACTGTCGCTCAGGAAATCTATAGAATCTATAGAATCAGCCTACCAAAAGCAGGCAGAATGAAAACAGCTTTATTGAAGAGATGGTGACAAAATGAAGCCCAAACTTTCTAATGACTCTGAATCCCAGATGTAGCTCATAGGAATGGGGAAAATTAATACATCTTTCTAGATGTCCCTAATCTTGTCCGTTGGACCAAGTGGCAGATGTGACCTGGTGGGAAAAAGACCCAAGAAGAAAAATGGCAGTGGGATAGTAACAAGAACTTCAACACAAAGAGTTTGCTGTTTTACCACTGCTTCATAGAGGTTGCTACATTCGGAATGGTTAAAAGAAAAGTAAGACTATTCATAGTATCATCTTCTTCTGCCGGCAACCCCTCTCCAGTGTGTCTCCCACGTCAGGAGGAAGAAGCCTCGGTGAGATGAGTAAGAGTGATGACCTGTGGAAGTCAGAGATACTACATTTCCTTGGGAGGCAGAAGGAAAGGCAGGGGGGAACTAAACAAACCATCCTAGGCTAGGTTTTTAGAAAATGCTGTAGAGTTTGGGAGGAGAAAGAGAAGAATATTGACAGCAACTAACAGAGATAAGGAAAGAGGGTTTTAGGATGTGGTGTTATGCATGCAAACTTTCTTGGGCATTTTTCAAGAGAAGTTAGTAAGAATATAAATTGCTTTTCAATTATTTTTTGACTTTGGTGTTTCTTCTAACTGTAGCTCCATGCTAGGACAGGCCACAGGGTGATTCAGCTTTACGTGGATAACACAGAGAGTGGTAAAACCTCTGACGTGGATGGGGCTTGGCAGCCCCTCCCTGTTCCCCTCTCTGCATCACCCTAATGTGTAACCCAGACCCCCCAGAGCCACACCACTGCATTCCTCCCCGGCCTCCCCACCCACAGCAGAAGCCCACACCCCAGAGCTTTCCTTCTCATCTTATTCACATCAAAATTTACCTGTCACATTTCATTTGATAAAAACTGGCTCGCTAAATTGACAAATTAATGCAATAGCATCAATAACTAAAAACTGAAATGATATGCAACTAGGCATATCATTCTAGGCATATTGAGATACAATGCCTTACCAAACCTCAGGTGTTTCAGTAATGCATGGCAGGAAACAAGTAGGTGAACCATAGCTCAGTGCCTATTATAGAGAAGGTGTCAGCAAATATTTCCAGAATGAAATTATTCTGAGGCATATTTGTATGTGGTGAGTGATTGCCCATTGACCTGAATCATATCCTGCACCTAGGGGAAAGAAAGTCCCAGTGTGCAAATAGAGAAAACAGATGGATGGAGTCTTCCTTGGTGGAGCCCAGGCCCTGGAGAATTAGGCTGAGAGGGAATGAGGGGCAGCCAAGACAAACACAAAAAACACAAACCATTAAGTGCAAACAGTGAATTTCTGAATTATTTGTTTTCAAAGTCAAGGTTACTTTTCTTGTGATTTTAGCTACTCATTAGGATATACGGCTATTCATTAGATGTCAATTTATTCCTTATTTAGTTTTGCTCTTACCTGGTCACCTGCTCCATAACTATAATTATAATTTCCAGTTACTTAGCAAAGACCACACTCCCTGGATTTATACAACCATTGAGCAATTAGAGCTGAGGCCCTATCTGTTCTGTTTTCCTATTAGTTGATTCATTCATTTGTTCACTTCTCAATATATATTCAATAAATATCTACCATATACAAAGTTTTGTGTGAAGTATTGGAAACAAGGGATATGTAATTTTACTTTACCTCAATGTTGTATAAAGTAGGATTGACATAGATGGTACAATATGAAACAGTGTGTGCCTCATGGCTATGCTAAGAATTCATAGAGAGAGGGATCCCATGGGTTTAAGTGACAATGGACAGTTTAATGAGTCCTGGCTGGGAAAAAGCACAAAGCAAGAGCAGGTCTCAGCAGGTACAGCTGAGAGTTGGGAATAGGACGTTCCAGACCCAGGTAAGGGTAGAGGTCGGGGGTGCGGGGAGAAAAAAAAGTATGCCAACATGATAATGCAAGAAATTTAGTCACTGATTATAGCAAAGATTTAAACTTTATAAAAACACACAGGGCAAGATACTTACTTTGAAGTTAATTTTGACTCTATACTCAGCACCTTCCTTTAGCACAAAGGTTTGTCTTTTGAGGGCTGCAACATCCCCTGTAGATGAGGATTTAGAAAGAGTTTATCCTTCTCAGAAGCAGGTACACAAATTGATGAATGAAGTTTAAGCTCCAGAGCCATTTGCTGGGGCCATCAGAGGATGATGGTCCACAGGGCCCTCAGTTTAAAGAGTATTTGAGATAAGTCCCTGTATACACACTTGCAATGCCTGAACGCTTGCAGGTCAGTTATGAAAGAAATGTGATAGAGTTTCCCTGCCCCCAAGTTTCATGACAATGGTAAAAATATACAAAGCATTACCAGTAATGAGTTATAAAGATAATCTTTTCTAATTGTCAATACTAAAAACAAGTTTTTATTAACCATTCTAGAGGAAAGTCTAAATTATATTTTTATTCTCTCTATTGAAAATGATATTACATATAAATGGTCAAATCAAGAGGTAAAGAATATGCCCCTACCCTTCAAATAAAGAAATAAGAGAAAATCATTATCTAGGAGTGTCATCTATTTGTTTTTATAGATTTGGAATGTTTGTGGCATTTTCTAGCTTTTAAAAATTTACTTGTTTTTGTTCCTTTTTATTAGTCTAAATAAATATTCACTTTTGTACTACTTTTGTATTTGCATTTATAATTTCATATCATTTTTCTTAGGGAAGCTCACTGAAGTTATAAAAACTTTAGGTTATGTAAAACTGGGATCTGTGCCCACTATCACCACTCCTATTCAGAATAGTGCTGGAAGTCCTAGCCAGGGCAATCAGGCAAGAGAAGAATATTAAGGGTATTGAAATTGGGAAAGAGGAAGTCAAACTGTCGCTCTTTGCTGACAATACGATTTTGTACCTAGAAAACCCCGAAGATTCCACCAAGAGTCTCCTGGAATTGATAAATTTATTCAGCAAAGTCTCAGGATACAAAATCAATGTACATAAATCAGTAGCATTTCTATATACTAATAAGAGTCAAGCCAAGAGGCAAAGCAAAGACTCAATATCATTCACAATGGCTACAAAGAAAATAAAATACCTAGTAATGTACTTAACCAAGGAGATGAAAGATCTCTACAAAGGGAACTATGAAACTCTGATGAAAGAAATTGCAGAGGATACAAACAAATGGGAAGATATATCATGCTCATGAATACGTAGAATCAACATTGCTATGATGTCCATACAACCCAAAGTGATTTACAAATTCAGTACAATCCCCATCAAGTTACCAAAGTCATACTTCACAGATCTAGAAAAAATAATTCTACACTTCATTTGGAACCAGAAAATATCCCACATAGCCAAGGCGATCTTAAGCAAAAAGAATAAATCTGGAGGCATCACATTACCAGACTTCAAATCATACTACAAGGCTATAGTAACCAAAACAGCATGTCACTGTCACAAAAATAGAGACATAGACCAATGAAATAGAACAGAGAGCCCAGGTACAAAACCATCTACCTACAACCAACTGATCTTTGACAAAGCAGACAACAACATACACTGGAGAAAAGAAGCCTTATTCAATAAATGGTGCTGGGAAAATTGGATAGCCATATGCAGAAGAATGAAACAGGACCCCTACCTCTCACAAAAATTAATTCAAGATGGATAAAAGACTTATATCTAAGGTATGAAACCATAAAAATTCTAGAGGAAAATGTAGGAAAAATTCTTCTAGATATTGGCGTAGGCAAAGAATTTATGAAAAAGACCCCAATGGCAATTGTGGCACCAACAAAAATTAATAAATGGGATTTAATTAAACTAAAAAGCTTCTGCACAGCTAAGGAAACAATCAACAAAGCAAATAGAAGACCTACAGAATGGTAGTATTTGCAAGCTACACCTCTAATAAAGGGCTAATAACCAGAATTTACAAAGAACTCAAGCAAACCAGCAAGAAAAAAAACCAAACAACCATATTAAAAAGTGGGCAAAAGACATGAACAGAAGCTTCTCAAAAGGAGACAGACAAATGGCCAATAAACATATGAAAAAATGTTCAACGTCACTAATCACCAGGGAAATGCAAATTAAAACCATAATAAGATATCACCTTATCCCAGTTAGAATGACATTTATTTAAAAATCCAAAAACAGTAGATGCTGGTGTGGACACAGAGAGAAAAGAATGCTTATACACTGATGGTAGGACTGCAAATTAGTACAATCTCTGTAGAAAACAGTATGGAGATTCCTCAAAGAACTAAAATTAGACCTACCATTCAATCTTGCAATCCCACTACTGGGTATTTACCCAAAGGAAAAGAGGTCATTTTTATCAAAAAGACACCTGCATGCAAATGTTTATTGCAGCACAATTCACAATTGCAAAGATGTAGCATCAACCCAAGTGCCCATCAATTCATGAGTAGATTAACAAAATGTGCTATATGTACACCATGGAGTACTACTCAGCCATTAAAAAATTGAATTAATACTTTTTGACACAATCTGGATGGAACTGGAGACTATTCTCCTAACTGACGTATCTCAAGAATGGAAAAACAAATACCAATGTACTCACTATTAAATTGGAACTAACTGATGAGCACACATGTGCACAGGAGGAAGTAAAATTCAGTGGAAAGCAACCAGTTGGGAGGGGGCAGGAGAGGAGAGGAACAAACCAACCTAATGGGTACTATGAACATTATTTGGGGAACAGGCACATCTGTACCCAGGACTCAAGCATTACAAAAATAATCCATGTAACCTAAATTTGTACCCCCTTAGTATTTTGAAATTAAAAAAAAAAAACCTGGGATCTGCCCTGAATTCCTGTACCATGGTGAGGTGGGTAATCATCCTCTGTTCTTTTCTCAATGTGCTCTCATATAATTTGATATGCAGGTGTGTGTGTGTGTGTGTGTGTGTGTGTGTTGCATATCTCTGTGCATGTGCTTTCTGAACACAGCTGGTACCAGTATGTATATCTCTGGGATTCACCTCAGCAGCTTCTTTGTGACAGAAAACCAAATCTAGGTTTCCTCTGCTGGGAAACGGGGCAGAGACCAAGTTTTCCTTGTAATACTGTAAGGCCCTTCTGAACAGAACAGATTATTTTAGCGCTAATTCAGATCTTATGTTGCAAACCAGCAGCTGTACCTGGTAGCATTACACGATTTTGCACAGGAAGAAGTCTAGGTGGAGAGATGCTAGAATGTGGGGGTAGTTGAATTTGTGTGTGTGTCTGCTCTAATGATTTCAGTTGAACAGGAAGTGTGTCTTTGCAGCCTCTGACTTCCTCCCTCTGACAAAAAAGCCCATATAAGGTAAAGAGTGGATACATCCTTAAGAGGGGAACTACCTCGCTGCTAAGCATACTGTTCTAGACTCGCGCTTTGCTCCGTCTCACAAAAGCCCAATTCTTGAATTTGGTAACTTGTTTTTTCTTCAACTGCCTTTGATGTCCTTACTGTCCTGGCTCGGTGTTCCTTTCCTCAGTCCTCTCAGATTCCATTTCCCCACCTTCCCCACCTCCCAGACGGGGAGTCTCTCCCCGTCTCCTCAGGACCCAAATCTCAGCAAAGGGCTTGACACAATAAGGTGAAAGAAAATGACATCTTACTTTGTACACGTTTAGTAGGGGAAGTTGTTCATTTAATAAGAATGAGAGCTTTAAGCTAAAATAGCATGTATGCAGCAGTGGAATTTCTAACATTATTCAGAATTGCTTCTTGCTTTCAGGTAAGTCTTATAGCTGACACAAGATCAATATTTTTTTTAATGGTTAGACTATGTAAAGATTACAACTCCGAGGCACACAGCTTGTTTCTCAATATTTCCATCGGCAGTCTTTTTTACATGAATAGTAATTTCCTTACTATCGTGGAGATAAAAATCTGAAGTAAATATGATACAAATAAATATATCAAGTGTGTATGCCTGCACCCTCTTCAATTAAATAGAGATAGAGTGTGGACTTTTCATTAAACATGGTAAATACTGTGCACTCTAAGAGCAATGATTTGTAAACTGATCCCAGCGTATATACCTCTGGGATTCACCTTACTGGGGTTTCCTTTTGCTGGGACAGGAGACAGAGACCAGGTTTTCCCTGTGACACCGTAGGTCCCTCTGAGCAGTACAGATGCATCCACTCACCAGTAAGGTCCATGGTGATCGGTCCTGGGGCACTCTCACAAACCAGGGTAAGCCGGGTGACAGTGACATTGGGGACTGTTGGGTCTGCAGGATTCAAAAGAAAATGTAAGCACAGGGAAGAGATATGTGTGTGTAGTGGGCGTGTGCATTCCAAGCAGAAGAGAGAGAGAATATAGAAAAGTGATCTATCTCTCTATCTGGAGTAGAAATGGAAATGGAAGTGGCACCTTCACCATGCCTGGTCTTCATGGCCTTATAAACGACAGTGATGCTATTTCTGCTTCAGGCACTTGTATCACCACCATAATTACCAACATCCAGCATGCCCTGAGTGGCTACGCTAGCAAGGGACTCTGTTAGTTGGGCACTGCCCATGCATACCTTTGGGCCATGTCTTGCTCTGTCCTTGTGTATGTGGAAGAGTTGAATGGTTAGGTAAGGACTGAGAAAGAGAAAGAGAAAGGGAAGAGAGAAAATGTGAGAGCTTGTGGAGGAGTGGACTACGATTCAAAGTGGTAGCCTGGAATTCTTTCTAAATCCCGCCTACGTGTTCTTATTGCCTATCTCACTGCCGACTTGCATCTTACCTCCAAAGCAGGCTTAGTGATATAGTCCATAAGTTTATTCAGCACATGTAAGTGTGCCTCGCCCCCTTAACCCTGGGAGCAGTCGGTCCTCCTTCCTGTGCCCCTGCTCCTGAGTGGCTGCAGTGTCTGCCTTCTCAGGGACCCTCCATCTACTCCATCCCCCCACACACCTGCTACCACAGGGCCGTCTCCCAGCAGAGTTTTCTTGTACTTGGTTAGACTTTCGTCATCTTTGTCCATCTCCTGCAGCTCTTTCAGGGACTTCTGAGGTGGAGGCTTGTAATTGAGCTTGCCGTCCAGGTCATCCTCATCCTCCTCCAGGTGTGGCTCGGGAGCCTTTTCAGTCATTCTGATCTATTTCAGAAAGGGGAAGGGGGCAGCTGATTAGCCAAAGTCAGTGGATATGCGTGCAAAGCTCTCAGCATGCACAATCCCAGTAATTATGGCTTAAAGAGGCAGGCAGAGTACCTGCCGAAGGAATGGTTGGCTTCTTCCGATTCATTGAATCTTTCCCTGAACAACTGCAACACCTCAAAGGTGACTCATGAGGAATTGTAGACCTTTATGGCACCTGCCTGAGGCATCTGAATGGTTCACACCCAAGACTACTAATACCTCCTTGAGGGAGGAAACTAGGTTCAGCGTTTCTGTTGAATTCCCCATAATACTTGGATAGTTCAGGCATTTGATAAATTTTCATTGATTGATTTATTAAGTTCTATAGCTAAAGATATTCTGTTCTTTTGAAATGCCACAAAATAGCAAAGGACATTTTACATTCTTTGGGACAAAATTGTAAGTAAAAGTTTGTTCTTAGCACCCTTCCATCCATCTCCCCTTTCTGGGACCCACTTCCCTTCTAGTTCCTCCCTCCCCAGCCCAGGTTTGCAGTGACATTATGCTCTAACGCCCCCTGCCCCCCTCGGCACACTCTGGAGTCTCCCTTCTTCCGGCATCATCTACACTTAATGGTTTTGTGTTAAAACATTGAGGGGAAGTCTAGTTAAATTATCCACATGTAAGTGTTAATGATTGAATAATAGCTGTAAAGTGTGTCGCATAGGGCATGTACAGTCACAGTTTTTCAGAGCTGAAATGAACTTTTGAAGTGATATATTCCAACCCTCATTTAATCACAGAGAACACTGAGATCTGGAGGTTAAGAGAATTGCCCAAGTTCACATAGCTGGATGAGATGCAATGTCCTAACCAAGAAGAACAAATCCCTATGGGAAGAATTTCAGGCCTGTGGCTGGCAGCCATGGGAGATAACTGCCAGGGAGATATCTGGGCAAGGAGATTATTTTCTGATTCCCCTTGGTTCCACCTCGAGGGTAACTCTCCTCCTTGCCTGTGGGTAAAGTCTTCATGGCTTCTAGGTGACACACCTATAAGATAATATCTATCACATCTCACCCTGAGTGACTCTGCAAACCTTTATAAAGTTCCCTGAGGGTGAGGATATCTTGGGCCAAAATCAGTTATGGTTTTGAGTTTCCATGTCACTATCATTGGCAACAGGAAGAAAAATAATTTGGAAGTAAAGCCAAACAAAAGCAATTTTAACAGAACAAAAATACTGAAAAAAAAAAAAACAGAAAAAGAAGGAAGTGATATTTTTTGGCTGGTCAATCTTCTTACAGCTAAATAACAAGCCAAATATTATAAGTGAGCCTTGACCAACTGTGAAAACAGCATTGCAACGCCGAAGTCCACTTCCTGTACAGGAAGGAAACATGCAGCCCTGTTTCTGTGGCCCCTCTTGCCTCACCTGAAGAACCGGCACCACTCAAAGCTGAGACTCTAGAGCACAGTAGAACAAACATAGCGACTAACTCAACTCATATTCCAAACAACACTCGGGGAAAGTGAATGAACTGGCTGGAAGAAAAAATGAAGGATGCAGTATGTGGCTGTTGTAGGTTGTGGGTAGTTTAAAGGACAGTTGTTAAGGGGTAGATGAGGAACAAACCAGATAAGATCAACTTGAGACTTGTCTGGTGATCCCAGGAGCCTAACCAGAGCCCAGGTGACCCCAGGAAGCTAAAGGCCACATAACAAGCCTGCTGACAGAGCATTAGGAAGGCTATTTACAGAGAGGGCATCCAAGCCCCCTTGGGCAGGACTTTCTGGAAGATACCACTTGGTTCTAACAAGTCACATGCTTGAAGCCTGACCATCAGATGGTGACATGGCACCCAGTCACTCAAGGTGATTTCAGTACCGTCTATGGAATTGTAATTATGCTGCTTCAAATCTCAATTTTGAAAAGAGAATGGGGGGGGGGAGAGAGAAAGAGATCTGGTTTAGGACAAGATTTGTCAGCTTCTAACTGTGTTGATCATTGGTGATTCCATTTATCTGTTATCTAGATCTTCATCTTCTCATTAGTAAATCTGAGATTTATGTCCATTATATATGTTTGATTCATTCATAACAGATACAATATTGTTTCATAAAAATGAGCCATAAACTTATTTAAAGACATTGAACAATGGAAGATAATGTTGGGATTACTGTATGAAATTTTGTTACAGTCAAGAGGAGGGAATTCCACACTAAGGTCATTTGGTCTAATTGTAACATAAGAAAAATAGATATGAGGCCAGATAATCCAAATCTAGCTCACTCTGGAAAGCTGTTAGAAAAAGTAATAACATAACAAACAAAGGACTGGAAAAACAGTTCTCATGGAAAGCCTTTTAATGCAAAATTAAGGTAACAACTATTTGGTGAGCACCTACACTTTATAGGACACTGTACATTAGCACATCCTGATGTTTAATTAAGTTACTTTTCAGAGGGATGAAAGAATTGGAAGCTGGTCCAACTGGTTTGATTACGGTTCTTAATATTTTTGGAGATTACAGGACTCCTTAAAAATCTGATAAACATCATGGTCTTTATCCTAATGAAAAAAGGAATAAACCCATGAAATTGTGCATATGATCCAGGGGTTCATAGACCCCTGAACTCCTTCATAGGCTTTATTGGAGTCCAAGATCCCCAGATTAGGAACATGATCCTGAAACTGTAACTTCCTGGAAACAGGAAGCAGTGAGTTGGGTGTTACAGAAGAAATTTGCTTCTCCCAGAGACTTGGCCAGATCACTGATACAATTTAGCTTCTAGCTCAGGATCATGTCCATCCACCCAAAACATTGACTATGTAGAAGCAGAAGTTATCAGGTGACCACAAAGCCTTTCAGAGAGACAGAGGAGCACAGGTGGGGGGCGGGGGACAGTCCTTTAGGGGGACAATCCTGTGGTCAATCTATTTGATTTTGGATAATTATCTCTTCGATGAACTAGGCCTTCTCATGCATGGGTTTGGGTTCTGGCTTTCCTACCAACTAGTTGTGACCCTGGAGTGAATGCTTCAACCACTGTGGATCGTACTTTTCTCATTTTGGGAAAAGAGGAATTAGTGCACACCATCTCTAGATGCTTTACTTTTCTAAGGCCTCTACATATTTCTCCTGATCTACAGTCATGTTTCACCTAAGTCACCAGACATTCAGTTACCTTATATTACCTCTATGTATGAGAGACTATCTAGCTGTTTTATTATTATTTAAAATTTATGTGAATCCCCAAAAGATACTGCATTTTAAATTTAATTTAATTTAATTTTTTCCCAGACATAAAACCAGACATGATTTTTTTCACCCAACAGCTTTTTGCATAATAAAGGATACCATAATAATAGCAGCAAATAGTCACTAAACATCATGAGCCCAACTTAGCAACTATGGGCTAAGTGCTTTGTATGCATTATTACATTCAATCACCACAACATTGTGAAGTAGGCACTATTAGTTACATTTTACAAATGCAGAAACTGAATATCTCAGCTATACAAAAATCTAAAATTTCTATTAAAAATATGACCTTATAGATAGTGAAAAGAGTATTGGTTTGGACTCTAAAAAGGAGATATTTGCAATGTACATATTAATAAGAGATTAATATCCAGAATACATAAATACTCCTACTAGTCAGTTTTTAATACTTTCATTATATGTGTTTAAAGTATAAAACAGGATGTTTTGATGAACATACTGAAAATGTTACTATAGTCAAGCAAATTAACATATTCATCAGCTCACATATAGTTACCTTTTTTGTGTGGCAAAAGTACCATAGTACAATACTAATGTTGAGTACAATAATACTGTACTCAAAGTACAATATTATTAAGTTTTGTACTGCATTTTCAATTTTACTATTTATCTCTGGGTAACCTCAGATTCTCCCAAAGCTCTAGCCATAAATGGTATTTTCAGTTTGACAAAACCTTCTCAAACTATATATGTGTGTGTATTTTACCACAAACATTCATTTTCTTTTTTTCTCCTTCCATTTTATGGATGCTTACTGAAGCGAGAATAGGAATTTTATGAAAATTTTACATATTGTTTTCCAATCCCATCATCTAAAGAATAACTGATTTTATTATTGATAATAATTGTAGTAATTATTGCATATAGTGGTAAGTGCTTTCTAGAGGATTATCTCAGTTAGTTCCCACAACAACTTACTGGGCATCTTCATTCTCTTTTACAGATCAGGAAACTAAAGCACAGGTTAAGCAACTTGCCCAAGAAGACATACCATGGAAGGGGCAGAATTAATGTCCGAGTGCGAGTTGCCTGACTTTTAGGCACTGTACTCTGTTGCTTCATTGTTTTTTTTAAGAAGTTATAATGAAATTAGAGCTTGTTAGTCATCTTGGGAATCTACTTAGGGTGCACAAACAGAGGTAAGTGCTTCCCTGCAAGCTCCCCAGGGACAACTTTAACAGAGGAGGGAAGTGTCATATAACGGGTTTAGTGCAACCCTGTTCCTGTGTTATCTTGTGCAAGTCACTTAACCTCTCTGGGCCCACTTTCATCCTCTGCAAAATGAAATCATTACATTAGAAGATCACTGAGGCCCCTCCTTAATTCAGTGACTCTAATGGTCCCTAGTTTAAAGAAGCTTGTGGAATGGGAGAGGAAAAGAGGAAGTGAAGTTGTGGTTGGAGAGAGCCCAGCTCATCAGCATAGAACCTTCTGGTTGGGCTTTTCTCACCTTCCTCGGCTGCTCATACACTGTTGCCCAAAGAGCAGAGTTGTTTTTTGTTTGTTTATTTCTTTTTGACTTTGGTTCTTTACACAGGAAAAGTTAAATGGAGAATTAACAATTATATATTAATGAGGTTATTGTGGACTCTGTCAGGCCCCAAAGCACATATATAGCTTTTTCTCATCTACTTACTACTTCAATTTTCTCTATTTTCTGCTTCACAGATGCCTACACAGATTAATTTTCACAGTGGAGCCCTCACACCCCCATCCTTGCTATTCAGCAAAGCATTGCCAAGCATTAGATGTGCTGAGATGGGGACTCAATCTTCTCGGGCTCAATTAAAATGCCAAATTAAATTAGGATGGTTACTCACAGCACACACACATGGCATAGCACAAACCAATGTTTTTGCTTGCAAATTTAGTGAAGTTTCTAAGACACTGAAAGTGAAATACACTTGAGAATTGACACCAATCTCAGGACAGAGCACACGGGTCTTGCTCATGAGTGCAGTTCTAAATGAGCTGAGGGCGAGAAAAGGTGACACTCATGAGTTCAGATGAAACAAATCACCCAGTTAATTCAAAGAAAGGTGATCTTCATGTCTGAGAGAACAACGGACTTTGAGTCAGATGGGCCGGGGATTCAAACCCTGGCTCTGCAATTGGCTTATTACAAGACTTAAGCAAGTTACTAATCTCACTGAGCCTCGGTTTTACCAATGCTAAAGTGGGGATAATAATCATTTTTTATGGGGTTGAAGGATTGGAGAAAACATATGACAATTCTAGTACTACACTGGCCAAGAGTAGGTGTTCGATAAATATTTGTTCCCTTGCTCCTCTTCCACCCCTGCCCTGACGCGGTGTTCTGTTGCACAGCTTCAGAGAAGCTAGGTGACTGCCTCCGCGCCGGATGCTTTCCACTAGCTGGGGGCTCATCGTGTCCATCCCTTCCTCCTCAAAAGTAGCTTTTGTTTCGTTAAGAAGTACGGAAGAGATGAGAAGTTCTGGGAATTGTAAGGATTGTTTATAAACTCAATCAACCTTAAAATGAGACTATAACTATTATATTTCCTTTAAAAACTCCCACGTAGACAATTTAATTTTAGATTTTATTTACTGCTCCCTTTCCTAGTTGAAGCCAGAGGTCACTCTGTGAACCATGAGAAATGTCAGTGGACACAGGCACAGCCAATGGAGAGAATTCCTTCCGGCTCTAGAGACAAATACTGTGGGGACTTAACTAGTGTCCCAAAGCTGGCTCTGCTAAATGATGCCAGATTGTGCATCTAGGCACATAGGCCGTGAGTATTAGGTAGAAGAGGTAGAGATGGGAGGGTTGGGGAGGGAGAGAGAGAGATGAGAGAGAGAAGAAAGAGAGGGCGGAAGAGGAGGGGAAAAAAGAGAGAGAGAGAGAGAGAGAGGCAGAGACAGAGAGAGGAAGTGGCAGTATCACGTATCACAAGTAGGGGATTTCCATCAGAGAAGTCCCTATAAAGCATCAGCATTCTTTGCCACTCCTGTTACCTCTGTTCTTTGCTGACCAGGATATGTCTGCCTTTCCCCAAATCTACCACCTTAGTGGTAGGAACACTGAAAACTTCAAAACTGGATCAGAACCAAACCCGTGCCTGAGAGGAGACTATTTTACTAGATACAGTAAACATTATAATCGATTCAGAGGAGGGTACAAATTACCAGAAACAGAATTCTTTAATATTTCCTTTTGCAACAGAAACAATATAAGATATCTTGCCTGTGCATTCGTGGTATACGCTTCTAAGCCCCACTTTTATGCAAAGGGAGAAAGAACTCAAGGGATCCGTAAGCTTTGCAGAGTGCCCACCATGTGCAGTCACTCTGCTGGGTACTTTCACAAGTATTATTTTAAATAATCCCCAAAGAAAACTGTGCATCGAGGAAGCCATTACCTTCAATAACTCAATATATTCACAAAAGTTTTAACTTAGCATGAAAAGTTAGAAGTCAAAGGCAATTTTTATGACCAATTGTGCTTAGACTACCAGACCCTTTAAGAAAGCCCAAGTGAATTTTTCCCAGCTCAGACTGTGGACACCAGAGAGGAATACAACACAGAGAGATTCCATAAGTGCTCATTAAATGGAGAGATGTTGAAGTTTCAGGAGCACCATGAGACCCGACTCTGGGTATGCCAGTGTAGACTCTAAGATAGGGTCCCAGGCAGCAGTAACACTGACCCAGGAATGAGGATATTCAGAATGTGGGATTAGATAAAATTTCTTCCATGAAACATTTCCTAAAATGCTATTCGGAGGCCTTGTAGTGCTGTGGATTCTTTTTGGTACCAGTATGTGACTTTAGTCAAATCATTTAACACTTCCTCAGTCTTTTTGGGATTAAAATTTGAAAGTTTTTAACACCAGGCCTGACTCATAGAAGGCACTCAACGAATGTCGGTTCTCTTTTTCTATCTGCACAATTTTTACTCCCCAGGGCTTCTGTCTTCCTGCTAGCTGAAGTTTGCAATATACTGTACTCCCATCAGTTGGCCCAAACCCACAACTTTCCCTCAGGATGACTTTGCTGTCTGAGCTTCTACTGAAAAGAGAACCTTGATGTTGCTCAGAGAATACTTCCCTAGAGACAAACTCACGCTCTCTGAAACACAGAAGCACGAAATTCCAGTCCAGGCCTGGAAAATACCAGTCGGTTTTTTTCAGCTACAACATGGTTATTCCTGATGTTTTGGATCTGTACAACCTGGATGGAAAATGAACCGTTCTTCTCTCAGAATTCTGCACATCACACAGAAGAGTAAGAGGATCTTGTTACTAAGCTTGTGCTATATCTGGTTTGGGGAGGGATATATTCTTTTGAATTAAACAAAACAAAGCCAATGGCAAGATTGATGATGCCTGCTAGTGATTGGACCCTTGCTCCTCATCCTCCCCCAGCCAACAGGCCAACATGGACCTCTTGATTTCCCTTGCCTGGCCTTCCTGCAGTGAGGACCCAACACGCCAATGCTGACTTCAGTGCCCTGGGTCTCATGTGAAGGGCGGCTACCGGCCCTCTGTGTTCGAGCAGTCTGCCCTCCCCCACCTTGGATGAAGAACTGCCTGGGGTTTACCAGACCCACACCACAAGTTACCCCAGGTCTAGAGTTTTAACTACAGACGATGTTTGTAAAACATGCCTGCTGGGATGTTCTCTAAAAGGGAAGAAAATATTTCAGGTTACACCTAAAAGCACTTCTCCTAATGGCAGCCAAAGTTCATACCTTGGCATTTTGAAGGCCCACTAACCAAGTGTTCTAACTGGGCCCACTTAGATTTTTCTAGAACCTGTCTCCTTAATAAACTATTTGGCATCTTCCATGTTTGCTTTTAGTACTCTCAGATGTAAAGAAGGGCTTTTTCTTTTTCTTTTTTGGCAACAACAGCAACAATCTTTCTGCCCATTTCACTGCAGGAATTTAATGCACAGCTCTTGTTAGTGGTAGAAATTCTATCAGCATATGACTGAGGAATAAATAACAATGTGTTCTATCATACTTCCCCCCTTGAGCGCTGAGCCACCTTATACTCTAAAAGAGGATTTCATTATGCATTTCTCTAATATCCCCAGAAAATTCCTCAGTGGAAAACAGTTTAATATTTGACAGCTTTGAACCATTTTTTTTTGCTCTTTTCAACCAATCTCTCTACACAGTTTGCTTAAAAACAGGAAACCGCACATCTCCACCCCAGCACAACCCACCATCCTGCAACATGGTCCATATCGGTTTGGATCTACAGTCCCTTTGCTTCGGAGCTTGGCCAGGTGCCTGCTCCCACCTTGTAGGAAAACCCTCCAGGCACTCCCAGTCAGTGTCCTCATAGCCCTGCTCCAGAACATGCAGGAATTTGCCTCCTGGGCTGCAGTACACCCTCCGCCCTCCCTTTTGTAGCTGTCTGCCCTGAGTCACTGCTACCCTTCCCCGCCCTGACTTCCCCTTCTCTGCAGAACTGTTCCGAGCAGCCTCTTTAGCAGTTTCTTATTACAAAGTTTCTTTTAAAGAGCTGCCCCTCTGAAAAAATAATAACGGCAGAGAGTGGCAGCCTAGTTCAGAGATTTCCTACTTTGCTCTGTGCCCACCTGAAGCCTCCCCCGCTTGAGGTATTTGAACTTACATTCAGTGCTTCGCGTCTCTGTCCGGGGTGCCTCTGTCTCTCAACTCTGACTTCTGTGTACTGGCAGTTAGAACAGGAAGGAAGTTAGGGAGAAAAAAATGTTTTAAACCTACTTGAAGAGGAAACCCTGGGCTGCCTCAAATCCTGTTCCTTTGCACTGCCTATCTCTTGATCAGCCAACTTGAGCAGCAGTCTTGTCAATTAATGGCACAAGCAGGAGCATGACAGCCCATGTGACGTGGAGATGCATGAACGTGCACGCAAGAGTGTGGAGCCTATAGCCACGGGTATTATGAATAATGGTGCAGATATGTCTGAAAATCAGGTCATTTCAGTGCATCAGCCTTCTGAGGCAAGTAGCCTAAAACTAGTAGCAATGAATTCACATAGGCTTTACTTTGTACCACTAACTTCTGTTCCTGTTGGGTCCCTGCCAGCTTCCTTATCAACCAGATATGTTGAAAGTTTGCTGGCAGTGACTGTAGAGTGCTAAGAAATTTTTGAATGTTAACTGCATATACTTGGTCCTAAATTTAAAAGTGTGTCCTTAAACAGGTTTTTGAAGTTTTATGGGTTATAATTTCAAGATGTAGCTTCGTATTGCACCACAAACAGTCAAATGTTGTTTGTTATAGTTTTTGCTGATGTTTCTTCAAAGGAAACAAACAAACTAGCCAAAGCGCTGCCTTTGATAGAAACCGAGAAATGCAATTACAAACTAAAGTAAAACTTCATTAATGCGTAGTCTTCTAACTCAGAATTTGTGACATTTTAACAAGTGCTAAAATTGACTTTGTACCATATTTGAGGAAATGGTTTATGAAGTAATTTAACTGGGAACAAGTTGCAGAGGCCATGTTTAAACCATTTGAGGAGACAGTTTTTAAGCTCCCGAGCCACATTTATCCCATACATTCCCATCGCTGGTGCCAAATATAACTGCTTATTTAGACTATTATTTCAATATTCAGTATTTACACCATATCAGTATGTTTAGGACTGACTAATCAAGCACATATATTTGGAGAAACTGACATTTACTTTGTTTTCACCTAAATGTACTTCATTTTCTTCTCTTCAATTTTGTAAGTTGAAATTCCTGGATTTATCTTACTCTTAGAGCCAATGGAACTAACTGATGAAGAGAGTGGTGGTCATTTGGTGAGAAAAGGAGAGTAATCTGGAAAAATTTTAAAAACAAAACAGCATATAATAAAAATTAGTAGGTACTAACCTGATAGTTTTATTCCATAAATTTCAAAATAATATAGACAGAAGATAGCACTTGAAACAATGTGTATAACTTTATTATAAATAGAAGCAAATAATAATTTACGCAGAAGGCAGCAAATTTTGGAGCTTGGTACCTTCAAGAAGGAACATATTTATTGATTCAATAGTATTTGTTGAGCACCTCTTTTCTTCCAGGTCCTGTTCTAGGCACTGGTGTGCAGCAGTAGACAGCAACAATGTTTCTTGTCACCTTGTGGAACTTATGTTCTAATGAGGAGACAGACAGTCAAAATAACTAGAACAAGGAGTGTTTACAAATCAGAAATGGTAAGTTCATGATCTATATGCCACCACCCATTTCTCATCCTAATAGAGAACACATCATTAGTCAAACCTGACATTTTTTTCCCACTGAGTCCAGTGTATCCTCACAACTTTCCTTAACATAGTGCTTTAGACACAGACATTGGAGGGTATGGAAACCCCCCAGAAATCTGTAAAATCAGTATGTATAGATACAGCATGTGGGTACACACATGTGTGTGTGAGTGTGTTACTTGGGGAAGAGAGAGCATTCATAATTTTATCAAATTCTCAAAGAGATCCATGATCTCAAAAAGACTAATCATTACTAATTTAGATCATTTTTTGGGTGATTTAGCAATGGACTTTCAGTAAGTTAGAAAACAACTGCCATTGATTTCCTAAAATACCTTCTAACATCACGGTCAGTGCAGGGGGCTACCTGAAATTACCATTTCTTGTGTTTGTCTGCTGCAGGTCATCATTCATGTGTGTTTATTAGCTAGGAAAACTAAGAGGAAGAGACTCCTGTAAGGAATTAAAATGGCAGACACTCCGCTTCTAGCCTATGCTGACAAAGGTGTGTTAGGTACTGAGACGCCCTTCCCTATAGCTCAGCTTCTGCAAATGTAGGAAAATGCCTGCCGTGTTCAGAGGAATGCCCTTACTCTAAGCACATTAGCACTGTAATGTCCAATGAAATCAACATAAGTTGGAAACCTGCATAAGAATTTCCAGAAAAATGATCAAACTTTCAAGTATTCTCCAGCTTTTCCCTTCTGTTATAAGGATATAACGAAAAGGTAAATTCAGAGCAAATCTTCCATGGGGCGGTACCTTTGCTATGGAGCCCGAAAAAGTGACAAATGACTGCTGACTGCTGAGACTTCCCCTTTTTGCACAGACATATTTGTTGGAGGCTACACTTAGAGACTCTCAGAGAAGGCTTTCTGCCCTGAAACCAGTCCGTTCGGAAGTGTGTTTAGGTAGCAGTCACAGAAGCGGGGATGGAGGGGAGAGGTGTGGTTCACACAGACATCCTGGCTCTGCTTCCTACCGTCAGTGTGTCTGTGGGCCAATGGTTTCATTTCTCTGAGCCTTAGTTTTCTCATCTGTAAAAGAGGCATGACACTAGTCTTCAGCGTTGCTGCAAGGGTTGAAACGATGTGTGATAAAGCACTAAGCAGAGTTCCTACCTCCAAGTAAGTGCTCAATAAAGGGTCCACACTAAGAAAACGATCACTTCCACATTACATTTTGATCCTCACCACTGTGTAGCAAATACTGGAATTACTGAAGAGAGTCATTGTCATCTAAGTGCTGATGATCAGCCTAATATCTCAAATATGAACTTCTCCTCTCTTAGAACTTTCCACCACCAATCTAGGACAAATGCATAGTTTTTTTCTGAACTCCTAGAGTGCTCATGGTTTATTTATACGATACAATTTAGTATCATGGTAAACACTGATTTGTATTGTTAAGTGATTATTTTCTGAATTTTAGACTTCTCCACTGAAATATAAAGTGCTCGAAAAAAGGGATGTTGTTACATATCTTTTATTCCTTGGAGTGCCTAGCATAATACTTGACTGAATCGTGGAAGAATTTGAGTAAAATCCTTCAGCAGAAATCTGTCTAAATTAGGCAGTTATGCGTGCACTTTGCTCTCCACCCCCATCTCCCTTCTCTGGTGAGAGTGTCGCCTCAGGGTTGCCTTGGCGAGAGTGAGTACGGTCACGTGTCAGCAAGGGGAGCTGAGACCAACTTTTCTCTTTCTTCTTTTCTCCATATAGATGACATATTGTGCTACATTATGCAGTATTTCCTAGCCTTGGCATAAAGGCTCCTTTTAAAATTTAACAAACACTTAATAATTCATGGTTATATGCCAGGATGTGTGTAAAGGTACAGAGATAAACAGGACCTTAAGTAGCTAATGATGTAACAGGGGAAGACAGAAATTAAACAACTTTAAACCTTTTTGAGAGCCTAGGAAAAGAAAATACACATGGGGTATTTTGGGAGCACAAGTGAGATTATCAAAGAGGACTTCTTGGAGGAAGTGACGGCAGTGCTCAGTCTCAAAGAAATGCAGGTGTTGGGTAGTTGTGGGAAGGGTTGGGAGTGGAAGAGAAGGTGTTTGAGGCAGAGTAGAAGCGTGAGCAACAACAAGGCATCCCTAAAATGGTGTGGTATATGCAGGGAATTACAAGGAAGCAGCTCAAGGTTGCTGGAGTGTAAAATGCAAGTTGCATAAGGATGAGAAATGTGCCTGGAGCAGGGCATGCACAGGGTCCAGATCACAATGGATCTCTGATGCCACGTTAATAAAGACTTCGGCTTTGAACCTGCCCATGATGAAGAACCATTGAGAGTAAAGGAAGGATGTGCTCAGTGTTATATTTTACATAGTTCACTGATAAACTGGTGTGGATGGAGCTGATGTGAACAAAACTGGTTAGGCTTGAACTAGAACACTCATAATAGAGAGAGAAAGAGGTGTTCAGATTTGAGAAATATTTAGGTGAAATTGACATGACTTGGTGATTGGTAGGATGTGAAGGATGAGGGTGATATTGGTGGCACCACTAACTGAGAATACAGAAGAAGGAATAGATGTGCTGGAGGAATAATGACTTGAATTTGGATGTGTCAAGTGTTGAGTTTGAAAAAATGGTGTCAGTTCTAGAAGGTGATTTCTGGCAGACAGTGAGATATATGCCTGGATTTCAACCCTAACCTAATAATTTGTATGTCATCAGGCTACAGATGGTAGTCTGAGGATAGTGTGTGTGCCAGCAGATCAGCATCACTCAGGAACTTGTTGGAAATGCCAAGTTTCAGGTCAGATCTACTATATCAGAATCTCTGGGGTTGGACCCACAAATCCATTTTTAAAAGTTCTGCAAATAAATTACGAAATTTGAGAAACACTGGTTTAAACCATAGGATCACCCAGAGAGGGTGTAGAGAGAGAAAGGGGCCAAGAGCCGGGAAACACTACTAGCCCCACATTCAGTGTAGGACTTGCTGACTACTTCTCACCTCCTCCTCTGCTAGCACCCAAGCCCTACCGTCATCATGCCTCTGCCACTCTGTTCTTTTTTTTTTTTTTTTTTTTTGAGATAGAGTCTCATTTTGTCGCCTGGGCTAGAATATAGTGGTGTCACCCTAGTTCACAGCAAACTCAAACTCCTGGGCTCAAGTGACCCTCCTGCCTCAGCCTCCCAGAGTGCTAGGATTACAGGTGTGAGCCACCGTGTCAGGCCCGTGCTAGACTTTCACAAAGCCTCCTGTGTTTTCTATTTCCATACCAGCCTCTCTACCACTATTCTCCTGACAGCAGCCACAGTGAAAAGCACACTCACGATCACATCATCCTGTGGCTTTCAGACCTCGAGGGACCTTTCATCCATTTAGAATAAAACAGAAGTTGTTACAATACTGTGGCCCACAGGTTGGCTCACTGTGGTGGCCAGCCTCCAAGACAACACCCCCATCACATCTTATCAAGGCTGGTCTGTGTAACCAATGGAATATGGCAGAAATGATGGCATGTCACTTCTGAAGCTACATTATAAAAGACATCGTGCCTTTTCTTTTAGATCACTCATTCTGTGGAAAGCCAGGTGCCACGTCACAAGGACACTCAAGCCCCCTGTGGGGTGGTCCCCGTGGTGAGGCTCTGAGACTTTCTGCCAACAGCCATATGAGTGAGCCGTCTTGGAAGTGGGTCTTCCTGCTTCACATAACCACAGCTGACAGCTTGACTGTAACCTCATGGAAAACCCTGAACAAGAACCACCTACTATGCTGCTCCTGGATCAGCCCTCAGGAGCTGTGTGAGGTAACAAACGTTTATTGTCATAAGCTGCTAAACTTTTGTCATGCAGCACTAGAAAACCAGCACACTTGTGATACGGCTCCTTGCAATTCTCTAGGCTCATCTCCTAAGGCTCAGCCATTGTTTAATCCATTCCAGGACCCTGGCCCTCTTGCTAATCCTGTTGTGAGAAACAGGTTCCCATGTCAGGGGTTTTGCTCTTCCTCCAGATAGTCATACCTGATGCATTGTCTTTCTTTATTCAGGTTTCTGCTCAAATGTCAATCCCTCAGAGAGGTCTTCTCTAACATCATATCTAAAATAGTGCCTCTATCCCATCATCCTACTTTGTTATTATTTATAGCACGTAACACCTCTTGACATATTTTCTACATATTTGTTTTCCTGTTTATTATCCACGTCTCCACAGAATGTGAGCTCTACAAGGTCAGGCATCTTGTTATATTCCCTGCTGTATCCCAGCGACTAGAACACTGCCTAAACACATAGTAGACTATCAACAAATACCTGTGAAATGAAAGAAAAAGGCTAAGAAACTGGGAAGCAACCATGTTTAGGAAAGATGAAGTAAGAGATGCCCACAAAGGAAGCAGAGGAGGAACAGCTTGAGAAAACTGGGCAAGTACAAGGAGAATGGGAACAGTTGTGTCTGCTGATTCAGGTCACCTGTATTTCAGTTTCAAACAAGTATTTATTTGATTGCTACTGTGCTTGAGTTACTGCGCCTCCTTCTTATGGATTTTAGAACAGCAAATTTAACATTATATTTTGAAATAATTATAGGTTTACAACTTTAAGAAATTGTAAAAAAATGTTCACCCAGTATCCCCCCCATGTCAACATCTTGCTTAGCTATGTACAGTATCAGCACAGGAAACTGACGCTGGTACAATTCACAGGGCTTGCTCAGATTTCTCCAGTTATATATGCACTCGTGTGTGTGTGTGTGTGTGTGTGTATGTGTGTGTGTGTGTAGTTCTATGCAATTTTATTGTATGTGAAGCTTCTTGTAACTACCACCATGAGCAAAATACAGAACTCTACCATTGCACAATGTTCGTGCTACCCTGTTATAGCCACACCCACCTCCTCCCACACCCATCCCTAGCCCCTGATGACCACTAACTAAACTGTTCTCCATCTCTATAGTATTTTAGTTTCAAGAATATTATATAAATGGAATTATGCATACTTTTATAATTGGCTTTTTTCATTTAGCACAATTCCCTTGAGAGTCATCCAAGTTGTATGTTATCTATAATTTTGTTCCTTTTATGACTGAGCAGTATTTCGTGGTACAAATGTACCACAGTTTGTGTAACTACTCACCCACTGTAGGAAATTTGGATAGTTTCCAGTTAGGGGCCAGTGTGAATAAAGCTACTATAATATAAACATTTGTGTACAAGTTTCTGAGTAAGCCTAAGTTTTTATTTCCCTGGACAAATATTGAAGAGTGTAATTGCTAGATTGCATGATAAATCCATGTTTGGCTTTAGAAAATCTTCCCAAACTGATTTCCACAGTGGCTGTACCATTTTACACTCTTTCCCACAAGCATGGGTGATCCAGTTTCTCCATATCTTTGCAATCATTTAGTGTTATCATTTTTAAGCTATTTTCATAGATGTGTGGTAATGTCTTATGGTTTTAGTTTGCATTTCTCTAATGAATGACTATGGTGAATATTTTTTTGTGTGCTTATGATCTATATATCCTCCTCAGTGAAATGTGTATTCATGTTTTTTGTTCATTTTCTAATTGGATGATTTGCTCCTTTAATATTGAGTTCTTCACATTGTCCAGATACAAGTCCCTTCTTAGGTATATGATATCCAAATATTGTCTCCCAATATGTAATTTGTCTTTTAATTCCCCTATCAGGGGTTTTCACAGTAATCATTTTTAATTTTAATTAGGTCAAATTTATCAACTTTTCCTGTTTTGGATGATATTTTCACTTGCAAATGTAAGGCCTTTCCACTTAGTCCAAGGCCCAGAAGATTTTCATCTGTATTTTTTTTATTAAAATTTTATAGCTTTACATTTTATATTTTAGTCTGTGATCCATTTGAGTTAATTTTTATACTAGGTCTGAGGTTTTGTTGCCTAAATGCATATGGTGTGAGGTTTAAGTTAGGATTCTTCCTCCTTATTCTTTCTGGTCTATGTGTATAGAGGAAATGTTCTTGCTCCAGCACCATTTGTTGGACAGGCTATCCCTCCTGCATTGAATTGCTTTTGCACCTTTGTCAAAATTTTGTTGGGCATATTTCTGTGGGTCTATATCTAGGTTATCTACTCTATATCTGTGTTCATTGATCTGCAGGTCTTCATAGATTCTCTTTATGGAATCTTATTCTCATAAGGGTTTCTAGTTTTCCTATCCTACTTTGCTGAGAGTTTTTTTTTTTTAAATCATTAATGAGTTTTGGGTTTTGTCAAATACTTTTACTTCATCAATAGATATGATCATATGATTTTTCTTCTTTAGCCCATTGATATGGTAGATTATGTTGATTGGTTTTTGAATATCCAATAAGCCTTGCAAAACTGGAATAAATCTCACTTGATCATAGTGTATTATTCTTTTTATGCATTGATATATTTCATTTGATAACATTTTGTTAAGGAGTTTTGCATCTAAATTCATAAAAGATATAGGTCTCTATTTTTTCTTTTTTACTGTCTTTGGCTTTGGTGTCAGGGTAAAATAGGCCTCATGAAATGAGTTGGGGGGTGTTCTCTCTTCTCTATTTTCTGGAAGAGAATATTGCATCTCTTCTCTATTTTCTGGAAGAGAATATTGCATTTCTAATTAATAAGTTTTTTTTAAGATTAATAATGTTCTGGAGAATCAAGACATAGGATATTAAGGGAAAGAGGGGCCAAGTTTGTGCATTTCTCCTTCACATTTAGTGTGTTCCTCTCTGGAGTCCACTGTGCATTAGTCAGAGTGGGAAGTTCAGTCTAAGAGATTCCAAATGTGTAGGAAATGTGACTTTAATTTGCCTTCCCACTCACTGGTATTTTAAGAAGCACTAAAGAAAGATTAGAGATTAGCACTTGCGTAAGCAGCTTAAAGGACAGCTAAATTTTTAATTACTTTCTAATTACTTAGTACCTGCACTTTAAGTACTTTCCTATATATAATTAATAATACTTTCCCATCTGTCAGAAGGGATCAAGAACCAAAGATTATAGAGCTATGGAATACAGATTTTTTACAAAGCATTTTATTATATTTAGTTTTGAAATTTGCATATGCTAGAGTTTACTCCTTGTGATGTACATAGGAGTTTTGACAAATGCATAGGGTTGTGTATCTACCACGATGATCAAGATACCAAATAGTTTCATCATCTCTCAAAAACCTCTTATGTTTTTTCTTTGAAGTCAACTTCTCCCCCCAGCCACAACCCCTGGTAAACCAGTGATCTGTTTTCCAACCCTGTAGTTTTGTCTTTCTAGAATGTCATAAGTGGAATCAGGCAGCATAGAGCCTTTTGACTTTAAATTTTTTCACTTAGTAAAATGTTTCTGTGATTTTTTTATGCCATTGCATCTCTCAGTAGTGAGGCTCCTTCTAGCTTTATTTCTTCTGTCTGTGAAATCTTAAGAGTATCCAACACACTTAAAGTTGTTTTGGAGGAATTCCTTGGTGATTGGTCACATTGCTTAGAGCCATATAGCCCCACTACTGGGTTGATAAGATCAGAGAGAAACTGATTGGAAATCAGCCATTGCTAGACTAGCCAATGACCAGTGACGTCACCTGGCAAAAGAGCTGTATCCAACAGAGGCGGTGGCAGTGGCTGCTGCCTGGGGCATCCCACTGGGTCTCAGTAGCAGCAGGAGTGGTAGAGACAGAGTTAGAAAGAGCAGAACTTGAAACAGGGAGCAATGGCTACATTCCCTGAAGATACCAGGTGATGATCAGATCCTTAGAACTTCATAGCGTCTTGAACAATGTTTCATTCTGCACGGAGCCTTGCTGAGGGTGGTTGAGTACCTTATCTTCCATGTTCCCCTTTATGTCTCATACTTTTGCTCTCTTTATTGTTCTTTTCAGATATTCCAAATTTCCTTCTTTTATCATTTATGCTCTGTTTCAAGAATTTTCTTTAGTTATTCTTTTAGGGTAGGTCTTCTGGTTACAGATTCTTTTAGTCTTCCTTTCAGGATGTCTGTTTTTCCCCTTCATTTCTGAAGAATAATTTCACTTTATATAGAATTCGAGGTTGACAATTCTTTTCTTCCAGGACTTGAAAAATGTGCTATATCCTTCTAGTTCCTGAGGTTTCTGATGAGAAACCTACTGTCAGTTGAATTGTTTTTCTCCTATAGGTAAAGTGTTCTTTCTCTTTCACTACTTTCCAATTTTTTTCTTTGTCTTTAATTTTCCGAAGTTTGGTTATCATGTATTTGGGCATAGATTTCCTTGAGTGTATCGCATTGGGGTTTGCTACCTTCCTGATGCTATACATTTATGTCCCTCACTAAATTTGGGAAATTTTCAGCCATTATTTCTTCAAGTATTTTTTTAGCCCCACCTTTTTCTCCTTTCCTGGGACACTGATGACACGAATGTCAGGTCTTTTAGTTTCATAGGTCTCTGAGGTTCTCTTAATTTTTTAAATCTATTTTCTCTCTTTTGTTCAGATGGAATAATTTCTATAGTTCTGTCTTCAGGCTCACTGATTCTTCTTTTCTCTCCGTTCTGTTGTTGAGCCCATCCATGGAGATTTTTATGTTTGTTATTATGCGTTTCAGTTCTAAAATCTTAATTTCATTCTTTTTTAGACCTTTAACTATTGACGAATGGAGGCTAAAATTCAGATTTCCCACTTGGGCTTCTCTGACACCACTCCGGTAGGGAGGAGAAGGCCTCATTATCCCTGGCTGGAGATGAAAGCCCAGGATCCCAATGTGGCTTTCTCTGCCACTACCCAGGTGGGGTAGGAGAGGGTCATCTCATTAGAGCTGGGCCAGGATGAAAGTCTTGGCTCCCCACGAAGCCTTTGCTGAGTTGGGCCAAGTTTATTTTTCCTATGATGTTGGGATGGAATAGGGCGATTTTTGTTTAAATGTTCTCTGTTTTGCTAGGTTGCACCTTTCCTCGTCATTTGTCTAGAGAGAGAAGGCTTTTAAGGAGGATTTTTTTTTCACTCCTCCTGGTGGTTTTGGGTTGCTACCTTTTCCTATATTCACTTCAGGATATATAAAACAAAGAAACAAAAAATCCAGAGAATTTATTGCCATATTGTTTCTTGGGTCCTAGGGTCCCTTTTTGGTATGCCTTCTTCTCGCAAATTTTAGAACATTCTATGTTTGTTTCATGTATAGTATCCAGTATTTTTAGCTATACTTCTTAGGATGCATAGGAAGAAGTGTATCTATCCCATCTTGGTCTAGAACCAGAAGAAATTTTTTGTCTGTAAAGCAATTTAAGAATTTTCTAATTCTAACCCCCTGAGAGCCATATTAGAATAACTTCAGGGGAATTTTTTCAAACTATACACTTAGACTTTCCCCATGCTCCTAACCTCTCACTCTCCATTCTCCTGGGTCTCCCTTGGAGGGAGCAGGATTGTGGTACAACTTCCCCTTCCCCAATATTGAGAATAAATGGATTACAAATCCTGTTACTGATGAATATAGATTATTTTTCTCAAGTGTGTTGAGATGAAAAAAAAATTGAGAACCTTGGCACTCTATGTCACTCATTTTACAGATGAGGAAACTGAGACTCAGAGAGGTGACAGTCTTCTCACGTAGTGGAGAAGTGGCAAATCCAAGCCTAGCTGTGGGTCTAGAATAGTACTTCTAAAACATTCATGTGCAAACAACCAACCTCGGACCTTGTTAAAATGCAGATTCTGATTTCGGTAAGTCTGGAGCGGAGTCTGAGATCCTGCATTTTTAACAAGCGCACAGGTGGTGTTTCTGCTGCACTTTCCACTGCCCTGATGAATTGCAGTCTTTCACCATGAAAATGGCACATGTGTGAGTGCTTGACAGATAAGCACCTAAATATTCACGTCTGGTATGCAGGCGTAGAGGAAGATGTGGATGGTAACAGAGATACAGAGCAGAGAGTGAAAGGACCCCTTGAGAGAACAAACACTTTGCTGGATTTGCAAGGTATTTGCTGCCTTCAAAACTTGTCTAATTTTGATAAGGACGATGGGAAAGCATATAAACAACTCGTAAGCTATTTAGTCGCTCATGTAATCTGCTTGCGGCTTCAGGTTAAGGATCTTTCCCCATATAAGAAGGATAAACTGACCTTTTTCTCTATAATCTTATGGAGTGCAGTCCTCTGACAAGGAACAATTTGGGGAAGGCATACTGCAATTCACTGAGAAGGCATGAAAGTGATCAGAAAACAGCATCTTGGCCCATGTCTGCTTTGCTGTGGTGTATGATAGAAAGACAGTTGAATATGCAAGGTGTTCCAGGACTGGGCCTTGTTCCTGGCTCCATTATTAACCTTATTTGCCATCTTAAATAAGTCACTTAATTTCTCTATGATAAATTTGTCAAAAGAGCTTAATGATACTGGTATATGGACTAAGTTCTATTTAAAATAGTATAAAGTGATATGCAAATTAATGCTAGTGGCCCAATGCAACTGGAGACTTGAACCAAGTCTTCCAATCAAGTGTCTCAGTGAATTGGATTGTAACCTGGACCCCACACCCTGAAACCTTTGGGGATGTAAGTTTGAATTCTCAAATAAATGTCATTAGTTAACAACTCCTACCTATCACTTGGGCCCTTTCTCTGTCAAATATCATTCTTGACTCTGAGGTTCCATCTCTCTGAGGAAGTACAGGCAATACCAGTTAGGGAGAGATGCCGTGTGTTTCTCAATGTCACTGCTCACACGATCAACGTGCTCCCAGTGCAGCAGGAGGCTCTGTGGTTCATTCTCCTTTCCAGTTATCTAGAGCCCATAACAATCATGTCACTGTATGTGTGTTTGTGTATGTGTGTGTGTGAGAGAGACTGTATGCATGGGTGTATGTGTGTGTGTCAGGGGAAGGGCAGAGATGGGGATAGCAAGAACTAAAGGGTTGGAGAAGGACAGCTGAAACTGAATCACAAACTGAAATCTGCCCATAGATAGCAACACTGTGTGTATTTGTGAATTTACTACCTATTTATTGACTGGAGAGAGCCCAGGCCAGTGTTGTCAGAGTATCTATTATCAGAAAACTCCTAAGCCTGTCCCAGACTCACCCCATCTTCTTCCAACTTCTTTGCTCCTGGGTTGGTGTTCTAAGCTTATGACAGCAGGATTAGGTACATGAGGGTATTATAGAGAGTTAAGTCAGGGTGCAAAGATCCTTCCATCTATTGCAAAGAAGGCAACTGAACAGCTTACAGCAACTGAATATTCAGCTCCATATTCCCAACTTCTGGTGAGTTTGAGCAGGATATAATTAAAGGGTGTCGGAAGGTAGATCTGGCTCTAAAACCAAAAAATGGAAGAAGAAAGCAAGCTGGGCCTATGGGCCTGGGCTGGGGCTGGGCATGAAAATGGGAAAGAACATGAAGGAGACACACCCACACCTTGAAATGCCATGTGACAGGCTAATAAGTGAAACTTGATTATTACAAGGTCACTGCAAACCTTGATGACTGAATTCATTTAGAAGGAACCCCAAACTGACCCTCCCTGGGTGTGGCTCCACAGCAGTTTTCTGGGAAAGGAGGGATCGGGGGCACTCAACAACCACATGGCAAACAGTTCTTTACTCTCAGGATGTGCTTGAAGCCTTGGCGCAGGCTCTAGGAGGCTGATGTGAGTGTGAGGGTGAGCAGAAAGTGGGTGGCAATGAGCATGAGAATGACCGCAGGGCGGTGTGGGCGGCTCAGCCTCCTCCCTTTGAGGTTAAAGTGTTTGTTTGTTCCATTCTGAGGCAGGGTACTTGCTGGATTTTTGTTTTTGTTTTCTTATGGCTTTGGTTTGGGTCTTGCTTGGTTCTCCAAGTTACTGATTCTCTCTGCCCCAGCAGCATCCTGGGTGACATTTGTGGGTTCAACCTTACGTTAGAGGAAACAGTACTCCCCTCCTATCTCCCTCCACCCTCTTTCTTAGTCCATCAGTAATAGCCTTGTCTGTCTATATTTTTGCTGAGAAAAAGGGAACTGGAAGTCTAGAGTGATCAGCTAGAGAGACTGTTTCAAGAACCTTCTGAAGTTGCTCTTTCTTAGCTGGAATTTATGGCGGGTCATCCTCGGTAGCTTTGTACAGCTGAGCTTTGCTGCCTTGGGTCTAAGTTGACATTAACCTCAGTTCCCTGCAAAACTATGTCTTGAGATATTCCTTTGCTGCATCCACTTCTTTCTGCACAACAGTTTGTAATCTTCAAAAGGGGAATGCTAACATTGCTTTAAAAATGGGAAAACATTCTGCCTCACAGAGGAAGGAATTATTTGACCCTTTTGGAGGGAAAAATATGAAACCTTCTCTTATAGCTAAAATCAAGTCTGATACTAGATTTAGGATTATTCAGCCTCAAGATGCCCTTGTCATTTCTAGGAAAGCATGGTCAGGGATGAGTTCAGGCTTTGGTGATCTCTGTGGGCAACAGGACTATGCCTCCATGGCAGGAAATGGTTGTATTTGTGTTGTTCTTCCCAAAGGTTTTGCAGAGAGAACTGGAGGGTAAATCTATGACAGAAACTCTGTAGGGATTGGTTGACTGTTCTAGCTACTTACCATATGCAAACCCTAGGGACCACGAGGATCCAGGGATTAACTTGGTGACTGTTATGTAACTCTTTCTAAGGAGTATTCTTTTATATAATGTATCAAACTTAGAATTAGATATGAGCACTATGTAAGCCCAGATGTATAACTTCCAAATTATACAGACATGCAGAAGAAGAAGCTTGCAAGACAAAAGGGGAAGTATAATCAGGAAGTCAAGTGTGATTTTTTAAATTTTTGGGGGCTGCTGTTAGCTGTGCCAGAGGAATTCAAGGAGGGCTTCTTAAGACAGAATTTTAAAACTAGAAGTAAGTTAGTAGTTGGGATATTTGAGGGAAGTAGATTTCCTAGCAAGTGCTGATAACAGTTTCCTCTTTGGTGCATGATGAGGGCTCTAGAGAGAAGGGGTGGCCCAGGAGAAGAGGGTACAGAGTCCAGGTGAACATGTGTCATAACCATAGATTTGTTCATATGGCTTTCTTGACTCCCAGAATGTCCATTTTATACTAACTTTTCTTTGAGCACTTCGTATCGGTCACTCTACTTACATCATCTCCTTTAATTTTCCCCATAACCCTAAAAGGAAGGTATTATTTGATTCATTTTATAGGTGGGATGAGGCCCACAGAGGGTTATGCAATTTATCCAAAGTCACATAGCCAGTTTTGTGGAGCAGCAATTTGAAACTACCTCTATTTGATTCTAAAGAGCATACTCTATGCTGGGTTACCCCCAAAGGGTAATATGACTGAGTAGGATCCCCTTAGGCCCTTATCTTGTAGAACTTTGGATCCAGCATGATAGGATTCTAGTTAGGGTTGGCAGATAAAATAGAGGATGCCCAGTTAAATTTGAATTCCAGAAAAACAACAAATGATTTTTTAGTAAAAGTAAACAAACTTTGTTTAGTAAAACAAATGATTATTTTTTAGTATATGTACATATCAGGAAGTATGTGGGATATACTTTTACTAAAAAATCATTTATTGTTTTCCTGGAATTCAAATTAAAATTGGGTGCCTTGCATTTTTTTTTGCTAACTCTGATAATCCCAATCTGAGTAGGCTTTCCAAATGAGAGGAAAGAAAGTTCATGGCATTTTACTACGTGGAAAAAACTGGAGAGTCAAAAATACTTGCTCCGAGAGAAGCCTCCTCTGTGGCTTTGGCAGAGCCAGCGTGTGTCGGTCACAGGTGGTCCATGCTGAACAGAATGCACCTTCTGGCTGCCCACCACCAATTCCCGCGGTCCCAACCACACTGGGGAGAAGCACAAACCTTGCCTGTCGACCAGGACTAGAGAGGGCCCACAGCACAAGAATTGAACCCAGTGAGCAGAAAAGCCAGCAGGGAGTCTAAAACCACTGAGGACTTTGTGAGGTAAAGACCAGCTAGTGCCTTCTCTGTGGTCTGATGGAGAAGTCATGGGGTCAGGATCTCATGACCCAAGGTTCAGAGTATTCATTCAATGTCTTCATTAATTTAGTCACTCATTCAACAAATATAATATATATGGCACAGCTACTATGTGCTGGGCACTGTTGTAGGTTCTGAGACTACAGAAATAAATAGAAACTGAAAAAGTAGCTTCATGAAGCATATTCCAGGGGGGAATCAAGGCAGGGTTCGCAGCATGAGCAGGGATCCAGGGTCCTGGCTTGGCTCACTGTCCCTGGTACCAGCTCACAAAGTAGCCAGTGCATTTCTATCAACCAAATTGAGGCCTAGCAGGAGAGAATGAAGATAGTAATTGGGGAAAAGAAAAGAAGGAAAAACTATTGTGGAGGAAAGGATAATGACTTAAACCTTATTTTCGAAGAAAGAAAAAAATTATAAACTCAAAGTTATAGAATATAAGACTTGAGAGATGAGCAGTGTGGCAGGAAAAGAAAGCAATGGTTAATATGTGCCAAAGACTGTCAAGGAGGATTGCAGCTAAGAACCTTAGCAAAAATCTAAGCTAATGGGTGGAATGAGGAATCCTGTGCAAACAAAGCTCCCAGGCACCAGATTATAGAAGGGGTTGGTGCAGGGTAAGAGGTTTAAGCTATTTGGAAGTTCTTTGGAGCTTCTCAGAATCTTCCTTCTGAACATTTTGTCAATTGTTGTACAAGAAAAGGAAAAAGGAAAACAATGTCATCCTAAAGCTTAGCACATTTATTTTTTAAATTTATCTGGTCAATAATATTCTTTGATTTGTATTTGAAGAGTAGCAACATACATTTCTGTAGCCAAAATAAAGTCTGGCTGTGTTCTGATGGAGAAGACCATACTGGATAGGCCCATGATTTAGATCAAAGAAAATGTTGAAGATTTGTAAGAAACATGTGGCTGAAGAACATTATGTTTGGGTGTGGAGTCAAAGCACAAACTTATTACTTAATCTCCCTGCATTAACTTCTGTGTGTGTGTGTGTGTGCGCGTGTGTGTGTGTGTGTGTGTGTGTGTTAGGATGCATTGAATATATTCAGGGGTGTTGGTGTCCCTAGTTCAGTGCCCATCCTATCCAGACAACCAAATTGTCACCCTCCAGAACTAAGAGAAAAATCTCTGCGTCATGTGAAGATTAAACAAATAAGGACTCTACAGGAACAGTGCCTATTTTAAAATGCTCAGAAAATATTTAGAGTCAGGTTATTTTGTAGCTGGATGGAAGACTATGCGAAGCTTACAGAATCTATAAGTGATCTAAAGGACTGTAAATATCGTTGAATTCATTTTTCTGCCCTTATGAATGGTAGCACTGATGATCACAAAGGGGAAGTTCACCATTACGATAACACTAGTGGTGGATTTATTGGAACAACAGATCTACCTAGATTTTACAGTTTGCACCCCACTACTTTGAATGCCTCCATTGATTTATAACATATTTTCTTAAAGATCCCTATCCCTTCAAAAGATGATAACTTCTCTGCTTTTGTGTCAACACAAAATACTGAGCTTCTTTATCAAAGTACTTTTCTTCCCTGGTCTACAGTGAAGATTTAATAATAACCAATGGTCCCTGTGCCTTGAAGGGTCTTCTTTTTCTCTCTCATGGTCTAAGGAGCCTGAAGGGGAAACATCAGCCACCGAAGGACAGTCAAGATGAGTGACAGTGCTACTTTGGCTCCTCCAGCTTCAAGCCAGGGTCCTACCACCCCACGCAAAGGCCCCCCCAAGTTCAAGCAGAGGCAGACTCGCCAGTTCAAGAGTAAACCTCCCAAGAAAGGTGTGAAAGGGTAAGACCAAAATGAAAAAGAAAACTTTCTATTATTTTTTTCCCACAAGGCTGCTTTGGTTTTGAGGAATTAATGCTCGCAATATTAAACAGACTTACAAAAATGTCAACCCCATTCTCTATTTTCCTTCCTAACTTAACCTTTGGTGAATTGTGTCTTTAGTCCTGGAATCTTTTCCCTCTCAACTCCCAGGTCTGTGGTCAAATTTAACATGGCAAATGGAGGCTTTTACAAATACCCTTTGACTTGGCCTTCCAGACTTTTCTTGACCACTCCTCTTCACTGGCATTCCTTAGGCTTTAATCTGGGATACTAAACCACTGTCCATTTCCATAAAACAGTTTATTTTTATGGCTTCAAATTTTATTTCCTTAGTTCTTCATTTTTTTCTTCCTCTCCTTGGCAAAATCCTGTTCATTTTTCAACACACAACTTAATTTCTTTTTGAAGCCACTACTGATTCTCTTTAACAAGCTTTATCATAACCTTCATGTTTGCATTTTGCATATTTAGGTGCCATAACTTACTTTATATTATGTCTATTTATTTACATCTGTTCCCTGAGACTAAGACCACCCAGAGAGAATTTGTCTCTTTTTTTCCTTAACTCTCAGTGCCTAACACAATGCCTGGTATGTAGTAGATGCTTAGTTAATGCTTTTGAATAAATAAACAAATGGATGAATTAATCATTTTAATGCCTTTCATATTGCTTTCTCATTTCAATTTTTATTTTAAAAAGTGAAGCGTGAATAAATTGTCCCACTGATAATTCTAATTCTGGCTTTCAATTGTCTTAGGCTAAGTTCCCACAGGGGAGAAATATTTCTCCACTGGGATACGCTAAAACCTACCTAAGTGACTTTTTATTTGCTCCAGTTCAATGTAAACAAATGGAATTTCTCAAATACAAAGACTTAAACTTTTTATTTTTCCACTTTAAGTCAAGAAACTCTTTATGTGAGTAACTCCAGGATCCTTTTGCTCTGGTCTCAGTTAATTTCTCTTTTATTTTTTCCCATAGGTTTGGAGATGACATTCCAGGCATGGAGGGGCTAGGAACAGGTGAGCCACCACAGATTTAAGTGAAACTTTGCACTTGGGGTTCCACCTTTGTATACACTTCAGGCCTCAAGGGGCCCTTGAAAGTTATAAGAAATATCTAAGTAGATCCTTTGAAGCCATGATAATGTGCGGATTTAATTATGTTGCCAAGACGCAAAAACCCTAAAAGATATCAGAGTAGGCCCAAAATTTAATGAATCCTCTTGTTTTGTTAAACAATCTTTAAGGGCACGTAATAATGAATTATAGACTTTATGGTAGAAAAACTCCCAGAGTTTGTCTAGCCCAACTTTCCTTTTTTAGGAGAGCAATCTGAAACATAGGGTCATTGACAGTCTGAGGCCACGGAGTGAGCTATTGCAAATAATGTTGGAGTCTGGAGATCTCTCCACTCTGCCAGGCAAACCACTCCCTTACCAGCTTCCTCTATTTATTTACACATTCTCCTGCACCCAGAACAGGGTCCTACACATGGAATGCTTGCAACATAATCTTTTTAATGGGCTACAATATTTTTATTTATCAGATAATGAATGTAATTACTAGATATTGTTTTTTAAAAAATAATAGACTTTATTTCTTAGGGCAGTTTAAGATTTACAGGAAAATTAAGCAAAAAGTACTGAGTTCCCATAAATCCTCCTAACCACCCCCCTCCCCTTGTACATAGTTTCCTTTACTTATGAACATCTTACATTAGTGTGGTTCATATGTTACAGTTGATGAACCAATATTGATACATTATTATTCTTTTAATGAAAATCCATAGCTTACATTAGGGTTAATGCTTTGTGTTGTATATATAGTTCTAAGGGTTTTGATAAATGTGTGCCATATATCTATCCTTATAGTATCATACAGAATAGTTTCACTGCCCTAAAAACTGCTCTCTGCTCCACGTGGCTATCCTTCCCTCCCCCCAACCCCCTGACAGCCACTAATCTTTTTACTGTCTCTATAGTTTTACCTTTTCTTGAATGCCATACAGTTAGAATTATACAGTATAAAGCTTTTTCCAGACTGGCTTATTTTACTTAACAATATTTATTTAAGGTTTCTCCATGTCTTTATGTGGCTTGATAGCTCATTTCTTTTTATCATTGAATAATATTCCACTGTAGGGATGTACCACAGTTTGTTTATCCTATCGAAGGAGATCTTGGTTGCTTGCTTCCAAGTTTTGGCAATAATGAGTAAAGCTGTTGTAAATATTTGTGTGCAGGCTTTTGTGTGGACATGTTTTCAACTCATTCAACATACTTTTGATAAATGGTGGTATTCATAGCAATCAGTGTCCTTACCAGCCAGTCCTCAATGTATCAGATTTTTACAGTCAAATGCCACTCCTGGGATCTCAGATAAATTTTCTAGCCATCTTACAAAGCTCATTTGCCATTCTCCTAGATCGGCAACTTCTGTATTTTGGCCAGGTGCATACAAGATTAGTGAATTTGCCTTAGGCTCTGGAAGATATACCTGACTCTGCCAGCATATTTGGAATAATGTCAAGAGGTTTAGACTGAGGAAATGTCTGAGGTCTTTGACCTGGTTCTAGTCCCATAGCTACAACTGTGTGATTATTTTGCTAGTTGTTTCATCTCTCTGGGTGCTATCCAGCTTCTCTGTTACTCTAGGGTAATAACATCTTATTGTTTGAAATAAAGAGGCTGGATTAGATGATGCCTTGAGATAGCTTCTCCATAAGCAATTGGATAATGGCATTTCAAAATGTAAAGGAACTGAAGAGCAAGCACAGAATCCCAAGGAAACCATCTGTCTTGGCAGCGAGGAAGACTGTAGATGCCCCTACCTCGGGGATTTAAAGCACTGCTATTTCTCATTTTAACCCTTGGCCTTACTAGAATTCCACTTCTGTTCCCTCCTTCATGATTGTGCTTTGGGGAAACTCAGTGTGATCAGTGAGCTGTACCCCACGGGGAGCCCCCAGTCAAAAGCTGAGTGTTGCCTCCCCAAAGAGGATGAAGAATGAAACCAACCGCAACAGTTGAGCAATCGTCTGATTCTTGCTGGGCCACAGGGCCATTCCAGATAACTGCCCCGTCTGGACAATGAGTAGCAGAGAGGAGTGAGAAGTCTGCCTGAACAGTGTCTTTGTGAGCAGAAGAGCCTATCCTTAGGGTGAGGTTGGCTTACGTGTTTTTCTGTGTCTTGCAGATATCACGGTGATTTGTCCCTGGGAGGCGTTCAGCCACCTGGAATTGCACGAGCTTGCTCAGTTTGGGATTATCTGAGGCACCAGAAGTTCTGCCACTCTCAACAGCATCTGCCGTAACTTTTATCATTTTTGCCCTATTGATCTGCCAGAGTTTTGAAATTCAGCTGTTTGGAAGTGGTTTCTTTGGCTTACAAGGTCATTTTCCATCAGTTACTACTGAGAGTTCTCTTAGTGTCAATCTGTCTTACAGTGTAGCTCAGCTCAGAATAGCGGATGAAAATGTTTCATCAGAGCATTTCAAACTTTACCACTTTTTCCTATTAGCTGGTTAGAAGTTCAGCAATATTTCTCTACATTTCATTTATGTGTAAGTCCTTCAAATCTGTTTTTGCTAGTCATTCATTATGATTAGAAGACTTTTAGTGTAACATTCACTCCCCTTCCCTTTTATTTAATAAAGGAGATATTTACCTCGAATCTTATGGTGAAGTCGTACTAAATGCTATATGCAAAAATCTGCTACCCTGTTCTGAGAACCAATTAAACAAAGAAGGCACAGCCATACAGGAAATAAGCACAGTGCATGCATAAGACCACAGGATTGAGATTCAAGTTCTAATTCTGTTTGTAAATTTGTAACTTGTGCAGTTTCTGGGTCTACATTTTATTAAACTTCATTTCAGTTTGTCCCAGAGGTCCCAGGTGGCTCTAAATTGTACCATTCTAAGTTGGTGGAAAACTGGAGATTTCAACTCAGAATTCTGACAACGTGGCTATTCGGATGGAGAGCCTAGTAGTGCTCATGGCACAGGTAAAGTTTCTCATGCAGAGATTAGAATATATAAAAGTAAAAAAAAGTTTATTTTATCTGTTTAGAAGAAGAGAGAGAGAATTAGAGCATGGGAAAGAGGAAAGAGAGGGAGAGCAGGGAGAAAGCGTGGCATCCCAAAGAAAGAGAAGGGGGCGCCAGCCCTGAGGCCAAGTGGCTTGCTGATTTTAAAGGGGACAAAGAGAAAAAAAACAGTGATGGCTGTCAGTCGATAACAAAAGCAGCAGCAGGATGTTGAAGTCCAAGAGTTGATTTCCCCACCTTTCCTTGAAGACGGGATTATTGGGATTATCAGGAGGTGCGACTCTACCCTCAAGACTTGGTTGAGGCTGTAGCTTGTTCTCCTGCTGTTTACTCTGGAATTCTGTAAAAGCGGATTCTCAAAAAACAATTTTAAAGAAAAAGATTTACATTTCTTTTCCATCCGTTCAGCTGTTTTCAGAAGTTGTGCAAAATAGAACTCCCCCCAGGTGCCTGTTAGCAGGAGAACTCATAGGATTGATCTTTAACTGTTACTAGGAAGTTGTGGGAGTAGGTATTTTCCTGTTATTTTTGCAAGGCCGCCCCTTGCAGTGGCGTTTTCCATGCTCTGGTTCAGGAAGGTTTCTCTTCACAGCATCCCCTTGATGGAATTATTCTGTGTAATAGCTCAGATGGGAGTCACAGGTTATTTCTACATACATTGACTGGCTGTGTGTACATCTATAGTAAATCACCTTTAAACTGTCCATTGAAAAGATTTCTATGCTGTAAGGTTTAGATTCAGATACAAAGGATAGGTAGTTGAACCCTCTCAATAAAACGATGGTTTGCCTCACCCCTGAGGTTGTGTCTAATGTAATGTGCTCACAGCTGTCTTTTCCCAATACTTTCGAGGCAATTGCACAATTCAAATGCTGCCTCTATCTGACTTGGATGCTTTGCTACTGACAGCATGACTTTCTTCACTTCAGTTTTGTAATCTGTGGTAAAAGAATGGAGTAAATTAACGGAAAAGAGAAGCAGGATGATAGATAGAGAGGAAAGACGTTCGAGTTCTAGTCCTGCCTCCACTGGTAAATTGCTCTGTAATTTTGGGCAAAGATCTCACCATTTGGACCTTCCAGTTTGCCTGAGTTCGATGACCTAAGGTTCATGGTAGTGATAAACTCCGTGACTTTGAGGTCCTCAGAGTCTCAGGTGTGAGAACTGGAGGAGCTCAGCACTTGAGAGAATTTCTGTTGCCGTAGGCTCTGTGTTAACTGTTGCACGAATAAGCAGGTTACCTTCTGGACAGAAAACTAGAAGGACAAAAGAAAAAGTAAGGTATAAATTCAGAAGTGGAAGCGCAACATGCAAGAAGGCACAGTGGTACTGTGTGCTTCCCCCTCTAGCAGGAAATCCTACCTTCACCCGTGCACCTGTTTGCCCTCCTGCCAAAGGGGCCCGGACCCCTGAGTCAGCGGCTCTATTCAACAGCAGGTGCCTTCAGCCACCACTGTCCATCCCAGGTGTCTGTCAGTCAGAGAGGTCTGGCTTCTTCTCCAGTGGGGGAGACGCTGGTCCCCATGCAGCTTACTTTGCAAATGTTTCTCTAAACACGAAGCAGTAACGTCGACGAACCAGAATGCACTCAAGGGAACATACGTGATGGCCAGGATGGAGAAGGATCTAGAAACCATCTACACGAGGAATTGTTGAAGGAATGGATACTATTTATCTGAGAGGATAAAATGTTCACTGCCAGAAAATATTTGAAAAGTTGTGATGGTGAATGAAACAAGATGAAACAGACCTCCTCAGGGTCCAGCACTTAGTGGTAAGCTGGACTAGGTCAAATTTAAAGCCCATTCAAACACTAGAATTGTGTTATTTCTATTCCTAAATTCCAATTCTATCATTTTTATTAAAATGATATTATGAAAGAGGTCTACTTCATCTCGCTTCACCATTACAACTTTTCAAATATTTTCTTTAATAAGAAATAAGAATTCCCTTAATATATAAACAACATATATGAAAGAGCTAAAGATAAATCATCGTCCCAGTTGGAGTCCTGGAAGCAAAGAAATGAGAAACTCAGACAAACTCATTGAGGAAAGTTTAACAAAGGAACTATTTACAAAGGCTTGGAAAGAGTTAGGGGAAAGCTACAAAGGCTGGTACAGTAACCCGGAGCTGGCGACAGCACGGGAGTCATTGCCGCCAAGCCCAGGCCTGAAGGAAGCCCCAAAATCAGCTTTAACTCTAAGACAGGGCCCCCTAACAAGGCTGTGGGACAGAGTAGAGGGACACAGCCAACCCACAGTGATACTGTAAGTAACCAGGAAGGGACAGGGTTGAGGAGAGGGATGAAGTTAATAAATACACCACGCTGTTCTTCTCCCATTCTTGCAATGGCTAGCCCAGCTGGACATCTGAGAGCAAAGGGTCTCATTGACAGACAGCAGGTGGAGAGGGGTGGAGAGCAGATGTAAAGCAGCAAAGGAGAAACATCCAGCACAGCTGTAGTACAGAAGAGCAGATACGATTTGTCAGTTAGCAATTTTTAGTGGTAGTTGGGAAATAGCACATATATATTTAAAATCTCCAAAAGTGATTCTGATGCAAAACACTGGAGTGGAGGAAGGGACACTGGAGTGGAGGAAGGGCCACGTTACGCAGGAAAAACACAATAGACAACAGAGAACAATACCAGAAGTAATTTATTATAAAATTTTAGGGTTTGGAGAATTTTAAAAATCTTCAGACACTTTTCTGATAATAAGAGCCATTGACAATCTCTTGTTAAAAGCACACAAAATTTGGCTCCCACTCCAGATTTTCTGAATAAGAATCTCCAAAGAAGAGATCTTGGAGGTGATTCTTACATTTGTGCCAATTTAAAAACACTGATGTGGTCTAAGCGTACCTTTTACACATTAGGAATTAGCTAATTTCTTAACTTGTTACAACCCAGTGACCAATTTAACCTGTTCTGCTTGTCTCCAGTAACACGTGTGGTATGTGTGAAAGAGGGGTTAACACCCGCTGACTCTCACTGTTTGTTGGCTGATAAAATAGGCATGTCTCACTGCTCCAGACCTAACTCAGTTAGTGCTTCTCCAATGGCAGAGAATGGCAGAGAGCTCAGGAGGTTCGTGTTGGACTGGAGCAATTCCAAGAGCATAGGGCTGAACAAGCACCGTGACTGCCATTGCCTCACCCAGCCACCCTCCCCCGTAGCCTGTGTCACTCCCTGGCCTCTGCTGCCTTCTGACTGGGGTAGCAGGGGAGCAGGTGGGGAGAGAGGCAGGTGGAGGTGGCGACTTCCTTATCCTCCACCCATTTCCTGTTTGTTTCAACCTTGGGTAGAAGCTGAGATTGATGGCAGTGGCGATCCAGGCACTGATCCGCATTCTCTGCACACCTCAGTTGCACAACAGTCAGGCAGAAACCAGTGTGTAGGGAGAAACCGCTTCTCCTCCGTGAGTCCCACCCTAGGTGTGACGCTCAGTGGTTCACACAACTGCCACTGTGCAGTCTACCTCTACTGTGAGAAAAGCAAGAATTGCCATAACCCGAAGGAAAGAAGGAGAGTATTTTTTCAACAACAAAAGAAGTGGAGGGAAAACACATAGAGAGGAATACTCAGTAAGACCAATATTTAGGACAAGAGAAGAAAATGATCACATAAGATCGAATACCATGAAAAAAAATATGATGAGAATGAAGCAAATGTGACATTGAATTGTTTCAAGGGGGAAACAGGACTTTTTTATAAAAGGCTTCAAGGAAAGGCTTATACAGGCCACAAACATTGTGTGCATATATAAAAAGAAAATAAAAATCTCAGGACCACATCTCCCAACTCATTATGCAAAAGAGAAGGTAAAGGCGTCAGGCACCAGTGAAGGACTGGCCCCACAGATCATTCTGTAAGGAAATTCCTTGCTGGCCACCCATGAGTAGGGCATGGAAGTTGTAACTGTAAGTCTACAGGCTAAGTCTAGCTCCTAAAACTAAAGTGTGCTCTATTCCACACTAATAATGAATTACAAGTTTATCTTCCCAGGTGCAGAACAGAGACAAGACAGAATCAAGCATTCTTCCACCGAGCCAGGGATATCCACATAATTGATGCTTCCTTCTCTCCCTTTGTCTTTTCTAATATTCACCTTATGTTACGTAATATGTAGATTTTCCTGGGTCCCACAAGAATGTAACCATTTTGTCTCACTACACAGCCCACCTCTGCCTTCTTTTTTTTCTTTCTGTGTCCCCTACTCCCCTTTAAATACTGAAAATTCCAAATTCTCTTTCAGAAAAACAGTCACAGGGTTGTCTGTGGCTTGTGTTTCCATTGACTGAGATTTTTGCCTCAGTCACTTATTTGGGGTCGAAACATGTATAAACTAGCATGGTGCTTTTTACAACACGTGAGGGCAGAGTTGGATTAACACAAACTGAAAATTTAAAAAGCAAGAATCATAAGCTGATTGTCAACATCAGTCACAGTATCTCCTTTCGGCAAAAACAACTGGGAGGCCTGGGTTCTGCCTGCCTCTCCTACAAAATACCTGCCAGATAATCAGATCACTAGATAATTCACTTTTCTTCTTTGGCCTCAAGTATTTGAGAATAAAACAAAAATCCTGGAGTAAATGATCACCAAGATTCCTTTCAGCATAAAATTCTAAAACACAAGTAATAAAGCTAAATATATTCAAAGCATGAATAAATTGTTCCCTTTATGGCCAGAAGTCATACGAGACACACATCTCAGTGTCCAATTCTTTCCGATTGAGTGTTTAGCCGCTTTCGGTTCACGGTTCTCCAGGGCCCAGTAATGAAGTCAAATCGTGTATAGTGCTGCCACCTGCTGTAAGGAATGAGCACTGCAACACTGGAAAGGCATAACCATTAGCTAATTCTGAATCTGGTCCCATTCATTGATTAATAATTGTTGTACTGCTTGAGTATGGAAAGGTAATCCATACACAGGGTAAACACTAAAAGGGTATAAAAGTATGGCAAGCCAACTGTTAACTTCATACACAATAGAAAAAAGCTGAAAAGTTTATCTTTAAGGTCAGGGAAAAGACAAGGGTGCCCACTCTCACTGCTTCCATTCAAGATTTCATTTGGGAGACCTTAACAGGGAAATTAGGCAAAAAAAAAAAAAAAAAAAAAAGAATTAAAAGACATCCAACTTGGAAAGGAAGAAGTAAAACTATCTGTTTGCAGATGACATGATTATATACATAGGAAACCCTAAAGACTGTACCAAAAAGTGTTAGAACTAATAAACAAATTCAGTAAAACTGCAGGATACAAAATCAATATACAAAAATCAGTTATGTTTATATACACTAACAATGAACTATCTGAAAAATAAATTAGGAAAACCAAGCTATTTATAATAGCATCAAAAAGAATAAAATATATAGGAATAAATTTAACCAAGGAGGTAAAAGATCTGTACACTGAAAACTACAATACACTGATAAAGGAAATTGAAGATGACACAAATAAATGGAAAGATAGCTTGTGTTCATGCACTGGAAAAATTAACATTGCTAAAATGTCCATACTACTCAAACTTATCTCCAGATTCAGTGTAGTCCCTATCAAAATTCCAATGGCATTTTCTTTTCTTTCTTTCTTTTTTTTTTTTGCAAAATAGAAAAAACAATCCTACAGTTTTTTTGGAACTACAAAGACCCCAAATAACTAAAGCAATCTTGAGAAAGGAGAACTAAGCTGGAAGCATTATATTTCCTGATCTCAGGTTATATTGTAAAGCCGAAATAATCAAAACAGTGTGATACTGACAAAAAAGCAGGTACATAGACCAATGGAGCAGAATAGACAGCCCAGAAATAAACCCATACATGTATGTTCGACTAGTCTTTAATAAAGACATCAAGAATACACAATGGCGAAAGGACTCAGCAGTGGTGTTGGCAATATTGCATATTTACTTGTGAAAGAATGAAATTGGACTTTTTCACCATACACAAAAATCAACTCAAAAGGAATTAAAGATTTAAATGTAAGACTTGAAATCATAAAATCCCTAGAGGAAAACGCAGAGGAAACACTCACTGACATTGGTCTTGGCAATGATTTTTTGGATAGGACACCAAAAGCACAAGCAAAAAAAAAACAAAAAGAAACAAGTGGGACTACAGAGATAAAGTGAAACTCTTCAAAATGCACTTTCTCTTCTGTAAAGTCAGGAAAACAGCATCTATTTCATGGGAGTGTTTTTTGAAGTTTATATTGAAGCAAATGCTCAATGGTCATGTTATGAGTGCCATAGTCATTGCCATTGTTGTCATTATGGATCTCTCATTTTCCATGTGCTGGGAGTCTAGCACAGGAATGCAGTTTGTTATGAGATCACACTAAAAGGACACATTAGCTATGTGATGGCACTAATGGAGGGGTGTGTATGTGCATGGGTGTGAGCAATGAAGTTGGGAAGAATGGTATTTAGGTGACACTGTCCACTGCTCTTCATTTCCATCATTTCATGGGTGCAAAGGCCTCCAAATCATCTCCCTGTTCTCTCTCCTGTCCCCCAACCATCCTTCAGATCATAACCATCATTATCTGTTTCCCCAGCATTAAGAATATAAGAAGCAGTGACCTTGTAGAGTCATTCTTGGCAGTGTACCCAGTGTCTGGCATGGAGCCTGATAGATAGTAATCACTGAATGGGTATTTGTTAAATGAATGGATAAATGAATTACAAGACTCTGCTTTAGGATGCCTATCTTAGCTTAAAGGCACCCTCCTGCATACCGGCCTTGTCTCCATGAGCACTCACTTGGTGAAACTGTTGAAATACTATATTGATCTGGACATTTGTATAATAAATGTGGCATTTGTGAGTTCAGCTGAAACTTCCACATATACTTCTCTCTTCCTGAAAATCATCAAACTTCATAAGAAATGTCAATTAAAGATATTGTGATGGTTAATTTTAGGTGTCACTTTAACTGGATTGAGGGATACCTAGATGGCTGGCGAAGCATTGATTCTGGGTGTATCTGTGAGGATATTTCCAGAGGAGAGTGACATGTGAGTCTCACATGGAGTGAGAGAGGCAGACCTGTCCTCACTGTAAGTGGCCATGATCCAATTGCTGGGGGCCTGGCTAGAAAAATGGGCAGAGGAATTCCCTCCTTCCCTGCTTCCTCTCTTCCTCCTGCCTTTGGACATCAGACTCCAAGTTCCTTGGATTTTGGACTCTGGGACTTGCACTAGCAGCCTCCAGGGGCAGCGGTGGTGGTCTTGACCTGACTAGGGGCTGCACTATTGGCTTCTCTGGTTTTGAGGCTTGGGAGTTGGACTGAGCCATGCTACCACCTTCCCTGACTCTCCAGCTTGAAGTTGGGCTGAGACTTCACCTCTGTGATCCTACAGAAACAGAATTTTAAGAATAAATTTTCTCAATTGGAGTTTCTGAAAATGGCTCTGTAATCTGATTAGATCTAAAAATGCTAAAGACTCTACTTCTAATAGTACAGAGAGCACTTGATAGTCCATGGCGTGAACTGTTAATAAAAATATGCAAAATAAATACATTTGATACTCCTAATTCACCACTTCTAAGAAGGAAGGAACTTGGTGACTGTACATGATACTTTCAGACATTTGTGGAAAACCAGGGAACATAATGATGCTGGTTGCTCCTAATATCACTGGACAAAGTGGTGCAAGAAAGTGATGAGCTCAGGGATTTGGATTCTCAGGTCCAGATGCACATAAATAGCCTAAAAGCTTCTAAGAAGGCCCCTGATGGAGAATCTCCTCTCCTGCAGCCATCAGGTTGAAATTGCTAAAAATCAAGCACAAACTTTCATCATGTGATTGGCTGATTTATAACAAAAAGTGAACTCTCAGCCTCTCGGGGTGTCTAATGTTAAAATCAGGGCATTGATTGGAGAAGAATGGGACCCTGTAAGTTGGGATGGGACATGTGAAAGAACTCTGATGAAGCTGGAGACAGTGAGCTCCTAAATTCTGATGTGACTTTCTTGCCAAGGGAAGTGGCCTCTCCACCCTCAGTGGTGTTAGCCTTTTCACCCCTGTCTGAGGGGACTGACCCTCTATTGCTGGAGGAAACGGTAATGGCCTCCCCCGAGGCAGTTGCCAAGCAGACAGTGCTGATTCTCCTCTGGACCCAGCCCCATCTCTCCTCTTTGATTCTAGACCTATAACTGGACTCACGTCCCAGCAGGCCCCTAAAGGTGAGGTACAAAGTGTGACCCATGAGGAGGTGCACTACACTCCAAAACAACTGAGTTCTCTAATTTATACAGGCAGATATTCAGGGAACATGTGTGGGAATGGATATTAAGAGTGTTAGGTTGGAACAAGGAGGAAGGGGAACAGATGCTTTGTTTCCATTAAAAAACAAATGACATTAAGATATGCTTTGTCTACAATTAAAAGAACAACTTGACCAGAAAGGGGGCTTCCACGAAAGAACAGATGACAGGTCAAGGAGGCTTCCAAGGACTGAACAGCTGTTCGGTCTAAGATAGAGGGTCTCCAAGGACTGATCAACCAAAAAGAGATAGAAAGGCCACAAAGTGGAGATATGATCAAGGCCACAAATGAGGGTCTTTGGAGCATACACACAGTTGAGGTTTAACAGTGTCCTTAAATGAACTACTTTCATTAACATAGTAAAAATCACACCTATCCAGTGCCATGACAGTTTACAAATACCATGGCAGCCCCTGGAAATTGCCTTACAAGGTTAAAAATGGGGAGTGTTCCCAGTTCCAGGAATTCTCCCCCTCTTTCTAAGAAAAACTATGAATATTCCCCCCCATACACTTAACATAAAATTAGGGAATCAGCATAAAAGGAAAAATCTTGTTAAACTCAGGGTCTCCTCTACTCACAGGGGAGTACATTCGTTCTCAGGAATGTACTATGCTTTAATAAACTTTGACACTTTGCTTGCTTACATTTACTCCTTGACTCAGCACCAGTCGACTCGGTACCAGTAACCACTCTTCAGTACTGGAAACCAAGAACCAGAGAACATATTTGGTGCTGAAACCCAGAAAAAAAGCTCTTGTTTAATGGGAAGAAAATTCCCATCTCTGGTAAGATAAGATGAATGGAACCCATGCTTTCTTTAAACTTGCTAGACTTTCTGATCTTCACTCTGTCTCCTCTCACTGTCTTCACTCTCCACATGAGGTTTCTCTTTCGCCTCCCTCTTTCTCAATTTAGATCCTGACACCAGGGAGGGACAATCCATTCTGGTGATGTGCTTCATCTTCCAGTTTGCCCCAATATTTGGCATAAACTCCAAAAGTCGAAAAGGAGGCTCAGACTCCACAAACGGAACTTTGAATCTGTCCTTCGAGGTCTTTGGTAACTGAGATGGAGAGGGAAGTGGGAGAGAAAGTGGGCCAGCAACAAGGCCCCAAGAACAGAAAAAGTTTTTCAAATGGTGGCCACCACAATAGGAGAGGTTTTTCAGAGGGGGAGGGAGGCTCAGACAGAAAGACACCAGGACCACATCTTAGACACCAGGAATACATCAGGAACACCACGTCTTGCTCCGGGAACTACACCTTCTTTCCTCTACAACCAGCTGGGTCCCTGGAGAGAAATGCCCCAGCAGAACTGGCAGAGACTCCCTGAGCCAGCATCCTCTACACTCTCAGACCCTCTAGGATTACTTCTGTCTGATGGACAGACCCTGGCTTCAGAACAAGTTCAACTTCATCACACTGGGATGCCTGAGCCTCAGATAACACTCTCTCTGTCACAGATAAGAACAGATAAGAACACCAGAGGAAGGAACGCCTCTTCCTCTACTTTCCCTTAATTTTTGAGACCTCTGTTTCCCTCTCCTGTCTCTATCATCAAAGTGGAAGGTAAAATACAACCCCACCGTGTATTCTACAACTCCTCTGCTGGCTGAGAGATCAAGTCTTTGGCTTCTCCATTACCATCTTTCACCCTGCTACTGTGCTGTTTGTGAGGTGACCTTTTTGCCCATCAGTTTTTGGAAATGCCTGATTGCCCTACCTCTTATTGAGAAAAATACTGTGGTTAAATTAGACACCTAACTCCTTTGATACCATGGGCTTCCTTTCTCAGGCTCTTAGAAAAAGACTTAACTGGGACAGGATCTCCTTTCAAAATAGAGAGTTGGGAAAAAATTAAAACAAAAAGGAACCATTATGTAGGGTAGAGAGAGATGTAAAAAAAGGAATGGATATGAAGGTATATTTTTGGTAAGGAAGGTTAGAAGAAAAGAGAATAATTTTGTACAGAAAGGAAGCTTGTACGAAAATTTTTGTCCTAAGGATAACTGGTGGTTTAAAAAATAAAATTTGGTTTTTGGGTTCCGTGACCAACTTTAGTTCCTCAGGAGAAGCACTCTAATGCCTCAGGTGGTGGGTGGGGCCCTGGAACTTCCAGGTGACTCCTTATTCTCCACCACAGCAGAGGTGAGTGGGGGAGTGAGGCTGGGCAGGGCTGGGCTGGGTGAGCTTGCCCTCAAGCTCCACAAATGCTGGGAAGGGATCTGCAGGTGTCAAAGGTCCATTCCCCGTATCTGGGCAAAGCTGCCAGGCAGGGGCTGAATTGGCCCCACCTGACCAGAAAGTATGTATATGGAGGTGGAGCTGTCTGAGAACCACAATCCAGCAGTCTGGAGCAGGTCTCACTCCTTTCTGCCCTCACCTATTCCATGGTTTACCCTGGGCCTCTGCCAGCAGGCAGGACCTCAAGCCAGCTGAGCTCCTCCACAACTGTGATGCAGGCCAAGAGGTTCCCCACCCAGGATCCTGGCCTGAGCCAGGAGTGCAGCCCTCCTGTGGGAGGAGGGGTGCCCCATGAGCACACCACAGCTAGGACCAACCTGCACTCTCCCCCTCACCCCGATCTCCCCCTGAGGGCACCCATACCTCCAGAGACTAATTCACAAATATCCCCTTTGTGCCCCCAGGTGATGTGATAAAGATGATGTGATCAAGACCTGGGAATACAGGATCTGGCCTGTGGGCCCATCCCTGGGGCCCCAGAGATCAATTCCTGACCATGCTGGGGAGAAGCATGCTGGTCCTGAGTCACCCACAGGGTGCCTATGCTGGTTTGATGTCCCTCAAGCTCAGGGCATGTCCAACTCTGATGGGACCACTGGGCAAGCAGCACCAGGGAGGGCCCATGGGCAGGGAGGTCACAGTTCCAGTGACTATCAGTCTACTGCAGGATGCAAAATAGAAAGGTCTTAGCCCCAGTCTCTGTGAAAACCTCTCTGTGGCAGCTCAGTTGTCTCTCTTGGCAGCCACAGGAGGGAGGGGAAAGGGAGAAAAAGAATCCGGGTGGAGGAAAGCCACTCTGGTCGTCTCCGACCCTTTCTCCGGGAAGCAGTCCACCATGAATGACCAGGCTCTGGAGTCATACAGATCACCTGGGACCCACTGGACCCCTGTGGCTCCTGCACTCTGGGCTGGAGTTGGGAAATGTCTTTGAGGGGATGGGAAAGGTGAAACCTGAATAGTTGAAGCCTCCTGGGGAGGACAAAGATGCACAGTGGGTAGAGAAGCAATATGGCACCTGCCATCCTGGCTCAGGTCTATGGGGTGGGAGGCTCCCCAGGGGACATCAGAGCCTGGTGCCCTGTCTGCAAGAAGCTCCCAGCTCACTAGCAGCAGCAGTCTCTGGGCTCATGTGGGCAGAAGTTCTCTCTGGCAAAAGTAAAAACAAAGACCGTATGACTCTCTCAATAGATGCAGAAAAAGCATTAGACAAAATTCAGCACTCTTTTATGACAAGAATTCTTAACAAAATAGGCATAGATGGGACTTACCTCAAAATAATAAAAGCCATAGATGACAAAACCACAGCCAACATCATATTGAATGGGGAAAAATTTAAAGCATTCCTGCTCAGAACTGGAACCAGACAAGATTGCCCATTGTCACCACTTCTATTCAACATAGTCCTGCAAGTCCTAGTCAGAGCACTCAGACAAGAGAAGGAAATCAAAGGTATGCAAATGGGGGCAAAAGAGGTCAAACCATCACTCTTTGCTGATAATATGATCTTATATCTAGAAAACCTCAAAGATACTACCAAGAGACTAATGAAATTGATAAATAAATTCAGCAAAGTCTCAGGTTAGAAAATCAATGTACACAAATTAGTAGCATTCCTGTATGCCAAGGGTCAAGCTGAGAACCAAATCAAAGACTTAATACCTTTTGCAATAGTAACAAAGACATAAAATACCTAGTAATATATTTAACTAAGGAAGTGAAAAACCTCTAAAGGGAGAACTATGAAACACTGAGGAAAGAAATCGCAGAGGATGTAAACAGATTGAAAAACATACCATAATCATGGATCAGCAAAATCAACATTGTCAAAATGTCTATAATTCCCAAAGTGATTTATAGATTCAATGAAATCCCTCTTAAAATACTGACATTTTTCACAGATCTAGGAAAAATGATTCTATGCTTCGTATGGAACCAGAGAAGGTCCCATATAGCCAAAGCAACCTTAAGCAAAAAGACCAAATCGGGAGGCTTAAATTTACCAGACTTCAAGTTCTACTGTAAGGTTATAATAACCAAAATAGCCTGGTGCTGGCACAAGAACAGAGACATAGATCTATGGATCAGAACAGAGAACCCATATATTAAACCATCCTCATATTGCCATCTGATCTTTGACAAAGCAGACAAAAACATACACTGGGGGAAAAAATCCCCATTCAATAAATGGTGCTGGGAAAATTGTATAGCCACATGTAGAACACTGAAACAGGATCTGCACCTCTCACCATTCACAAAAATCAACTCACGATGGATAACAGACTTAAACCTAAGGCATGAAACCATAAAAATTCTAGAAGAAAATGTTGGAAAAACTCTTATAGACATCGACCCAAGCAAAGAATTTATGAAGAAGACCCCAAAGGCAATCATAGCAATAACAATAAATAAATGAGAGCTTATTAAATTTAAAAGTTTCTCCACAGCCTAGGAAACAATTATTAGAGCAAATAGAGAACCTAGAGAATGGGAGAAAAGATTTGTATGCTATACATCTGATAAAGGGCTGATAACTAGAATCTACAAAGAACTCAAGCAAATCAGCAAGAAAAAGCAAACAACCTCATTAAAATTGGGCAAAAGACATGAATAGAAGCTTTTCAAAAGAAGATAGACTAATGGCTAATAAACATATGAAATGCTCAGCATTGCTAATCATCAGGGAAATGCAAGTCAAAACCACAACGAGATATCAGTTAACTCCAGCGAGAATGGCTTTTGTCAAAAAGATCCCAAACAATAAATGCTGGCATGGATGTGGAGAGATAGGAACATTCGTACACTGCTGGTGGGACTGCAAACTAGTACAACCTCTATGGTAAGTAATATGGAGAGACCTCAAAGAACTAAAAGTAGAACTACCATTTGATACAGCAATCCCACTACTGGGTATTTATCCAAAGGAAAAAAAGACATTCTATAATAAAGACACCTGCACTCAAATGTTCATAGCGGCACAATTCACAATTGCAAAGATGTGGAAACAACCCAAGTGCCCATCAATACATGAGTGGATTAATAAAGTGTGGTATATGTATACCATGGAGTACTACTCAGCCATAAGAATGGTGAACTAATACCTCTTGTACTGGTTGGAACTAGAGTCCATTCTTCTAAATGAAGTACCACAAGAATGGAAAAACAACCACATGTACTCACCATTAAATTGGAACTAATTGATCAACACTTATGTGAACATATGGAAATAACATTCATTGGAAATCAAGCAGGTGGGAGGGGGGAGGAGGGGATGGGTAAATTCACACCTAACGAGTACAATGCACACTATCTGGGGGATGGGTACACTTATAATTTTGACTCAAACTGTACAAAAACAATTTATGTAACCAAAATATTTGTACCCCTGTAATATTCTGAAATAAAAAAAGAAAAGAAAATTTGGGACGAAAACAGAGGACTTTAAAATATCAAAGATGGTCTGTGTAAGTCAAGGTGAGGTTTACGGGGTTATTGAAATTTTCCTCAAAATATTTCTCTTAGTTCTTTATGCTGTGTAATTTCTACCAGCAAGACTAAGAGAATTAAAAAGCCAAAACCAGAATCCTTATAGGACTGGGCTTAGACTGCCATCTTGTGGATGCTAAGCTTCATATGCTAGTGCTGATAAAAACAAATAGGTAAAAATAAGTGTACACATTCATTCTTTTTTTAATTGACATGTAAAAATTGTATATATTTATGGTGTGTGATGTGATGTTTTGATATATGTACACATTGTGCAATAGCTTACTGAAACAACATATGCATTACCTCACATACTTTTTTCGTTTGTGTATGGTGAAAACACTGAAAATCTACTCTCTTAGCAATTTTCAAATATAGAATATATTTTTATCAACTGTAGTTACCATAATTTACAATAAATCTTTTGAATTTATCACCTATCCAACTGAAATTCTGTGTCCTTTGATCAACATCTCCCCATTTCCCTCACCCTCTGGCTTCTGGTAACCACCATTTTACTCTCAGCTTTCATGAGTTCAACTTCTTTACACTTCACATATAAGTGAGATCATGCAGAATTTGTCTTTCTGTGCCGGGATTACCTGACTTAATGTCCTTCGGGTTCATCCATGTGGTTTCAAATGACAGAATTTCCTTCTAAGTATTCCATTGTGTATATACGCCACATTTTCCTTATTCATTCATCTGCTAATGTAGGTTTACATTGATTCCATATCTTGAGTATTGTGGCTAGTACTGCATTGAACATAGGAGTGCAGATATCTCTTTGACATACTGATTTTATTTCCTTTGGATATATAACCAGAAATGGGATTGCTGGGTCATATGGTAGTTCTGTTTTTAATTTTTGAGAAATCTTCATATTGTTTTCTGTAATGGCTGTACTAATTTACATTCCCACCAATAGAGACACATATATTCTTAAGAAATGTTAAAACTGGAAGAGATATTAGATTATTCACCACATGACCTGATGTTGTAAAATAAAATACTTGAGGCTGAGAGGATAAAATGACTGGTCACCCATGATGTTTTCATTTGGTCAACTGGGTGGGCCATTTTGAAATATCGGCTATGCTCTCCTTCCAAGCTCAGTAATGGAGCAAGACAAGGCAAGACACAGATTGGACAGACATGAGATTTGGAGTAAGAATAAAGTTAGCATGAGACTCAGAAATGGGAGGAGGTGGAGGAATGATTCTTAATAATTATTTTATTACAAAATTAGTGTTTTAAGATCAGCATAAAAATACTTGCTTAATAAAACTAAAGAAGATCTTATAGATAACAAAAGTCACCATTGTACCTTTTATGTTCTTTTCATTTCCTAGAGGCAACTTTTTAACAGCTTTTATTCTTAACCCTCTCTTAGTTACCACTATGTATTTAAATAATAGGCTCATACCTTTATTTATTTAAACAAGATTTATAGATTCTCTGCTACAAAAAAACAAGGTATTAACTTACTTTACTCTCCCCATATATTCTCATTCCCTAAATTTTATTATTTTAGTTTTGACTTTTAGATTACCTATTGATTACTTCTATAATTTCAACTGATATTTTGCCTTCTATTATATTGAATCTTTGCTTTTTTAGAATGAGCATCTTTACCCCTTTCTCTAACTTCCTCCCTCTATCAGCCCCCTCCTATCAGCCACAACTTTTCTTTCATGTTCTCTGGGTTATTAGCATTAACATTCTGTCACTGGCCATACATAAACCTTCCATGGTTTTCCTATGGGTGGATTCTAAAAGCAAAACTAATCAACAGAAGTTACATTGTTATGACTATATATATTTTTTCTTTCAAAGCAGGGCCAAGTAGGATGCTTAGAAACACTTCCTTTTTTATTCTTTCAATATTTACATTTCTGGGCTTCTCAGTGGAACATCTTTCCAGCATCAAGATTAAATGACATCTTTTTCTTTATGCTTCCTTAATTGCTTTAAGCTTTGTAAAATTTGTTGTTTTATTTCTCTCTTGCTCCTTCAATTGTCTTTACTTTTTATTTTTTGGCAAGAGAATGAAATGTGTTTGTTGTATTCTCACGTTTATCGACCTTCAGTATTATTTTGTCTACTGTACTAGGTCTCCCCGACTATTTGTGGGGAAATATCCCTCTCAGAGCCTCTATCCTACGGCCCACTCTGGACTGCTTGTTTTCCAAACGTGTGGCACAGCTGTGTCATCCCAGACACACTCTTTTCTAGATCACATTTGCATTTTCCTATTTGGAAATGTTTAAAGTTATCTTTTATCATTGGTGCTCTAAAATTTACAAAGATATTTTACTCATCCAATTCAGCAATCAGTGGACCCTTTTCTGGGGAAAACTTTTGTCCCGCTCAGTTTGGGGGATATTTTTTTCTTCTCTTTCTTTAATAATATCTTCTCCTCCATTTTATCTGTTTCTCTCTCTGAGATTCTATATCAAATGATAGTTTTTGTACTTCTCTTATATTTTCTACCATATTATATTTCTCTTTACCATTTTGTTTGCATTTTGGGATAATTGTGGGACTTTATTTTCCTATGATTCTATTGATTGAATTATTTATTTTTTGCGATCCTATTTTTAATCTCCTCACTGTTCTCTGCTTGCTCCTTTTTCTTAGCATCCTGTTCATGGAAGTAAAATCTTTTTGAACACCCAAGTTCTCTTTTAATACCCTGCAATTGTGTTTTATTTTTTATCTTCTTCTTTTTCTTTATGCTTTTTCTTACATGTCTGTTCATCTTTGGTTTTATCTCTTCCTATTTAAGAATGAAGGATGGGAACGTTGTATACGCACCTCTCCTGCAATATTGGTGTCCGGAGAGCCTGCTCCACTGAGTGGAAATCCTGACAGGGAGATCTGTTTACACAGGTGGCACTTGGGCAATGGCAAGCACAGCTTTAAAATGAGAAAATGTGGAGGTGGCTTTCAGGTGGGGTTCCCCCGAAAGTCAGAATGGAGGTGACTTTACTGTGGGGTACCAACATCCCACTAGAAGCCTTAGTTCCCCAGATGGCTTGCAAATGTCAGCAATGAGGGAAGTGGAGAGAGGGGAGTTTAATTGGCATATCTCTTCTCTGTTTATATAGTCAATAAATCTGCCTGTTTCCAGGCTCCAGACCAATCCCTCCCTGCTGAGCCCAGAGCCCTGCTAGGATTCTAGTTGGCAGGTCATGGCATCCCAGCCTCCACTCAGCCCCCTCATGGAATATTCCAGGCTGTGACTTCCTTTGCTGTGGTCCATCAATATACTCTCATCTGTTTTCTGTCTTCAGGGATTTATTGAAATCTCATCTATTGGTTATTCTTACCACCATCCCTGCTGTTTTCTTGAATTTTTTTGTTTTTTTGTGCTTCTGAACTATTTCAGTGTGTCCTGGGAAGTACAGACATAAATACATGTACCCAGTCCAGCATCTTGAACAATTTGGCTGCTTCCCTTTGATGTTAAATTGTTCTATTTCATTAGTGCTCATGTGGTTTTCTGATTCTCACTAAAATACTCTTTTCTCCATTTTTGTTAATGATGTTGGTTTCACGACCTGGAAATTATTGCACATCTACTTTTTATAGTAGGGATTTACAAAGGAACTTGGAGATGGTTTCTGCTTCTTTCAATCAATAAATCAGGGGCTGGCTGAGGACCTCCATGTGCTCTGGAATGTAACACACACTTCTTAAAATGCTATACAAAGAGACCACAAGGCTGAAAGGATTGGGAGTGGCTTTGGGGTAATTCAATCACCAATGTCTGCTCCATTATTTTCTAAATCAGCAGCATATTTGAGCAAATAAATTCTTAATCTTACAAATTTTCCTCCCAAGTGTTTGCCAAGGTAGTTAATTGATTGATATTCATCCACTTATCCATTCAACAAATAAATTAAGCCTTATTCTGAGTCAGGCACTAGGTACAATGTTAAGTAACTTAGTTAACATGGTCCATTCAGGGACCTTCTAGTGGAGATAGATAAACTGGCACAAAGGGAGATACCTAAATCAGTCTGAAGTTGGAAGGACCTGGAGAAGGTGCATTACATGCAATGCCTTGTCTTAGATTTTGGGGATACAAAGACAAAAGAATCTCTCATGCAGTGGAAACTCAGACAAGAGACAAGTGGGATAAGGCATCTGATAGAGGTTTCTGTTGTCCTAGTTCTTCTGTTAAGATCTTCAGGACTAGGGCCCAGGACCAGAGAGCCATTGCTTTCCTTATCCATTTTAAAACAGGATGTTGGTGAGATGTTTTGTAGATCTAGCATCTTAAACAGCTCAAAGCTCAAAGCTACAGTCTTCAGAATCAATGTTATTTATCTCTAAAGCCTTTCCTTAAGTTTTTGGTAGAAACACACATATGCATAGAGACACACATATACACACATACACTCTTTTCTCTAGTTTTATGCACTTGAAGGCACCATCTCTTCTTTCATCACTCCACCTCTCCTTTTCCTTCTGTATCTTTCCTTATCTCAAGTTGTCTTATACTCATGAAGGACTTTCCTGATTCCTTTACCTAAAGAATACACATCTAGAGCTGATATTCAGTTGATATGGCCATATACGTGGTTCTGGAATTGATATTTCCATAACATAGATAAGTAACTTCTGTCCTGAACCCCCTAAGAGCCCCCAACATCCCTTCGCCTTAGCCTCTTCTCCACACAATTAGAAGCTAATGGGCTAATGCATAGCATTGCATGGAACTTCTAGGACCTCACTCATGCTATTGCCCATGTTTTATTGGTTATTAAATATATTTAATAACTCTTCTGAGCTATCCATTAAGTACAGAGTTTGCAAAACTCAACTACCTCCAAAAGCCAGTAGGTGATGGAACTGAGTGAAATTGGGTAAGTAGAACCAAAGATTGTGTTACACTGGGGAGTTCATGCTTCAAGCAGTGGCGAATATTATTAGATTTTCAGAAGAGGAGTAAAGGATAAGGGTTTTAAATTTAGGTATGAAAAGAAATATGGTGAGAGGAGTTTTTTAATCCCCCCCCCCCCGCCCCCATGAAGAGTAAGCTCTGTGGCTAGCACATGCTCTGGCACAGGCTTCAGAAATTGGAAGAAAAGGCTAGTGGCAGCAGGCAGGTGAGACATGCTCTTTATTTTCAGGGGGATACAGCAGTGGCCGAAAAGCATGGCTGAGAACTTGGCATGAGCTTATATATGGCTCTGAACAATAGTGGCAACATGCCATGGGAAAGCATGATCACGTGAGTTCACATAGGAGATAACACCTTGGTTACATAAGTGTGCTGACTCATGCCTCCCTGGAAGGCCAGCTAGCTGGGGGCAGGTCAGAAAAAACACTGTGGCAGTCATCTTAGTTTGGCCTAAGAGACCTGTTGCCTATACAAATGCATTTTCCTTTACATTCCACCCCCTACACAATAGGTTTTGTAGCTAACACTCTAGACCCACAGGGAGGCCCCTTGGGCACAAAGGCCACGACAATACAGGGAACAATATCGTATCACTAGACCACAGGAAGCAGCTCCTAACACTAAAAGGGTCCAACACCAAGAGGACAAGAGACATTCCCACCATTGGTGTAGTGGGTCTCCAGTTAACTGTTGGATGGCCTGTACCTTGCCATCAACTTCATTCAATGCAGAGGAGAGATCTTCCTGGTGATCAGGTATATATACACAACATTCTCTATGTATGACTGTGCATGTGCCTCCTTGAGCTGCAGTGAGGAGATCAAGGGCCATGCGGTTTTGCAAAACCACCTTTCTCATGTGACCTCATTCATTAGGAGGGCCAAGGCCTGTCTAGTTTGATTCAAGGCCAGAGCAGTATGCTCTGTTAGGGCATTCACTTCTTTTTTTTTTGTGGGGGGGTACAAAAGTTTAGGTTACGTATATTGCCCTTGCCCCCCCCAAACCCCCAAGTCAGAGCTTCAACGTGTCCATCCCTGAGACAGTGTGCATCGCACTCATTATGTATGTATACACCCATCCCCTTCCCCACCCACATCTGCCCGACACCCGATCAATGTTATTCCTAAATGTGCTCTTAGGTGATGATCAGTGAAACCAATTTGATGGTGAGTACATGTGGTGCTTATTTTTCCATTCTTGGGATACTTCACTTAGTAGAGTGGGTTCCAACTCTTTCCAGGAAAATACAAGAGATGCTATATCACCATTGTTTCTTATAGCTGAGTAGTACTCCATGGTATACATATGCCACATTTTATTAATCCACTCATGTATTGATGGGCACTTGGGTTGTTTCCACATCTTTGCAATTGTGAATTGTGCTGCTATAAACATTCGGGTGCAGGTATCTTTGTCATAGAATGTCTTTTGTTCTTTTGGGTAGATGCTCAATAATGGGATTGCTGGATCAAATGGTAGGTCTACTTGTATCTGTTTAAGGTATCTACCTTAATGGCTCCACCCCCAGCAAAAAAGATGGCTACTGGCTAAAACCACCATGGAGTCCCTTTTACCCAATGGCAACAGGGGAACATGGCATCCCAGTTATGTGGCTTCTCGGTAAAGATGGGGAGGACTTTTCTTGGGATGTATGGCCATCCCCACGTGGATCTTTCTGTCCAATGAGCAGGAAGATAAAGCCACCTGTCTTCCACATACCCACAAAAATTCTAGGAGCACTCTGTCAGTGGGGACAGTCCCCACCAAAGGTTTTCCACTGCACCAGCAGGTGGCGTTATTATTCAGATTAATATTTGCACAAAACTTTTGTGATCCATCCCATAGTGCGGTTTTTCAATCCCATTCTCTGTTCTATACATATGGGGGCCACTTGGCGCAGTTCTACTTTTTCTCCTAGTAGCCAACCCTGACGGTCCCAAACAATGTATCCCAAAGTTGGATGTGGGCGTGGAGTCCATAGCAGGTGTTTCTCGACTACCCTGCAAATGGAGCTGTAGTCCACATCCTGGGGCCCCCACATGGCCAAGAAAGTCCAGTTCTGCAGAGAAGCAGGGGTGATGGGACAGGGCAAGCTGCCAGAGATTTCCACTGGGAACTCCATGCAGACCCAGCAGTGAGAAATGTTCACAACTTGAGCATAAGGGTGAGCCCAGGAGGTGATGCTGTTAGCCTGGATTACCTGGTCAGTAAGAAAGAGCAGACAGGGGGACCACTAGGGGTAATTCATGCCCTTCAGGCAGCACACAGGTTACCTGTCCATCCTGAGACAAGATTGTGGCTGGAATTGCCTTTTGTCTGGGTGATGGTACCACATAGTCTCATCTATAATAGGTTTGGTGGTTTCAGGTGCCAAGACAAGGGAAAGGTGGAGAATTACTCAAAGGGCAAGAACTAAGGTAACTGGGAGGAGGAGGGTGCCCTTTTCATGGTTGCCCACTGTGACTGTCACCAATTACTGCTCAGGGGTGAGCATGGCAGGTGACATGTTGGAAAGGTACTGTAACTTATCCCCTCATGGGGCTAACAGACCAATCCGCCAGAGTTCAGGGCCCTTTATACTCCATGACCATGTCCAGGTTTTTGTCTCTCCTTCCTTCAGGGGAGTTAGAGCTGGAAGAACAGGTCTGTCCTGAGTTACCTGGGGTCACATCAATGGGTTCTTGGCAACATTTGTCAATCAGAGGGGAGTGGTCTGTTTGTAGGTTAAATAATCTAAGGGGGCAGCCCCACCCTTTCAGGGCTGTTCATTCAGTGCCTGCATGTCCAGTATTGGAGAGATGGGGGAGAAGTTATACCTTTTAGCTTCCCCTTCAACAACCATTGTATCACTCTATCATGCCAGCAGCCTGAGGCTGGTAGGGCACATGGGCTACCCACTCAATGTCCATTTGGTGTGCCCACTGTTGGACTTCATGTCCCATAAAATGACTACCCCAATCACTTTCTATAGTGAAAGATCACCCATATAGAGGGGTTAAATGTTCCAATGCCTTAATAGTAGATGTTTGGTCAGCCCAGGCCACTGGATAGGCAAAAAGAAGGCTGGTAGTGGTATCAACCACTGTGAAGACCTACACCATCATGTTAGACCGAGGCAGGGGACCGACATAGTCAACCTACCATCTCTCCAAAGGATGATCTCCCTGTCAGACATGTCCAGGAACAGTGGGGAGATGCCTGTGATGTGGATACCATTGGGCATATACCTCACATTGGTGACAAGCCATCCATAAATCTTCCATAGGTATGGGTAGATTCTACCTCTGGTTCACTTGATGTGAACCCACTGGCATGGCCTAGATGATGGTGTAATCACAGGGATTTGTCAGTTGGCAAGGGCACCCTGGTTCATTGCACCCTTGCCAGGGTGTTGGCCTGGGGCTGACTAGAGGTCTATGTCTGGAAACATGATACACACAGACCTCCTTCTTGTGTCCTTGCTGCAGTAAGTATTACCACATTGCCTGTCTCCTTACTGGGCGGTGCCCTACTAGCTAACCTTGGGCTTTCCATGTAAGTAACCAGACAGTGAGGTCCTTAAACATGGCCCAGATATCAGTGCAGACATGTAAAGGGGAGAGCTCATGCACAACTACAATCCACATGGCATGTAATTCAGCCCATTGGCTGCTCTGCCCCTACCTGGTTTCAAACCAAATTTCATCATGATCCAACTGGATGACTGCTACCATCCACGGGGCTAAGGGACCATGACCGGATCTGTCAGTATACCATGCCTCCGCTGGAGGGGGACCTCGTCCTTCAAGGTACAGGCTCCCTTCCCTAGGTATTACCATGGTCTGAAGGTCAGCATCAGACACAAATTCAACAGGACCCAATATTGTCTGCTATTCTGCAGTCAAAGGACTGGAGCTGAACTCTGCTTATTGCCCCAAGTCAGCTCCCCACTTTGCCAGAGTGGGTGTCTGGGCTACTCCGGATCACGGGTTGGTTATCCATGACCTCACCCATCCTGCTATGGGGTATGTGGTGAGCACCAGCACCTTAGACTGCCCAGTTATAGCTTCACAGGCCTGAAGGGTGGCATACAAGTCTGCGAACTGCTTTTCCACCAAGGAATAGCACTCTTGAGGGCCTTTCCAAGTCTGGGACCAAAACCCAATAGGGATTCACCATTTTTGCTGGCACCGCCACAAACCCCACCCTATCCCATTTGAGTTGACCGTCACATGGAGGTCAAACGGCTGTGAGTGGTCTACTACTTGTAGCATCTGGGCCTGTGCAACAGCCCTCTTGGCTGCCATAAAAGAGGCCTCTGCCTCCAGGGACCAGTCCCACTGTGCCCCCCTTTTACACAATGAATGCAATGGCCACAACAGTTGGGCCAAGTGGGGGAATGAATATATGCCAACACCCCAAAAGCCACACAAATACCTGTAACTGCTTTACTGTAGCGGGTTGGGGGAAGGCTTGAATCTTATCTATAACTGCCTTGGGGATTGCTTTTGTCTTACCCGACCAGACAACACCCACCCAACCCCATTGTTCCAACAAGGTTTGAAGACTGGCAGTGGCTTCTTCTAGATCTGTAAGGGAATCAGAGGATAACATTATAACATCAATATAATGAAATAAAAACACTGAGGATGGCAGACTCCATGTGGCCAAATCCTGTGCCACCAAACCAGGACATATGGCTTGGGCTGTGGAGGTAACCTTGCAGTAACACCACAAATGTACATTTTCATCCTTCCCACATGAAGGCAAGCTGGTCTTGACTGTCCATAGCTATGTATATGGAGAAAAAAGCATTGGCCAGGTCCACTACATAGTGGTACTGTCCAGGCACCAAAGTCAGTTGATCCATCAGATCCAGTATAAATGGCACCGGTGCATGCAGTGGGGGCATCACTTTATTCAGCTCCCAGTAGTCTACTGTCATTCTCCAAGTTCCATCTGGTTTCTTAATCAGCCAACAGGAGAGTTGAATGGACTGTGAGCAGGGAGCACTATGCCAGCCTTTTCCAGCTGCAATATGGTTTGTGAAATTTCTTCATGCGCCCAGGCAAACGATACTGTCGGTTGTGTACCACATGATGAAGTGTGGGCAGAACCTGCCGTGGGTGATGGCGGTAGCCACACACCACTGGCTTCCCAACCCTAACTCAGAGGCAGAACTCACCCACGGAGGTGGTTAGGGTTAAACCCCGCAGGATGTCAACACCCAGAATATATCCCTTCACAGGGGACACGTACACAGTGTAAGGCCTGGGGGCCAAATGCCCTATCCCCAGTGGAATAGTCACTTCCTTAACTTTGACAATTTGCCCACCATAGCCATCTGTGTGGGCTGTCTGTCCAGCAAACTGCTCAGGGTTTCCACAGATTAGGGAGCAGTTAGCTCTCGTGTCCACCAAGGCCAAAACCTACTGCACATTCATAGGAGACCAATGAATAGCAAGTTCTACATGCAGCCTCTGGTCATCCAGGGTGTCTTCTAACAGGGTGCCTTGGATGAACCCCTAGTCTATATCAAAGAGGGCAGTTTCAACCATAAAATCTTGCAGCTGCCCAATGTGGGTCTCCCTGGCGGGCGTCTCAGCTCCCCGCCTCTTGGGTGCTTTCATGAATTGCTGGTGGGGAGCCAGCTGATTCCACAGAGCCAGCAATACCTCGTTAGGCTGTTTATCTTCTCTTTACTCCTGGTGCAGGAGGTGCAGCCACATCTGGGTTCGAGATACCTTCTGCACCCCTTGTACTGCCTTCTTCTGCAGGGGCCCGGGCCCTTCTTGGCTCCTTGTAGCATATGCACTCGTCCCTTCCCCCCTTTCCGCTCTTCGGCATCTCTCAGAGCCGCGATGGCAGCAGTGACCTCATGTATCCGCTTCCCCACATGGGGAGTGAGTACAGCTGCCAGCGAGCCAAATGAATCGGGGGAGCTGTGGCTAAGATTGGGTCACACATGCATGTAGTGAAGTGCTCCTCATCGGGCCCCTGCCAGTTATCGACTGCAAAAATGGCTTGGTGCATTCCCAACTCCTGAAGAATCTGAATTAAGTCTGCGTATGGAGTCCACTTATGGTTTCGGGTACTTCTCCGGTGTCATCCCATACTGTGCGGGCGGCAGCCGTAAGCCATTCAAGCAAGGAGTCGTGGCCTTCGCCATGGCGGCCACTTGTCTGTAGCCTCTGCCCCAGGGAAGGGTGTATAGTTATGGATGCCAATTGCTCCACCTCCCTTGGGGAGCACAGGACGCTGTCCATCCCTTCATCCTGTAAGTGCAACAACCAGGCAGGCACAGTCTCCTCAGGACGCTTTCTGCACTGTTTCCCCAGCTCCCGAAGCTCCGCGGGGGTGTAGGCAGAGTAAGAGCTATGTATGCTCCGTTACCGTAGGCATGCCCTGCACCACCCCCTGGGGCCCTATAGTTTGTACATGCTCCATTCTCTGGTTTAGACCAGGTGGGCTCTCAGCAAACGGGGGTCCCCTTCCCTCAGTCTCCTGCATAATTGCGGTTTTTATCAGCATCCAAGGTTGGATCGCTCGTTAACTCTTTCTCCAACTCCAGCACCCAGGCTTCTAAATCTTGCTCTGTCTCTTATAACTCCCTTACCTGGGCTTCTCGCTGCAGGGCATCCTTACACTGCTCCCGGAGGGCTGTAAGGAAGAGGCAGCCCACCTGACAAGCTGCTGCTCGCTCCCTAGGCTGCAGCGACTCCTCCACGGCCTTCAAGGCCTTTTCCAGGGTGGCAGGTGTACATTCCACCTGCTTCCACTCTGTGGCAGGGGCCCAGGACATGAGAACCGCTACCACTGGCTGCCACAAGCCTGTAGGAGGCCACATGTCCTCCCCTGCTGGGGTGGAGGGGACACTTACTCCCTCCCCCCCGAATACTGCCAGAATAGGCCAAGTGTGAGGAGGAAGCTCTGTGGCTAGTGCATGCTCCTGTGCAGGCCTCGGAAATTGGAAGAAAAGGCGAGTGGCAGCAGGCAAGTGAGACATGCTCTTTATTGTTGGGTGGATACAACAGTGGCGAAAAGCATGACCAAGAACATGATGAGCACTTACATATGGCTCTGAACAATAGTGGCAACACGCCATGGGAAAGCGTGATCACATGGGTTCACATAGGAGCTAACACCTTGGTTACATAAGTGTACTGACTCATGCCTCCCTGGAAGGCCAGCTAAGGGGTGGGGTGGGGAGCCAGAACACTGCGGTAGTCATCTTAGTGTGGCCTAAGAAACTATTGCCTATACAAATGCATTTTCCCTTATACCCCCCAAATAATTAAAGTTTCTATCCATGGCATTATAAAAAGACAGTATACATAATCTGCAGATGCTGCATAGATTTAAATTAGTTAGGAATTAGTAAATGCATGCTGACTGCTCAGTTATTTTTCTAACTCAGATGACCACAAGAAACACACACACACACACACACACACACACAGAGATTTGATTAATGTTCTCCATGTTTCAATAGTCATTGTGCCTAGAAAAAGTAAAACAAGTTGGAGTCAAGGCATTTGACTCCACTGACAATATTGATTTTGCTTAAAGTAAAAAGATGTCAGATTAGAATAACCATCATATGATATTATTTTATTCAGGCAATCAACTACATGCCAAGCTACTAATAGGTGATTTGCCACTGAAGTTTTAATAGAAGGATCAGTCTCTAAAACATCTCCTTTTGTTTTTAATTTTACCCCCAAATCTGCTCCTGCATAGTTCATCTCTAAATCTCTTTGAGAAGGATCATTTCAGACACCCACATGGCATACCAGGAACACAAGTGTATCCTGAGAGTGTCCTGTAGCCCACCAATATGAACCAAAGACAGTTAAGATAATGGCTTATGAAAGGTTGAAAGTTAATGTAAAAGATTAAGCCAGGTAAGCTGGAACAATCAGGTGTTTATTAAAAATGTATGTATTTGCCACATTAAGAAAAGGAAGTGGACTGGATATCCCTTTGTCCCCAGAGAACTTCAGTCTTCATACACCTAGTTCTACTGGCCATTGATTACATGTTTGCTGTCTGTCTTCCTTGTCAAGACATAAGCTCCACAAAGATAGGGAATCTGCCTGCCTCATTCACTGGTGAAACCATCTTAGCACCTAGGCAAATGCCTGGAAATAAAAGGAACTCAATAAATGCTTCTTGGGTGAGTAAATATGCAAATAAATGAATGAGACAATTATTTATGTGTGTGGATAGTTGCAAAGATCAATATGGCATAAGCAGAGGCTTCCCTAGACTAGTTACAGCAATGCTGTTCTTTGTTTACAAAGTGCAGTTGCCAGTTGAAGCACCTGCTGTGATTTCTGATCTACTTCGGTTTACTCCAAGGGCTTGCTGCGAAGCTACTGTGCTGATTCATGAAGCTATTGTCTCTTGACTCCAAACCCACCTTTCCGTACTGAGCTGTATGATGCTGGGGCTGGGATGACAGGATAGTTTGAGCTCCCTATTGGGTCTTCTGAGGAGGAGGCACTGGGGCTCGCTGTGGGGCTGGGGAAGGGAGAGAGGGAGAAGCCCCTGCTACTGGCAGCAGCATCCCCCAGCAACAACCACGCTCTCTTGGCAGCAGCAGTTGGTCTGATTCTGTTCTGCAGCTTTTTTCTACCCTCCTCCTCCTGTCTTCTCAGGTAGCAGTGGCAGCCACGCAGTGCCCCCTCCTCGGAGGTCTTGTCTGGGTCTGACTCAGGCTCCACTGGGTGTCTTCTCTGACCTCACTTCCTTCCCTTTATTCTCCCTTCCCTATTTAGCTGATTCCTTATAAGTGATTATAATTAATCTATAATATATTCCATCTGTTAAAATAATTAGTATGCTTGCTTGTTCCCTGAACCAGACTTTGATGGATAAAGACTGTTACCGTGTTTTTTATCCTACAGCTATACATGTTTCTACAAATTCTGTATTTCACAGTTCTAACAACTTGCCACAAACTTGTAGGACTTCTCTTAATTTAATTTCAATTGTAGGATTTCTTTGAACTTAAAAATGTTTTTCTAATGGTGGGTGTTTAAACACACAAAACAAGTAGAGGTGGGTACAGAATATAAATGCCATAATCCTACTTATCAATTTTAACACATTTCAGCTGGATCAATGTTCTTTTGCTTTTGTGACTCCCCTCTTTTGAAAAATGCAACACAAAAAAACCCAATGAGTCATGAATTCTGAGAACATCCCTTTCTGTATTAGAGTGGAGAAAAACTTCCTGTGGTTTATAATCCCATCCCCAGCCAGGTACAATGCTTTTTTGTTTTTCTGTATGGGATATTTTGAGTAATTTTCAAGAGGGCTCAATCTCTACAGCCCACTTGTTCCTGCAGAGTCTGTCTACAGCAGGAGGGGATGCCGACACAGGGAGTTTGAGAACCACATTGCCAGAAGCTGTCCTTTCCTTCTGGGGCAGAGTTAGGGCAGCTTTTTTTTTTTTTTTTTTTTTACAAACAAAAAACAACAAAAATTTATTTTCTTACAGTTCTGGAGGCTGGAAGTTCAAGATCAAGGTGTTGACAGGGTTGGTTCCTCTAAGGACACAAGTCCTAGGGCAGCTTTCAAATAGCTGATTGTTCATTAGGAACACCTGGATGGGGCCAGATGGAGGCCAGAAATTGCCACCTGAGATTGTGGAGCTAGTCCTTAGTCAAATCTAAGTCTAAAGCCTGATTATTTTGCCTTTTTTCCCTTCTTCCACTATAAAACATAACGTGTACTCACATGTAATCTTGCAAGAGCAATTTTCCTGCTTTACATTAATGCTTTACCTGAATGAGAGCCACATAGGATTTCTCCCATCACAGCTGCTTTTCAATTTGTATTATTTTCCCATTTTCATAAACAGATATGATACCATTTCTTACATTTAGGGGTACATTTTATGACATTAGTATTGATTCTTAAGGATTTCTCTTAGGGATTCAGCTCTGAAGCTATTGATCATTTTGAAAATTTCTCCTTTATTTAATTTTCATATCACTTTATTCTTTGGAACTTCAGTTTTCACATTTCCTCTGTACCGTTTTCCAGTTTTCCAGTGGAAGGCAGGGACTTCCTTTACTGTTTTTCTAAAACTATATGTTTTGGGGGTCCTTTATTTGACAAACATTGATAGAACATTTATATGGTTGATATCAATATGTAATTCTTAATGCAAAATTACCTAAAATAGCATAAATAAATAGCCCAATTTATAAATAAGAGAAATTGAGGCTTAGGGAAATAATTGCTCACCGTAACTGACTGGACTAGTAGGAAGTGGACCCATGCCTCACATCAAAGTCTGTTCAAGGCCCCAAGCCTGTCCCCTAAACACTAAAGTCTATTTGCCCTTCATGTCCACAGCATCCTTCCCATCACTCAAAACTTGTCTCAGAGTGACAGTTTGCAGAGCACATGCCTGGTGCCTCAGTTTGTTCACTCCAGAGCCACTGGTACCATCTTGATGCCTGCAGAGCACTGATCTAACTCCACTGTAACTACTTACTTCTGTCACCCCAGCTAGACAGGAAGGGTCTTTTCACTGTTTCATTCCAGCACTTGGCATAGTGAGTAGCACATAGTTGGTTTTTAACAAATATTTGTTGAATAAATGGATGAGTGATTATGGGCTTGCCAAACACATGCTCAACTTTGCCTTCTGTGCCTACATCTACCTGGGGGAATTTCCATCTGCTTTAACCACCTTCAGATTTCCATAAATAAACAAATGGCAGTTGTCAAGTTGTAATGGATATTTGTCATTGATTAAGCTGATAAACTGAGATAGAGAAATAACTTCTCTGATGATCTACAGGAGCAATGAGAAATGCTCTTGAGTGGGCACTTTATAAATATACATTTCACTGAGATTTTATTCACTGTCTTATTTTGTTGCAGGTGGCATAAACCCAATGCACATTAGCTTAGCGAAAGGTATAGTTATAACTTCGGGAAATGGCGTGTAGAGCTGGCTTTAGATCCAAATGGATCCCAGAGCTGAACAATCCTGTTTAGGTCTCTCTCAATATGCTCCTTCCTTTCTCTTTATTTCCATGTGTTTCACTCTGACTTCATTCTGCACAAAGTTTCTCCCTATTTGATCAAAAAGAAGAACAAGGATAGGAGGATGATACGTCCATGGTTCTCATAGTACACTGCAGCAGAATCAGCATCGCCTGGAAGCTGGTTGGAAATGCAAATTCTCGAACCCTGCCCTAGACGTACTGAATCAGAAACTCTGACAGTGGGGACCAGTACTCTGTGTTCTAACAAATATTTCGGGTGATCATGGCACACACTAAAATGTGAGATCTGCTTGATTAAGGATAGGGATTGAGTCCTCAAATGGAGTTTATCCAGTGACTTCTCATGTTCAGAAACAGAAGAACATGGAAGATGGCCTCACATAAGGCATCATGTGTTTGGAATTCCTCTGAGGGGCAAGCCACTTACTTGGGAAGAGCCTAATCAAGCCACCTTAATTATGGCCTTATCCCTATTTTGAGAAATTTTCAAAAAGAAATGATCTGGAGGAAGTTTAGTAATGGATGACATTTTGGTGAATTCAACCTTTAAGACAGACAGAGAAAAAGTGGAGGACGCTGAGGTCTGTGTTCCATCACAGGAATGCATCAGGTCAAAATCTCAAATTTCCATAAGAACTTTTGGGAACTCTGTAATTTCCCAGTTTTGTTTTTGGCACGTATCTTTTTCTCTAGAGTGATCAGTAGTAAAATTGTTGGATGAGAAATTGTTGTTTGTTAGTCTGGGGAGACAGCACAAAGAGGGAAAAGTTGAGAACTGCAATCCATGTTGAAGCCAGTCTTGAGAAAACGGGAATTATAGTAGATGAAAACAGAAGCCACGGCTCAGAGAAGGGGGAAAACTGCCTAAATTCTTTGTGTCTCCAGGAACAGAGTAGCCCCCAGGGACTACAAGGAGTCCCCTGGGACCTCGGTTCCCTCAGAAGTAGTAACAAGTCACTTTGGAATGCTGTGTTCTGTATTATCTGTCTTTTCAGACTTTAATTGTTTTTACTCTTGTTTGGTCCTTTAGTTTAAACAAAATAATGTTTCTCTCCTAGGGCTAATGGAATTGTCCTTACTGGGGTCGTAGAGACAGGCTGTCAGAATACCCCTTCAGGATGGTAATGTCAGTGGCAGCAGCTTGGCAATTCCTGAGATTAAAAAAAAAAAAGAAAAAGAAAAAAAAAGGTAGGAAGAGCTAGGAGAAAGGTAAATACTAATTTTAAATAATGCATTAATTCAAAACAAAATAATTCTAATAATTATTCTAAATAAAATAATTCTAAATAATAATTCTAGTAACAATAGTAGCAAATATTTCTTGATTTCTTATGGGGTACTAGGTCCTGTTTTAGCCACTTCAACTGTATTAACTCATTTTGTCTTTGCAACTACTATCCATTTCACAAATGAAAAAAAACTGGCATAATTTGTCCAGATGAAACAGTTTTTTGATATAAACCCATAAAGTTCTGTCCTCGGAGCTGATGCAGTTTATCATGACATAATGCTACTTCTCAAGAAAAAGGGAATTTCTTCAGTTAAATTATGCAAATGTTTGCTAATATTTAATACTGCACTGCTTTTCTTGGGAAAGGCTGTTGCATGTAGTTTTTGTAAGAGCTCCTCTGTCTGAAGATAGTACCCAGCTACCATCCTATCCTCGTCATGACACCGTCATTACAACTAAGACATCAGAGGGGACTTTAACGTTTTTTTGAGACTTTCCATCTACTGACCCTATGTAGAAATCAGAGAGCTACCTGTGATTTATATTCTGCTTCACAATTCCTTAAACTCTTTGCTATGAATGTTAAAGTCTATTTCTACCTGAACTGCTTTTATAAGAAAAGCTAACTTGAAGTTAACTATCATGAACCTTTAGAGGCTGAGTAACGTGACTCTTTTACAAAGCAACCAATAGTCACATGTTGGTTTTTTCTTTTTAATTTGTCATGGTTCTTGAAGACTGCTCAGAATGTTCAATTACATTTTTAATTTCACTGCTGGCTTATTAGCTGAAGAACTCAGCTGTTCTTATCTGAGCTGTATTAGGGTCTAGCAAGATCTTACATCATTCTACAGGGATCAATTTATAAACTTTGTTTACTGCAAGATTCTAGTTGACACGTAAATTTAGCAGCTACAGAATTACAGATAGCATTACGAAAAAGCTATTAGCTATTCTCTTAGAGATAATATTTATAAATGGAATATAATTACAGCCTGAAAGCACACAGTTTCCAGAGCTAAAGGCAATAAAGCTAAAGCAATAAAGAATTTGCTATGAGCTCTCCTGGGAGAAGGAGGCCTCCAGCAGAATGTGAAGGGGGCTGGGGTGAGGTGTGGGGCCTTGGCAGGGAAAAGGAAGAAGCCAATGGGATCAAGACAGAGGCCAGGCTCTTCCAGACAGGGGCATATTCCAGGCTGTTCTAAGAAGGCAGAGACTGGCGCCTGGAGAGACCTAAGTCTTCTGCCTCTACTGGGGAAGATGTTTAAAAGCATTTTCCCAACCTGATAGAAACTTTCTCATGGGAATGCTTTGCTCACAGATGTTTTCCCAAAAGATGCTTTTTCTTATTTTCCCAGATAACTGGATTTTTTAAAAAAATTAGTGAACAACAGTCCCAACCAACTAGATAATATATAGCCTTTATCCTTGAAGTACAAATTCAGGTCCATAAATATTTAATAAGCACAAGTACATGCAAGGTACTTTACTGGGTATTTTGAGATATACCAAGATGAATAAGACATAATCCCTGCCCTCAAGAGACATAAGATTTAGGGAGAGAAGACATGCAATGAGAAGAAATTCTCTTTAGGGAGAGAAGACACACAATGCTGCAATTACTAACACTAGCTACTCTATACGGGGCATTGCTCTCCACGCTCTGGATGTACTAACTCATTTAACTCTCACTGCAACCCTGCAAGAACATGTCATCATTATTTTCATTTAAGAGATGAGGAAACTAAGGTAGAGCAATTTTATATAACTTATGCAATGTTACACAGCTATAAAAAGTTGAAAATTGAGACAGTGGAAGGTGAACTATTTGATTTAAAGTCATGGCGTAAATCAAAATTCAGAGGCTGGGCTATAATTTAGTTGAAGTCTCCTGACTCCCAACACAAGGCTCCCTTTATTAAATTGTGAAGTCTTTTTGTTTTTTCCGTAATAATAAATGGTACTAGGAGCAATTTCAACACTCCGTCCCCAACTCCTACTTGCTTATTCTGAGAAAGCAATCAACTTTAAGTCAAACTTTGTTTTTCTAAAGAGCCTTGAAAGTATTCACTAAGAGTTTTATGAAACTTTAAGCAAAGAACTGTTTGTACAAATGCCATTTTAAAAGAGTTTTCTGGCTAGAGCTAATATAAACGAACATTTAGTGTTGACTTAAGGAAGGCTTTCATATGAATATCAGTTTTGGAAGTATTTTTTTAAAAAATCACTCATTTATCTAAAATGTACATTTTGCTTTAGTGTATCAGAATCAAAGTTCATTGAATAATGTTTTATTAAGAAAATTAGTTTTATTTACACAAAATATCTAAAACACAACTTTAAATACTTGAGCTAATTTTTAAAGCATCCTCTAAGCATGCTAATTTTCGAAATGATTTTCAGGGAATCGGCAGGGCTGATTATCTGGGCTCTTAGGCAAACGTGAAAGCAGATGATCTCTCTCTCTTCAATATCCTATTTTTGACCTGTTCTCTTCATCTCGTCTGTGTTTGTCTCAGTTCCTCCATCACAGTGTTTGTTCTCCAACCACTTGGAGCATCTTGCTTTTGGCAGCCCCTGAGAGTTCACTGTTTTCTATTTCATTCTCTTAAATTCTAGGCTTTTTAGAGTATTCAAGGAGATAACTACGTGAATATATCGGGGATGATGACGGGTACCTTAGTTTCCTAGGGCTGCCATAACAAAGTATGGCAGCTGGGTGGCTTAGAGCCACAGAGGTTTATTTATTCTGTCACCATTCAGGAAACTAGGAGTCCGAAGTCAAGGTGTCAGCGGGTCATGCTCCCTCTGAAGGCTCTAGGGGAAGGACATTTCCTTACTTCTTCCAGCTTCTAGTGGCTCTCAGTAATCCTTGGAGTTCCTTGGCTTGTAGCTGCATCTAATCTTTGTCATCACAAGGCCTTGTCCCCTATAACTCCAGATTCTGTGTCTGAATCTCTCTCTCCCTTCTCTTATAAAGACACAAGCCACTGGATACAGGGCCTACGTTAATCCACTGAAAGCTCATCTTAACTAATTAGCTCTGCAGAGACCCAACTTCCAAATAAGGTCACATTCTGAGGTTCCCAATGAACAGGAATTTGGGGAGACACTGTTCAGCCCAGTACAATGGGTTAATAAGAGAAGGCAAGAGGAAAAGGCTGATCATCCAAACAAATATTGGTTTATTTTGCGAGGAGTTGTAAAATTCCATCTGTCCAGCATTGCTTCTTCTTCTATGTTGTTACTGTTTTGACCTCCATTTATGGCTGATTGGAAATGTCCAATGACCTCCTGAGGTCTGACTCTATCTCCAAAAAGCCATGATGACAAATTCTCATGTTACTCAGCAGAAGAGGGAGTGTCACCATTGGTCAGATCAATTCATCAGCTTCACTAATTATCTTCCTGAAGAACAAACAGAATTAAGTATGTCCTGAGAAGAAATAATGATTGCTGAAAAGAAGAAGAAAAGGCAAACTGAGCATAGTAAAAAGGCTTGGGCCTTTAATGTCAGACACAACTAAGTTCAATTCTCAGTGCTGCAGTGTGCTAGCTTCCTAATCATGGGATTATGAACCATGCTCTCTCAGCAGTAGTTTCTGGAGCAATGAAATCTACAGCAAAGGTTATTTTCTGGATTAAAGACAGATACAGTAGATATTAAAAAATATTAGTATGTTTCCTATGTTAATAATAACAATAATAAGGCTTCCAAAAGGGAAGAAGTTTGCTTCAAAAAGAGATAGTATCTAAAATGCATTTCTACTCCTTCATATTTTTGAGGAAATTTGCGCCCATACTCCACGCTCAAGAAGGGGATGGTGGGTTACCTTAGAATGCTGAAACAAGAGATGTCAGTACTTAACTGGGGTGGCCACAGCTCCAAATTCCTTGTCCTCTGTAAGCTGTGGTTTAGTTTACCCTCATCTCAGCCTTGGCAGAGTGCCAGCGTTGGACCTGAAAACTCCTGGGCCCAGGCCCAATCCTTTCCTACCATGGCACAATCACATACTGTGGCCCTCTCTTGTCCCACAACGATTTTGATTTGCAGCAAGGGTAATCAAAAAGGTTAAAAGAAGATAAGAAGATGCCACTTAGAAGGAGAAAGTAAGGTGTAGGAGGTGAAGTATTCTCAGTAGCCATGCATCTCTACCAAACAGGATCTGACTGTCTATGTGAACGTCAGGTTTGTTTATTTTTTGCCACAAGATGGTAGGCCAACTGCTTGCTCACTGCCTGTCAGTCACTCATGTTAATCCCTGTTTCTAAAATAGAGGACCTAGGTAATCACTGGAATTTGCCATGGCTTAGGCCTGGGCCTCGCTTAGTTCACACAATGTATTAATACATCTGATACATTAATGTATTAATGTATTAATACATTCTGATAAGCATTCATTCCACACTCAGTTTTGGTCTCTGCATTGCAGGTCTCTGGCCTTCTGTCTGGGCTCCGTGGTGGATCTCTGGCCTCTCCTGATCCCCACCGCACACACCATCACCCCGACCCCTGCCAGCCTGGCCCCACCGGCTCTGGCCCCATCACTGGCTCATGCTACAAAGCGCTCAGACCGTGCTCTCTTTTCAACAAATGCTCACTAGGGAACAGCACGTTGAAAGGTTTAAAGCTATTGTGTACCCTTCTACTGGGTAGATTCACTTAGCCTCTAAATAGTAATTTATCATGAAGGTAAAATGTATACTTTCACACAAAGTTCTTATTTGACCATTTTAATTAGACTTTCAAGACAAAACAGTCAGGTGAGTATACTTTATACTCACTGGGTTTGGAATACTTCACCAGGCTCTGTGGGAAGGTAAAGTAGACCTGGCAATGGCCTTGTGGGGGTCAAAATGGTACCTCATTTTTCTCATTTTAAATGCCCCTCATCCTTCCATTTTGGAAAAAAAATCAAGTGAAAGTTCTGTCACATACTTCTCTTCACTTCCTTCTTTGAAATATCAACTACTGCCAACCGCAGAAGATTTTGTCAGCATAACGAAAATTTTTCCTTGCCAAAGAGAAAAAAGGGGTCAAACATCAGAAGAGAGTCCAATAGTGGACCAAAATTAATATAGTCCCAAAGTCCTCTTTTCTTAGCATGATCCCTAAGCTTTGAACCTTGAAATGGAAGACCAATGGGGAATTATTTTACATTCTCTGTACTAAACTAACCAATATTACAGACAATTTCTTATTTAAGAAAAAGAACCTCTATGACCTTTAAAAACTTGAAAATAATGTCCTACTTTCTCTCTTTTTCTGATAGTCATACACACACACATAGACACACACACACACACACACACACGAGTCTTACTCAGAATTGATTACGGAAAGGAGAAATGTTAGGAGAGGTCAGGTCTGTTGATTTTAGTAGAAGAATTAGACTGCAACTGGTCTTACATCCTCCTAACTTCATATGGCTCCAGTCCTATAGTACAGAAGGAAGTGATGTAAGTACAGGTAATGTTCTTATAACATAAAGAAGCAATAAGAGAGAAATAATAAAAATCTAGTGCTTCTGCAGCTGGAAAGTGCTCACGCAGAGAGTGTAGAAAAGTGTCCAATGCAAAGCAAGGGTCCAGAAAGTAGGTAATGAAAAGTGGTTCCTGGATTTAGCTATGAGGGATGGGAAAGATTTCTTTGGGTTGAGAGAATTGAAGTTGGAAAGTATGAAGTTTAAGGAAAATGGTCTTTCAAAAAACCTGTTAGAATTAAGTGATTATAACCCATTGTAAATCTATGTCATAAGCATGAAAGTGTCTGGGAGGAACGATGGGTGACAGGACTTCTTTGTCCCTTCGGTGAGCCCCACATGAGGATGGAGAGACAGGACCAAGAAGAACAGAACTGATGATGTCAGAGAAGGAAGCAAGGACGCTTGTACCTGAGAGCTAATTGTTCTTTATCCTTGAGATAAAATGGAATTTTTCACTGTTGGTTAAAAATGTCCATGACAGAGTTCCTAGAATGAATTTTTAAAATTATTTCTTCTGTAGATGGCATGGAATTAGAACTGAGAGAAGAGCAGATTATGAATCTCACATTTATTCTCTCATCTCTGAAATGTGTTCCTCACCATAGGCTTACCATGGGTACTACATCAAAAATATTTTTTTGTATTTTAATCTTCAAGTTTGTTGTCTATCACATAATCATCTTAGCTTGTTGGTTGGGACACATTTTCGCAGAGCTCACTTCTTGAAGTAGGAGACCCATTATGGAGCACACTCATCCCAAAGCTTCAGGGTCCCTGAGATGGAGAACTGCATGGTCACATTCTCTTTTCTCATTTCCTCTCATGGCAAGTCTCTGTTATTTTTCCACAGAGCAATACTACAAAGTTTATGTGGCTTTACCGTGTCAATAAGGATCAGTTAACATACTCCAAACAGGCTATTGCCTCTGCAACCTGACTAAAGGACCCACCACACCACACACATACCCTGTTGAAACCTATTATCTTCTCCAACCACCACAGTTACAGAAAAGCCTGGAATTGGCCACTCCTTTGGGTAAATGCTTGTAATAAGCATTGTGGGATAGATTATTGGTCTAAACCAAGGTTTCTCAATGTCGACATTTGGCACCAGGTACTTCTTTGATTTGGTTGGGGGGTGGGCTGTCCTATGCATTGCAGGATGTCAGGCAGCATCCCTGGTCTCTACTCACTGGGTACCAGTAGTGAAAAATGTCTCCAGACACTGCCAAATGTCACCTTGGGGACAAGATTGCCCTGGTTGAGAACCACAGCACTGAACTATTATGTGCCATTGGTTTCTGGTAAATAGATTGCAGTGATCTACTAGGGCAGTGAGAGAATGAGAGGTTTCTGGAGTTCAGCAAAAACAAGAGCCCAGGAAGCATCGGGAAATGGCTAGAAAGGCTGAATGTGAACTGGCCATCATGGGGCAGGGATAATTCCAGACAGCCACAAAGAGATTGGATGAGGCGAAAACAGGGATGAGGGACATAAAGAAAGACAACCGAAAGGAAGAAGAAATATTGAGAACAATGTGGCCTTCACTATAGGGCTTAGACAGATAACCAGAAGGGGAAACACAACAGACAATTGGAAAACCAAGATTCTGATCGCAACTACACTCATCAATTGGTCTTTAGATCATATGGTTGTGCTTAGTTTCCTTATCTGCAACATATGGCTATATTTCCAAACCTGATTATTTCAGATAGCTGTATTGAGGCAATACATGAGAACATACTTTGCAAATGTGTTCTTTATAAAGGTGCCAAAAATTGCTATTTTTGCACAGCTCTGGCTCACATATAAGTTGGAAGGTAGAGGGGATGGAACTCAAAACTAACTGAGAACCTGGAGAGAGTCAGTTCCAGCCCAGAGTAGCATCACACAGTTTGGTGAAAACGCAGGTCATGTGTCCTAGCCTAACTCTGGATTCCAGGTCATGAGGGACAGTTATGAGGGTTAACCAGTATACCTGAGTAGATAGAAGAGTAGAATTCAACTGTTAGCATCTTCTATAGCAATGAATTTTTGTTAATCTCAGTTTATACTTGTGGGTCTTCCCAAAGAGGAAATCATAGTAAATCTTAGTAATAGGCCATGGTGCATGGTATTGCTTATGTTTTGTTGTATAATAGAAAGAAGAATGCTTGTCTAGCAAAAACTTAGAAAAATATTTTAGGTAAATATTATAGACTTTTTTCGTCATAACCTGTATGGAGAGCTGATAAAAATCTTCCTCAAGGCAATTTTTTTTTTTTTAACTTAAGACTAAGATTGACTAGTAAACAAGATGGGAACAAGAGAAAACACCAGTTTGGAAACCTAAAGCAACAAGACCCTTTGGAACTTCCTAAAAGATTGTGTTGAGGATCAGTTCAAGTTTTAAGGAAAGATTTAGTGCTTGTTTGTTCAACCTTTATAAAAATAACTAAACATGTTTGCCCTCTGGAGTAGACTCCAGACTTTTGTACCTGGCCAAAAAGAGGAAACACATTAGCTAAGATTAACCCTGTTTTTACTGGAATTCACGAGGCAGAATTGAGAAGTGCAGGTCTGAGCACGGTGCCCGAACTATTCCCATCTCCTGCTTCTGCAGGAAGTTAGACATCATCCTTTCTCATTTTCCAATTTTTTGTTTACCAAACTACAAATAAAAATGTGCAGACATATTCCTCAGGTTTTTTATCACCTCTTTTTTTTCCACTCCAGCTGCTTCCTCTGTTTGCTCCATATATATTGGTTGGTATTCTTCAGAGTTTCCTCCCAGCCCCCTTTTCTTCTCAACACGTATACTCTCAAAATTCAACTCTTTAATTGAGAATACTCCAGTCTTGCTTTTGCTCCTGTGCCACTGTACATTATTTCCTTTGGCTGAATTACTCTAATGCAAACTTGTCTGATGAGCTCTTTCATAAAAGAGAATGCACTTTTCATAGTTTTCTTGGTAGGTGGTCATGACTATTGTTTTATCATTTTATTGATTTTAAAAGTACACATTATTGAAGGACACCTCACCAAAGAGGATGTACAGATGGGAAACAAGCATAAGAAAAGATGCCCCACATCATAGCTCATTAGGGAATTGCAAACTCAAACGAGATCCCACTGCACACCTACTCGAATGACTAAAATCCAAAACACCAAATGCCAATGAGGATGGGGAATAACAGGAACTCTCATTCATTGCTGGTGGGACTGTAAAATGGTACAGCTGCTTTGGAAGACAGTTTGGCAGTTTCTCACAAAGCTAAACTTACTCTTATCATATGATCCATCAATCACATTCATAGGTATTTACCCAATTAAGTTGAAAACTCCATCCACATGAAAACCTACAGATGACTATAGCAGCTTTGTTCATAATTGCCAAAACCTGGAAGCAACTAAGATGTCTTTGTATAGGTGAACAGATAAACACACTGGGATACATTTGTACAATGGAATATTATTCTGTGACAAAAAGAAATGAGATATTAAACCATGAAAAGACATGGAGAACCTTAAATGCTTATGGTTATGTGAAAAAAGCCAACTGCAAAAAGCTACATACTGTATGAGTCCACCTATATGATATTCTGGACAAGGCCAAATCATGGAGACAGTAAAATAATCAGTGGTTGCCAGGGGTTTGGTGGGAGAGAGGGAAGAGGGAGGGATGAATAGGTGAGCACAGGGGAATTTTAGGGACATGTATCCCCTTTAATGCTGTATACATGTCATTATCCATTTGTCAAAACCTATAGAAAGTGTAACACAAAGAGTGAACCATAATATAAACTATAAGCTTTAGTTAATAAAAAATCAATATCAATATTGCTCATCAATTGTAACAAATGTGCTGCACCAATGCCATTATGTTAATACTAGGGGAAACTAGAAGGGAGGGGACTGACAAGGTGCGGGAACGCTCTGTACTTTCTGATCCACTTTTCTGTAACCATAAAACTACTGAAAAAATGAAGCTTATCAATTATATATTTTAAGAGCACGCCTCAAACCCTGAAAACAGACAAGTTGTGTATTTATCATCTATGGCTGCTTTATTAAGCACCTTTTCTAATGGTACTGAACACAAAAATACTAAGAAACTAAAGTAATGATATTAATGAAACATACACAGACATTTTTTTCTTGGTGTTGATTGTTAGTGTCAAACATTACAGGGAAAGAATTGGTGATTCTCAGGATAGTCATGAAAATTTTGTCTGTCTTTCTGTGGAGTGGGATAAATTCTCAAATGAGCCTGCACTGCCATACCATTGGAAGCAAATGAATAATCTGCCATTTCAAGAAATGAAACTATTAGTTTAATAGCTGTGTATCTTCTAAGAAAACCATGATGACCATAACATTACTTTTGAAAAATAGTATTAACATTGCTGATGATGCTGACAATGACAGCAACAGTGGATGTTTGTCGAGAGCCTACTATGTGCCAGGAACTGAGCATTTTCACTCATGAGGTAGGAATCATCATTATTATCCCTGTTTTCCAGATAAAGGCTCACAAAGATGAAGTCTTTTACTAAAGACCACAAAGCCATTCAATATGAATATAACGTAAAAGCCTTTTTGGCAGTACAGTTACTATGCCTCTTAGAGATTGTAGGAACAGAGAATTTGGAAGAGTGCGGAAAGGCTTTGGAGTCCCAACTTCTTACTCGACACACCAAGCATTTCACATTTTCTTACTCTTAAAGCTTTTCCTCATTTCAGGAGGGGAAGTGGTACAGTGCCACTTCAGCCAAGAATGATAAGAGAGGCTTTCATAGATATTCAAAATTCAGATCTTTAGTTTCGACATTTCTACATTAAACCACAGCAGAAGGAAAGCTACATGAAAAATGAATATCTGATAATAAGTATTCTCTGCCGTGAGCAACATTTTCCCCTTGAATTTAAAAGGGAAGGAAACTAATATATCTCTATCAGTGAATGTAAGAAGAGGAGAATTCATAAACCTCATACAACTCGGATCGCTTTGTTAGAGATTCACACAAAACAACAAAATGAACAAGTGACTACTTTTTACAGAACTTTGTTGGCTTAGACTGAACACAAGATGATGTTGGGGCAGGGTTTGTGAAAAGGAATTAGACATCCATGTTCCTAACAAGATAGAACACACCCAGACTTACACAGCTTACAGAAGCCATTTGGCGCTGCTGGAATGCAAAGCCAGCCTTTTTGAAGGGAAGGTTACAGGAATGACTCAGAGCCTTTTCCTTTTCTGCAGCTCCTCTGTCACTCCAGGACCGTGGGATTTCAGTGAATTTCCCCTGTGAAAATAAAGGTAAAAATGTTCTGACCTAAAATTTCAGCATGCTTTATTCTTCCCCAAATACTTTCCCATTTCATCTTCCTAACGTATCTGTGATGCCAGTAAGGTAGATACTGTTATCTGTATTTAACCAAGAAAAAACAGATCCAGCAAGGTTGTTTTCTGGGCTAAGTTCAGGGAGTTAATAAGAGGGTTGGGATGGGGAATTGTACTAGAATCCTGAATGCTTAGGCTGACACTTTATTCATTGCTCACTGGGTCAAAGCAAATAGAAAAAAAGAAATGAGAGCTCACATCTCATACCCCCAAAGTCTAGATCAACATATATGAAGTGCAGAAAAGGCAGAGGGAGAAGAGACCATTCCAAACCCACCACACTTAACCACTAGATTCATGGAATAAGTGCACTGTTTTGGGTTCCTCAGAAATGGACCCTAATACAAGGATTTCTGTGCAAGAAGTTTGAATTGGCAGGTGATGCTTCCGGGAAAAACTAGTTGGGAAGTTGAGAAAGGAAAGAGAAGTCAGTTAATAAAGGGTGCATGATCCACTGGACCTTAATTCTATTGGGGAACTCTGAGTGTCCTTACAGAAAATGCACTTCAAAGTTAGCTCATCCAAGAGGCAAGGGTTAAGGATGCTGAAGAGAGTGATAAATATTCTCAGCTAATGGCACTTTCTCTCCATATTTATTCCCACTGCATATGCAAAAAGACTCTTGGCTTCCAGGACATCATATATATATGATGTGTGATATATATATGATTAATATATATATTATATGTCATATATGATGTATCATATATATGATTTTATATATATAGAAAATCTCAATCTCTCTCTGCACACACACATATGTACACACTGTACATGCACATACATATAAATAATGATATATATGACATAATACATATATGTCACATATATGTACTATGTGTGTATATATATAAAATTTCCAGAGACATGATGTATACAGTTTTACTAATTTCTCAGAGTGTTTTTGTATTTATGTAAATTACATGGCAACCTAGATATCATTTGATTTTTTTACTTTTGATTAAATTTTTTATTTTGAGATTATTGTATATTCACATGCAACAATAAAAATCCTATGTACACTTTACCCAAGTTTCCCCCATGGTAATATCTTTTTTGTTTGTTTCTATTTTTAGTTGACCAGCTAATTTTTTCTATTTTTAGTAGAGACAGGGTCTCGCTCTTGTTCAGGGTGGTCTTGAACTCCTGAGCTCAGGCAATCCTCCTGCCTCAGCCTCCCAGAGTGCTACTCCATGGTAATATCTTATAAAACTAAAGTACAATATCAAAACCAAGATATTGGGGCTGTCAGCGATGGGGCAGGCTGGTAGTGTCTGCCTTCCCTGATCCCAGCATCCACAAAAAAAAAGAAAGATATTGATATTGTACATTTTCACCACCACAGAGACCCCTCATGTTGTTCCTTCCCTTATACTGTGCCCCTCCCCCATCCTTAACCCTTCACCACCCCTTATCTGTTCTTTATTTTTATTATTTTGTCATTTTAAGAATGTTAAAAGAATGTAATCATGCCGTATAAAGCTTCCAAGATTGAAAGTTTTTAATCAGCATAATTCTCTAGAAATTCATTCAAGTTGGTGCATGTATCAGTAGTTCATTTCTTTTTAAGGTTAAGTAGTATTCTATGGTATGAATGTAACAGAGTTTGTCTATTCAGCTGTTGAAGACATCTGGGATTTTTCTCATTTCTTGGTATTACAAATAAAGCTGATATGACCATTTATGTACAGATTTCTGTGTGAATATAAGTTCATTTGTCTGGGATAAATGCACAAGCGTGTAATTGTTGGGCTATCTGGTCATTTCATGTTTAGTTTGTTACTTTTCCAGAATGTATTTATTATTTTACATTTACATCAGCAATGTGTATAAGTGATCCAATTTCTTCACATCTTCACCAGCATTTGGTGTTGTCACTATTTTTTATTTTAACCATTCTGATATGTGTGTACTGGTATCTCATTGTGATTTTAATTTGCATTTTACTAATTGCTAATGATGTCAAACATCTTTTCATGTGCTTTTAGATATAAGGCCTTTGCCAGATATGTGATCTGCAAATACTTTCTGAGTCTAGTTTGTCTCTTCTGCCTTTTAACAGATCAAAGCTCTTAATTTTGGTGAGGTCAAATTTACCAATTTTTTCTTCTTATGAATTGTACTTTTGGTGTCAGGTCAAAGAATAACTCTTTGGCTAGTCTTAGGTCCCACATATTTTCTCTTATGTTCTTTTCTATAAATGTTAAAATTTCACATTTTATATTCAAATCCATGAGTCATTTTCATATGTTAAATTTTATATAAGTTTTTTATAAGCTGTGAGATGTAGGTCAAATTTCATTTTTCATCAATAGATGCCCAATTTTTCCAGCACCATTTGTTGGAAAGGCAATCTTTCCACCTTTGAATTGCTTTTTTTCCTTTGTCAAACATTAATTAGTCATATTTGTATGGGTCAATTTCTGGGTTCTTTATTCTAGTCCATTGATCTTTGTGTCTATCCCTCTGTCAGTACCATACTCTTGAGATTACCTCATATATACAGGAAATCTGAATGTCAGAAAGAGTAATTCCTAACCACTTTATTATTTTTCAAACTATTTTTAAAAATAAAGGTCCAGGCCCTTTCCCTTTCCATATATATTTTAGGATAAGCTTGTCTTATTCTAAGTTGTCTACATGAAACTTGCTGAAAGTTTGATGAAATTCTCATAAACATATAGATAAATTTAGGGACATTTGTAACTGACATCTTTAACATGTGGAGTTTTTCAATCCATGAACATGGTATGATCTTTCCAGGTATTTAAGTCTTCTTTGATCTTTTTCTCAGTATTTTACAATTTTCACATACAGATCCCATACATGTTTCTTATATTATACTTAATTATTACATTTTCTTTTGCAAAATTATTCATGGTATTACATATTTTATTATAGTTTCTACTTGTTTATTGTCAATATAGAGAAATACAATTGATGTTGATGAACTGATCATGAGTCATAGATTCTGTGACCTATTAAACTGCTCTGGGGTGTTTGTTTGTTTGTTTTTAGATTCCTTGGAATTTTCTATATAGACACGATGTTGTTTGCAAACAGAGATAGATTTGTTTCTTCCTTTCCAATTTGTATGCTTTTTATTTCCTTTTCATGTTTTATTACTGCAGTGGTTAAAACTTCCAGAAGTACATTAAATAAAAAAGGTGAGAGTGGATATCCTTGCCTTGTTTCTGATATTAGAGGAAAAGCATTCACTCTTCCCCATTAATTGTGATATTAATATAATATGATTCTTTATGAGGTTGGAACAGTTTTGCTCTATTTCTAGCATACTGAGAGTTTTTATCATGAATGGAAGTTGAATTTTGTTGAACACTTTTCTCTGTGTCAATTGATATGATTATATAATTTTTCTTCTTGAGCCAGTTGTTATGGTGAATTACATTTATTGATTTTCAAAAATTGAGCCAGCTTGCATACATGCAATACATTCCACTTCCATTTGGTCATGACGTGTTACCTTCTTATATGATATTTGATTACATTTGCTAAAATGTTATTGAATTCTGTTTTTCACTAGGATATGAGAGTTTTAGATATGTGGAATCTATGACACACAGGTTTCATTTTTTTCTGCCCTTACTTATGTCAAGGTAACTGTGATGTCAGGGATGCTGGAAAGAGCTTCACCATACACACTCTATGCTTTCTGATGACTAAAAAAGTTTAACAATGGACAAATTATTTTACTCTATAATCAGAAATAAACATCTTGAAATGGAAAACACCTATGGAAAAAATAACACATTGGCAGGTTTTAATCTTGGGGAAAGTAGTGATACAGACATTTTCAACTGCCTACTGTGTAGAAATGTTAGACATTTACCACTCCTCCTCACAACCCATTTATTCCTGCATTTCTCATTTCCTACTCTTTATTAACAGTCAACACATCAAAGCCCCATTGCCAGAATAAGCTCTAAAATATTTAAAATTACAGAAATTTTTTTAAAAAAATGTTAACATGAATGTGTAACATATAAATAAAATATATACTAATATAATAGATCTGAGTCATTCTGGTAGAAGACGGTTAGCTGGTGAAGAGACTCAAGTCCAACTTATTTTTCCCTGCCAACAACTTAAATACCACTCTCCTAATCCAAGTTCCCCTGAAAAATACATGGGACAGTTGCTTCAGGGGAGAGGAAATACTCAAGTAAGCCAATTTCTTTTTTGTTAAAATTACATAGTTTTTAAAGTCTGGAGATGAAAAGCTAATCAAAGTCCCTGCCAACTTTACTCTCTCCTGGTACCTTTAGAACTCAAATAAAATGAAATGATGTGCAGGACTGGAGAAGGACAATGTCTATGCAGAAATGACGTCGATCAAAGATGAACTCCAAATCCAAGTTTTGGCTGCACATGGGAAGTTTGCTCTGTGGGTCTCAGACTCTCCCTTTCCCTGCCTTTGCTGTTGTCCTTCTGCACCAGTGGGAATCCAGTGACCTCCATGTCAACACTGTCGGTTTTTAAATAGGAGATATTAAGGGGTTGGAGGTAATGTTTTAGTAATTGTCCCTACATGGGGCCGAAACCCAGAAGTGACTATGTAAAAATAGGAGTTGTACTAAGATGGGAAGGTTATAGGATTTTATTTCCCTGTGAATTTTAACAGTATTCAAATTTAGAGTTTAAAGTTTAATAAATTCTACACCTTATAGCTTTGGTAGGAAAAAAAAGATGTAACTGGGATTTCGGTTGGCCCAATTTACCCTCCTGCAGAGAGAAGGGAATGAAAGACCAGCTCTGGCATAGTGGAAGGGATCCTATTTTGAGATATGATGTTTATGTTCAAGCTCTGGTCCTGGAATTACTAATAATGTAATTTTGAACAAATCACTTCATATCTCTAGCCACACTTTTCTCTTCTGTAGAACAGAACTAATGTTTACTTCAAAAGGTACATTTTTAGGTGCTTCAAAGATGCATCTGCATCTATCATGTTAGAGAACA
>CM052440.1:73749002-73783588 GCA_028533085.1 Varecia variegata | reverse complement strand
TGTTCTCTAACATGATAGATGCAGATGCATCTTTGAAGCACCTAAAAATGTACCTTTTGAAGTAAACATTAGTTCTGTTCTACAGAAGAGAAAAGTGTGGCTAGAGATATGAAGTGATTTGTTCAAAATTACATTATTAGTAATTCCAGGACCAGAGGTTGAACATAAATATCCTGCCTCAAAATAGAATCCCTTCCACTATGCCAAAACTGGTCTTTCATTCTCGTGTTCCCTTCTCTCTGCAGGAGGGTAAATCGGGCCAACCGAAATCCCAATTACACCTTTTTTTTTTTCCTATCAAAGCTACAAGATGTAGAATTTATTAAACTTTAAACTCTAAATTTGAATACTGTTAAAATTCACAGGGAAATAAAATCCTATAACCTTCCCATCTTAGCACAACTCCTATTTTTACATAGTCGCTTCTGGTTTTTGGCCCCATGTAGGGACAATTACTAAAACATTACCTCCAACCCCTTAATATCTCCTATTTAAAAACTGACAGTGTTGACATGGAGGTCACTGGATTCCCACTGGTGCAGAAGGACAACAGCAAAGGCAGGGAAAGGGAGAGTCTGAGACCCACAGAGCAAACTTCCCATGTGCAGCCAAAACTTGGATTTGGAGTTCATCTTTGATCGACGTCATTTCTGCATAGACATTGTCCTTCTCCAGTCCTGCACATCATTTCATTTTATTTGAGTTCTAAAGGTACCAGGAGAGAGTAAAGTTGGCAGGGACTTTGATTAGCTTTTCATCTCCAGACTTTAAAAACTATGTAATTTTAACAAAAAAGAAATTGGCTTACTTGAGTATTTCCTCTCCCCTGAAGCAACTGTCCCATGTATTTTTCAGGGGAACTTGGATTAGGAGAGTGGTATTTAAGTTGTTGGCAGGGAAAAATAAGTTGGACTTGAGTCTCTTCACCAGCTAACCCTCTTCTACCAGAATGACTCAGATCTATTATATTAGTATATATTTTATTTGTATGTTACACATTCATGTTAACATTTTTTTAAAAAAAAATTTCTGTAATTTTAAATATTTTGGAGCTTATTCTGACAATGGGGCTTTGATATGTTGACTGTTAATAAAGAGTAGGAAATGAGAAATGCAGGAATAAATGGGTTGTGAGGAGGAGTGGTAAACGTCTAACATTTCTACACATTGCTGTTCACAGTAGGCAGTTGAAAATGTCTGTATCACTACTTTCCCCAAGATTAAAACCTGCCAATGTGTTATTTTTTCCATAGGTGTTTTCCATTTCAAGATGTTTATTTCTGATTATAGAGTAAAATAATTTGTCCATTCTTAAACTTTTTTAGCCATGAGAAAGCGTAGAGTGTGTATGGTGAAGCTCTTTCCAGCACCCCTGAAATCACAGTTACCTTCACATAAGTAAGGGCAGAAAAAATGAAACCTGTGTGTCATAGATTCCACATATTTGATACTCTCAGATCCTAGTGAAAAGCGTAATTCAATAAAATTTTAGCAAATGTAATCAAATATCATATAAGAAGGTAACGTCATGATGAAATGGAAGTGGAATGTATTGCATGCATGCAAGCTGGCTCAATTTTTGAAAATCAGTAAATGTAATTCACCATAACAACTGGCTCAAGAAGAAAAATTATATAATCATATCAATTGACACAGAGAAAAGTGTTCAACAAAATTCACCTTCCATTCATGATTAAAAGAACTCTGAGTACACAAGGAATAGAGGAGAACTATTCCAACCTAATAAAGAATATGTACAATAACCCATAGCTAATGTCATATTTAATGGTAGAAGAGTGAATGCTTTTCCTCTAATATCAGAAACAAGGGAAGGATATCCATTCTCATCACTTTTATTTATTTCTGGAAGTTTTAACCACTGCAGTAATAGAACATGGAAAAGGTACAAAAGGTATACAAATTGGAAAGGAAGAAACAAACCTATCTCTGTTTGCAAATGACATCATGTCTATATACATAATTCTGAAGAATCTAAAAACAAAGAAACAAATGTACAAACTCCCTGGAGCAGTTTAATAGGGTCACAGGCTCTATGATTCATGATCAGCACATGAAAATCAATTATATTTCTCTACATTGACAATAAACAAGTGGAAAGTAAAATAAAACATGTAGTACCTTTAACGATTTCTCAAACATCTTTCCAAATTATTATGATGTATAATCACCATGTTGTACAGTAGTTCTCTAGAACTTATTCATCCTAAGTGAAACTTTGTGCCCTTTCCTCAACATATCCCCATTCCCCTCTGTCTCTAAACCCTTGACAACCACCATTCTACTCCCTGCTTTTATGACTTCCACTTTTCTAGATTCTACATATAAATGAGATCATGCAGTATTTGTCTTTCTGTACCTGAGTATTTCACTTAGCATAATGTCATCTAGGTTCATCCATGTTGTCACAAATTACAGGACTTTTTTTTTAAAACTGAATAGTTTTCCATTGCATTATACCACATTTTGTTTATCCATTCATCTGTTGATAGAGACTTGGATTGATTTCATATCTTTGTTATTGTGAATAATGCTGCAATGCATATTGGAGTGCAAGTATCTCTTCAACATGCTAATTTCATGTCTTTTGGATATATACCCAGCAGTAGGATGGCTGGATCATATGGTAGTTCTGTTTTTAATTTGTGAAGGAATCTTGTAATTCTTTTTCATAAGCTGTACTAATTTACATTCCCACTAATGGTGTACAAGATGTTCCCTTTTCTCCACATCCTCACCAACACTTATCTCTTGTCTTTTGGATAATGGTCATTCTCACAGGTATGAAATGGTACCTTATTTTTGTTTTATTTTGCATTTCCCTGAGGATTAGTATGTTGAGCATTTTTTCATATACCTGTTGGTCATTTGTATGTCTTTTCTTGAGAAACGTCTGTTTAGTTCCTTCGTCCATTTTTTTAATTGGGTTATTTGTTTTCTTGTGATTAAGTTGTTTGAGTTTCTTATATATTTTGGATATAAAAGTTTTATCAGATGTGTGGTTTAAAAATATTTTCTCCCAATCCATAGGGTCTCTTCATTCTGTTGATGGTTTCCTTTGCTGTGAAATATCAAGCTTAATTCTGAAATTAACAAAATAGAAGACACTTTTCTAGTCTAGTTCAAAAGGCAAGCGCTGATGCAAAAATACATAATATAAAAAGTTGACAAAGTGGAATTAATGGCAAAACACAAAGAATTTTAAAACATCATGTGGCTACTCTATAACATTTCTTACAAATAAATTTGTAAACCTAAATGATGTGAATAACTTTCTAGGAAAACGTCTAAATATAACTTATCAAAACTGTAGTTGAGATGGCAGATTCAAGCAGACCAATTTCCATACAAGTAATAGAGAAAGTTGTCTGATAGTTTTCTTGCATGAGAGCAGTGACTTAGAGGATTTCATAGGAAAATTCTACCAAACCTGTAAAAATCTAGATAGGCCCAGTGCTATTAGGATATCCTAGTACATAGAAAAATAACTTTACAAATTCTTTTCAATGCAAATATAATATTAATACCAAATCAGATAAAATGGCACAAAAGAATGAATGATCTTGCTTTTAAATATTAATGTAAAATTATAAATTATAAAACACACAGAATTCAATATAAATTACATTTGGATTCAGTGAGATTTATTTCAGCAAGGCAAGAATGGCTTAAAATCAAGGGTCCAATTAATCTAAATTGTATGTTGATACACCTAAGGAGAAAAATTACATAGTTATCTCTTTAGATTCTGAAAATGTATTTGACAAAAATCAATTCCTATTTCTGATTAAGACAAAATCAATAACATAAGAATAAACAATATAACATGTGCATTTTATTTAATGGTAGTGCATAAAACACCCAACATATTCTTGCTTCTCAGAAACAAGACAAAATTAACTGTACCATTGCTACTATTCAATATTGTACCAAAAGCATTACTAACAAAAGTAGACTGTCAGAAATTATTAAAGATCACTACTACAAAAATATATTTTAGTAAAGTTGAATACAAAATTAATATATCTCTATCTGTCTAAGTAGGCTTTGTACATATAAGTAATAACTAGTTAGAAGATATGATGGAATGAAGGAACCATTTATAATCATAAGAAAGAACAAATTTGTAATCTCTTTATGATGAAAATTTTAAAACATTCCTGAAAAATATAAAAGTTGACTTGAGTGAATGAAAAGATATACCAAGTCCTATTTAAGAAGATTTAATATCATAAAGATATTATTTCTAATTTACATATTTAATATAGTTCTAATAACCATACCAACAAGTTTTACCTTTTTTGAGCTATGCAAATTGACTCTAAAGTTCAAATGGAAGAATAAAATAATAATAATTACCAGAAAAATGTTAAAAAAGAATGAGAACTAGTTTCATCATATGTTAGAACATAATATAAAGCCTCTATTATTAAAGGAATGTAATACTGATGAATAAATAGGCAAACTAATGAAATAGAATAAAGACATTCAAAATCAGACCATGAACATGCTAATTCTGTCAAATTAAGAGATGAAAAGACCAACTTTTAAATAAAAAATTGTGATGGTTGATTTTAGATATCAACTTGAATGGATTTAGAAATAACCAGATAGCCAGTAAGCCATTGTTTCTGGGTGTGTCTGTGAGGGTATTTCTGGAAGAGATTACCATTGGAATCAATAGACTGAGTAAAGAAAATACCTGCCCCTCACCAATATGGGCAGGTATTATTCAATCTGCTAATGGCTCAAATAGAACAAAAAGGTGCAGGAAAGGCAAATTTTCTTTCTCTTCGAGAGCTGGGACATCCATCTTCTTCTGTCCTGGGACATCAGAACTCCAGGGTCTAGGGTCTTGAACCCCAGGACTGAGTAACACCATCTCCTCCCCTGTTTCTCAAGCCTTCCAGCTCAGACCAAATTACACCGCTGGTTTTCCTGGTTATCCTGTTTGTAGACAGCACATAATGGGACTTCTCAGCCTTCATAATCATGTGAGCCAATTCCCAAAATAATTCTCTTGTGTTCTCTCTCTCTCTTTCTCTTTCTATATATGTATGCTATTGGTTCTGTTTCTCTGGGGAACCCTTACTAATACAAAGCTATTGGAACAAATGGTTAGCCATTTGGAAAAGATGAAATTCTATCCAGATCACACACTATAAACTAAGAAAAATTCCAAAAACATTAACACCGTAAAAATGGAGCTGTACAAGTTCTAGAAGAAACCATGAGTGAATTCCTTTGTTGACCTAGATATAGCAGAAACTTCCTAATAATCATTCAAACTTCAGAGGCAACAATGTTGATAAATTTGATCATCTTAAAACAAAAACATGCTTCTGCATGGCAAAACCCAAGACAAATGACACACTGGGGAAAAATTGTTGCAACTTTTATCACAGAACAGGGCTGACAGCCCTGATATATAACAAGCTCCTAAATATAAGAAGAAAAGAACAACTTGAAAAAAAAATGTGTGAAAATACAGACAGTCCTCAAAAAAGAATGACAATGACCCTTGATGCATGATGAATATGAAAAGTGCTGCTCAACCTTACTCATAATAAGAGAAATGCAAATTAAAACTATACCAAGGTCCTGCTTTGCATCATCAGTGTCACAGCACGTTCTGTGAGTGTGACTCTGAGAAGACAGGCACTCTCAATCCTTTGCTAGTGAGGATGCAAAGTGATACAACTCTTAGGAGAATTTGACTGCGTTTAGTAAAATTTCTACTAAAATTTCACCTTTGACTTAGCAATCTCACTTTCAGAAATCTATTACAAACATAAATTGGCAAAAATAAAATGTGACGTATGCACAAGATCATTCATTATTCCAGATTGTGACATTACTTATAATAGCAAAAGACTCAAAACAAATCATGTTTACCCATAGGCAACTGGTTGACTAATTATGGGACAATCATGCAATGGAATACTATGCAGTTATGATAAGACATAAAGGTATTAGAAGGGCCTCTATACATTAAAGTATAGTCATCTCCAGAATATATTGTTAAGTGAAGAAACCAAGGTACAGAAGGGTATATATAGAATGTTAGCTTTTGTATAAAAAGAGGATACAGTGAATATATGCACAGGCACACATATATATGTATATATGTAGCAAAATACACATTTGTGAAAGAAACAATTGAGGGAAATGTAGAGTTGATGTAAGAGTACTTTGAACCTCATTAAGTTTTGAGTTGAGAAATGCAAATATTTTACATAATCAGAAAATTAAATAATGAAGAAAAATCATTTTTTGATAATGTTAAAAATTGAAAACAAACTGAAACAAATGAATATTACTCTACATATTAAGTTGGAGAAAAATTTTACAAACAAGAGATTTGTTCTACCTGAATTTAGAACACAGCTGTGTGACTGTAAATTCTCAGCCGTATGCAATTTAAGGACTAAAAACTGCAAAAGAATCTTAAACGTCTTAGTAGTTTTATTGTTAATAAAAGAAAAAAAACTATTATTAATTTGAAAGTTATTGTATGGTTACTGTGGAATAAAGCACATAATTATGTTAATATTGTTAGGAGATATTTAGAATGAGAGAAAAAAGTACAATTATAAAATCAGAGGTTAAGTAATACTAAATTTGAATTCCAAATATTAGTGACAGTCATATTTTCTCCTTTAAAAATGTTTATTTCTGAACTCTGTTTAATGAAAAGGCCCAAAAGCAATGATAACCCAGGAGCAAGGAGCATGCATAATGCCCTTTTGTAGAAGCTATGGCTTCTAAAAAATATTTCCAACACTAAAAGAGCTCATCATTCTTTAGAGAATGACTGATTCTAGCTCTGAGAAAGGAAATATACAAAATAAACCTGTATATCTTATGCCAGAGAGCAATAAAGCTATCAAATCTTAATGAGTTTGTGCCAAAAGGGGACAGAAGCCAACTTAAAGAGGCTCCCACTGGCAAAAGAAAAGCATTTTAACACCACATCCCCCACAATAAGACCACACCTGTTTAAAATATATTGAATATGGAAATATTATAAATTTGTAACCATGAAGACAAAGATGCCAATAAAAAGAAAGCAAAGGAAGAAAACTCCTCATTGGCCACTGTTGGAGGTTTGTAGGCTAACAACTCCAATATTGGAAACCAGTAAGTAAAGCAAAAAAAATTAAATATTTATCTTTTTCAGTTTGAGATCTGTTTCCCGGTAATCAAATCGGCCAAGTGAAAGAGAAAAATTCTCACTCGAAGAGTTACACTTATGCAGAAGAAATCATAAAGTTGGAAAAACACAATTTTGTAATTCTTCAATTAAAAAACAAAAATTGATGCAGGCAATGGTTATTATCTTAGTCCATTTGGACTGCTGTAACAAAATAGCACAAACTGGGTAGCTTATAAACAAACGAAATTAATTTCTCATAGTTCTGGAGCCTGGGAAGTCCAAGACCAAGGTGCTCTCAGATTCAGCATCTGGTAAGAGGCTGTTTCCTGGTTCATAGAAGGCAACCACTTGCTGTGTTCACAGGTTGGAAGGACACAAGGCAGTTAGCTCTCTGGGGCCTCCTTCTAAAGGCACTAACCCCATAAACAGGGGCAGCCCCATTCTTATGATCTAATCACCTTGCAAAGGCCTCAAAGCTAAATCCCATCACACTGCTGATTAGGTTTCAACATGTGAATTTTAGGGGGACACAAACATTCAGACCATAGCAGTTATCAATGGCTGGAGATACCATTCGGTGAAAGACTGATAAGGAAGTTTACCACATGAACTTACTAACTAATCTTAGCATTGCTAAAAGGAAAAATAAATTATGCACCTCCTGTTGTAATGCTGTATGAATTACATCGCACCATTTAGAAAGTTTTGTTGGTCAGCCTCTCAAATAAAGTAAAAATAAGAAGAAATGTTGAGCCCGAATTGAGCTTTTGCATCTAACTTCTAATATAGTGGAAATAGGGAGAAAGAAGAACATGTCAAATGATGTGATGAAAAGCCATCCGCCAAATCTGGAGTGTGAGATATTTTATAAAACAAATGACCTTGTTTCTTTAAAAGTCAATAGTATTAAAATAATGAGTTGGCACTGTTCTAAATCAAGAGACTTCAAAGAGATCTAAGAAATAATCAAATACATTGAGTAGGCCTAGTATGCATCTGATAAAACCAAACAAACTTTATACTTATAATTTTGGGACAATTGGATATATTGAAAAATAGGCTGGGTATTATATAATGACTATTAAGAAATTATTGGTATTTTTGTTAGGTACGGTAGTAGTATTTTTTTGTAAAAAAGATCATTCATGTTATCATTAGTTTCATTGAGTTTTTTTTTTTTTTTTTTTGAGACAGAGTCTCGCTTTGTTGCCCGGGCTAGAGTGAGTGCCATGGCATCAGCCTAGCTCACAGCAACCTCAAACTCCTGGGCTTAAGCGAGCCTCCTGCCTCAGCCTCCCGGGTAGCTGGGACTACAGGCATGCGCCACCATGCCCGGCTAATTTTTTCTATATATATTTTTAGTTGTCCAGATAATTTCTTTCTATTTTTAGTAGAGACAAGGTCTCGCTCTTGCTCAGGCTGGTCTCGAACTCCTGAGCTCAAACAATCCGCCCGCCTCGGCCTCCCAAGTGCTAGGATTACAGGCGTGAGCCACCGTGCCCGGCCTGAGTTTTTTTTCTAAAGTAGATAAAGATTAAATTTCATGGGATCTGAGATCTACTTAAAAAAAAAAACAACTCTTGCTATAAAGGGGTTATGTGAGAGAGAGGAAACAAATATGGCAATGTGTTGATAAATATCAAACCTGGGTGCTTGGGCTCTCTATTTTTGTTTTACTCTGTATTTTTGTGATTGAAATTTTCTTTAAAATAGGTATCACACAATAGGACCTGGCCAGAATGTAAGGAGGAATAAGGGAGGCAGGAAGCTGTGGAGTAGAAGCACAGTCCTGACCACAGGTCCAGGAGATGCTGCCTGTGCAGGGACCACTGACTGTGGGCTACTTATCACAAACAAGGCTGAGCCCGGCAACCAGGGGAGGTTGAAGGAGACCAGCTGCACAATGGCAGTGCAGTTCAGACGGCCGACGTTCCAGGCAGAAATAATCACTGGAATCAGACCAACGCTGGCCTCAACAGACCAGATAATAAGATGAAAGAAGAGAATGTTACCACGTCCAATATAAGTTTTGGTTCTTGTTTGACCATTTCAGGATGAAATAAAATCAACATGTAGTTATGTATTCAATTCATCACTGAAGCAAGTCACAATTGGTTCTGGCATTTATTCAATGAGGCGGAAAAATTTATGATTGCTACTCCCTTATAATAACTTCTTATATATTGAAACGCATGATGAATTTACTTCTTAACTTTCTATTCAGATTAAAATATTAAAATCAGGTTAGCCTTTTCTTATGCTTTTCTCCCCAATCCTTTCATTATTTTTCTTCTCCTTTTGAAATCTCAAAATCTACCTTGTAATTACAGAGTATGTCAAAATACCATATAAATATCAGTAAACCTTAAAGGAAAGGTATAGGAACTAAACAAGAAACATGAATTCTGCACAGTAAATAGAAGTCATAGGAATAACATAGACTGATGGGGAACAAAACTGGCCTGTAGCTAGATAGTGGCTCAAATTACACTGGCATTTTCAACAAAGCAAAAAGCTCCCTTTAAAGTAGATATCATATTATATTATGCCCTTTATCCAGAGATGGAAATGATCCTTCCCTGCCTTCCTCGCTTCCTTCCTTCCTTTTCACTGGAACTCAATTAGAAGATTGGAGGGAGTGTGTGTGTGTGTGTGTGTGTGTGTGTGTGTGTGGAGTCCTTGTCAGGCTCAGCAGGGTTAGTCATTTGCACTTGCGTGAGAACTACTACTTTCAAATGTGGGCCCTCTGCCTCATCTCCAAGACATCACTTTTTATTCTTCCATTGTCTCAAATCCAGGAACAGTCTTCTTCCATGGAGTACTTGCTTACCTATCTTGATCTCTCTCTATTTTTTTTTAACCTATTTTTAACTTCAAGACACTATGAAGCCCAATTAAGTAAAGATTCCTTGAAGTGTTTAGTATTTTCCAGAAAACTCTTATTTCTTTGCTTCATAGAAATGCAAAACTGTGTAAAACTTTCTTCTGCTTAAGAATAAGTTACATATAGAAGAGAAGAAATATTGAAGAAGGGAACCAAATAATTACTCTGTTCTTATTTTGTTTAGAATTAAAATATTTGCTGTGTTAAATACATTTGGGTGTGTTCTTAGCCATTAAACCCTCAGTGCTCCATTTATTGTGTATTTATGCAACCAAGGCGATATGGCTTGGCAAAATCAAAAATTATAAAAATGGATTCCTTCACAGCGGTGGGGAACCTGTGGCCTCAAGGCCACATGTGGCCCTCCAGATCCCCAAGTGTGGCCTATAGATGTAATCCAAACTCACAGAACAAATCCGTTTATTAAAAGGATTTGTTCTGCAAAGTTTGGATTCAGTCAAAAGGGTGTACTTAAGGATCCAGAAGACAGCACATGGCCCCAAGGCTGCAGGTTCCCCACCCTGTTGGGTACTCTGCCAAAGGCTCATATTAAACACATCCTCCCCACCCCCCCACACCTAATGGGTGCTGTGTGCACCGTCTGGGGGATGGACTTGCTTGAAGCTCTGACTCGTGTGGGGCAAGGGCAATATATGTAACCTAAACATTTGTATACCCGTAATATGCTGAAATAAAAAATTTTTTTAAAATTTTTAAAAAATAATAAAAAAGAATACTAGTCAGTTTGAATTACTCCATTATTTCATTTCAAACGTATTCGGTAAATAGTTTTTAAAGTTTAAATTTTAGGATGGTTGTATTCATATTTTGTTTGTTGAAATTATTGTTATTTGCAACTGTTTTAAAGGAGGGGAGTGGAGTTAAAGTGCCTTACTCTGCAATTGTTGGTTGTAAATCAAAGGTAAAATTTCACCTTGATTTGACAGGTAGTTCCCCAAATGCCAGAGGTTGCACAGCTTGCTTAGTAGCTAAAAAGGCATTGGGTTTGGAACCAACTACATCACTTCAAATCTGAGCTCTGCTATCTTTGTAACCTTGCCTTTCTTTACTTAACACCTACTATGCCTCATTTCTTTTCATGTTATGTTTAAGCGTTAATGTTACTAATTAGTGCTGGATTATTGACTTTAGGCATTGTATATTAAGGTTTTCCCACCAATCTTTCTGTGCTCCTGTCTTTTTACCCTACCCCCATTACTTATTTGTACCACCTCAAGCAACAACTGTTATAGCCTTAGTAACTTAAGTTTCCTAGGCTTCATGTATTGCAAGCTACCCAAATATTTTTACTTTATGGCAGAACACAAACCAAACCTAATTTGACTGCAGGTGTTAAGACTCATGGAACTTGGCAGAATTAACAAATTCTAGCTGCTTGTAGAACAAGCTGAAATGTTTGTGACTCTGTACCTTGGGTAGGCTTGTGGCTTAAGAAACTGGAAACCCGTAAAGATGGCCCCATGCCAATCCTTTGAGGTAGAGACTTTGAAAGTCTCAGCAGAAGCTCTGTTGGCCAACTTCATGACTCCAATAGCTGCTTGCAAATAAATAAGGGGCTAATATGCTGTGCTGGTTACAAGTACTATAGCTTGCTTGTTCTGCTGGCTTACAAAGTAAATGGACAAGTTCAAAACCTGTCACAGAATGTAAATCACCACTGAATCTAAACCACTGTGAGAGAGAATACTTTAAATTTGGCAAGAGTACCAATGTGTGTCTGTGTTTTGTAAAATTATTCTTATCTGCCTTGATGCAACAGTGGCATTACTTGGGTTCCTAGCTGTTAGTTTACAATCAATCTTTATATCTTGTGTCAACCTTTTAAAGATTCCATGGTAATTATAGAACTGTAAAGTCATTCAAGTGTGCTGAGTATCTCTTATTTATAAATTTATAACATCAGTGTTTGAGTAGATAAAAATATCTGGACAAAAGAGTGTATTGTTTAGATAGCAAGATAACACATAAAACATGGACCATATACAGTGTAGTATAAGTAATCAATGCTGTAAATTTCAAAGACAAGGCATGTGGCCAGATAAGCCTTCAAGGAAAAAGAATAGCTTGAAGGAAAAGTCTTGAAGAATAGTTTTAGTGAGATTATTGTCATGTGGGAATGACACAAACAAAGGTATTGCCACAGGAATAAGTCAGGTATGATCATAAACAGGAAGTAGACATGTCAGCTGGAGGAAAGGTTTGTATTCAATATCAGATCCTTTTTAGGAAAAACACATTTATAATTTTACTTGACTTTGTGATTTATTTTATTCACTAACACAAAAGTCATTTTTGAAGCTGCTTCTATAGTGTACTTCAAAGAGCATATCTTTTATTCTGATTTTTGTCACCGGATGGTTATAGGATTAGTTAATTCTGATTGCTGGGATCACCCTTTTTCTGGTAATGGCAAAGGTTGAGGATTACATTTTCACTGGTTACTTCTTATTTGCCACCAACCTGCTTTTTTACGTGCCATCATGACACCAGAGAGTTCATTCTCCACTTGGAACTGCTCACCCTTGCTGATAAACTATAGTTCTCTTTTTAGAAAATCATATATAGCATCTTGTTTTTCAGCTCCCTCTACATCTAATAACCAGATGAAGGTGGATGGTTGGCTGGGTATAAGTAGTATTTAAGATATTCCCTAGATTTCTAAGGAGGGGGCCCTGCTTCCTGCCCTCTCCAAATAACAGTGACAGAGACTTGATCAGTTCAGCCCTTTTTCCAGCCCAAAGCATCAATATAACATTAGGGTTAAGAGTATGAATTCTGGAGCCAAATTGCCTCCCCTTGAATCGTGGCTCCCCCTTTTTCTAGCACCATTGACTTGGCTGAGATATTTGGTTTCCCAGTGCATCAGTATTTTTATCTGTAAAATGGAAATGATAAAACCTACTCTTGGGTGGTTCTGAGAGATTCAAATATTTGACACACACCTTTTAAAAAGTTCAAGGACAAAGTAAGAACTCACATTGTTATATAATTGTAGATAAATGTACATCTTTTAGTTTACATCTATTATTTTCTACCACTGAATATGTACTGCTGCTACACAGGCTAAATATAATTGCCAGAACTTCAAATGAACTTTGACAGGCTTTAACATATTTACTCATTAAAAAAAAAATCTGCCCTATTATTATATAGTAACCCCATTATGCAATCATGGCGGTTTTACCTTACTCTGGATAAACTGTGCCCTTATCTTTAGCTATCATCTAAATGATTACTGATCACAAAGTCTTGCTTTGCTGTGAGACTTACAGGGTTCTCCCTTGTTCCCCCGATTGGCTAACGAGGGAAAGGGGAAGAGAAAGAAGAATTTCCTCTGTCCCTCAACCCCCCGCTTCAACTACCACCCCTGCCTCCAGACGTATTGGCACTGAGTCTTCTTCAGGAGAATAGAATAAGAAAACACGAATAAGAACTTTTAGTCTTCCACATTTGAACCTTTTGGACACGACTTTAAACAACTTTGGCATATGTCAGCCATATGTTTAAAAGTCAGCCAAGTAGTTAGATGTCTAGTATTCAAACATAAGCTGCAAAGTTTAGAATTACAGTAGAGAATTCCCTTTCTGTTCAGAGCTGGCCTCACATAGGAGAGGTTTATGACTTGAGGGGCATCTGACAGCCTTCTTTCTCTGTCCAAAGAATATCCCCCTTTTGCTCTCTTCTTCTATATGTGTCTTTTACTAACTAGTTTTTGGGGCAATGACAAAGGCTTGCCTGCTAAAGCAAGTTAGATCACTTTCTTTCCAGGGAGGATTAGAAAGCATGAAAATAGCCAATATGTTGGAACACTTCAGTTGAGGAAGAGGAAACATGAGGGGAAAAAAAGAGAGAGGGCCCTGAATAAAACTTTGCCAGTATGATTCTCTTGCATAAGGAGTTTCTGTTTTTACTTACTCTTTGAAGGCAGATTGGTTCAGCATAGACCTATGTTATAAGGCAGGTAAGTAATGGCTACCTCTTTGAAAATGGAACCATGAAGACCATCAAAGAGTGTTAGCTAGAACCAAAGACTATTTTAATTTAAGCAAGGACAGAGATATTTGCCTTTGAGAGATGGTCTAACACTCAATGTCTATGATGTGAAATGGAAAAAATATTCACTTAATGGAAATCAAGGGTAGTGTAACTATCCACTGTTTAAGCTTAAATTATCCCTTTGTTTCTTCAAAAGAGATACTGTTAGTTTCTATTTCTTGTTGTTGCCAAGAAGTGCAAGTGTAGAATAAAATTAACAAGGTATGTGCAAAGCCCTTCACCTAAGCAAGTATCATTATTCAGAAAACTTTATTTCCATTTATTCTCACTTGTGCCAATAATTAAGAATGGCAAAAGACTAAATTTTTTCTTGTTTCAATTTTGTCTTTGGAAACCATCTCTATTTTGATGTAACCGTTAGTTTATAACATATTAAGTAGTCTTAACCTGTAATACTAATCAGTTTTTTTGGACCTTTGGACTTTTTAAAAAAACTTTAAACTAAGGCTGCCCTGGTTAGAAAGATAGGGCAATGTACTTTTGCAATCACTATATTCACATGTAGGTAGAAGAGCTTGTTAGTCATCTGGCTACATGTGATCCTTCAGCCACATTGAGAAATACTGCCATATATAGATGACTGAATCCATTAGGGCTAGTTAAGCCAAGGTGTCATAGGTTGGCTTTGTTTTGAGGCCATAAAGAAATAATAGACCATAAACACTATAGTTAAAAACTTAATTCAGTTGTGAATGTGGTAAAACACAAAAACAGCAAACCATGGGTCTTGAAGTTTAACCTAGGTTCAACTCTTGCCTCTGTCAATACTATTATAGTTATGTAACTTTTGGCAAGTTACTTAAACTTTGAATGCCAATTTCTTTTTTTTTATGATTGTTTGTTACTATAAATTTACTTATACCAGGAAAATGGTCATATTTAAAATTCTCAAAATAATTTTGGCACAGGTCAAGTCTTCTCATTTTGTTAAGTCCCTGAGCTCTTTTAAAGGGCTGATTTTTCGCATCAGCCTCTACCCCACTCCACCCTGCAGGCCCCTTTCCTCCCTACCTGCCCTGGCCTCGCAGCTACTTTAACTCTCCCTCATGTTAACCCTGGGGGACATTTCGTGCTATAAACTTTCTAACCACTTGTGCTCTGCAGAAACCATGCAGCTTCTCTGATGTGAAGACTTAAGAATCCCTGTGCCAAAGTGTACTCCACACGATTTTTCTGATGCTTATTGACAAGGAAGAGGAACCACATAGCGTACATGTTGTGCCTCTTTCTTGTTATTCCTAAAATTGCCCACAGTGATCAATGTTATAATGCCTCCAAAACTTTATGCCTCAGATGCTCATCCAAACACTGGATGGCAATGTAGTTGACGTCTATGTCAAACTTACTGGCAAACAAGTGGTGCTTGCAAAGCATCCAGTTCAAGTCTCCAGCTCCAAAAACGCACACCAAGCACACGTGGACCCCACTGCAGGGTGGGTAGGGAGCGCCCTTAGCAACATCACCCTCAAAGTACTGCCACTTGACAAACCTGGCAACTGTGTGCATGTCAGACAAGTTGTACTTATGGCTCAAGGAGAAGGAGCCAGAGACTTCAGGGATCTTTTGGATAGTGGCCCAGAGATTCATCTGAGCTGTGTGTGTCCTGCGTCCACTCAATAACCTTTTGGTTTTTTCATGCTCTAGCACATACCCCACATACTCCCTACCGACCACAAAATAGACACTGCCTGAGAAAAGAGGCGTTTCAAGTGGAGGATGCATTTTGACAGTCCCCGCGTCAGCTTTCCATTAATAACTGCATACCACGTTTTCCACCTTTTTTTTCTTTATTGGATGGCATCTTCTTTGTTTCAAGGTTATTTTCACCCATTAACAACCTGAGCTTCCTGACAATTTCTAGGGTTTTTTTTTTGGTTGTTGTTGTTATCCAAACTGAATAATTTATTGCTGGTCTGAGGCTTGCCTTGTTTTATACTTAAGTAGAATTTACATTGTGCCCACAAATAGCAGATATCAACATTTAAAGGAATTTAATAGTGACCTATTCAAATAAGGCAATCATCTTGGTATGAAACTTTTATTTAAATCTTACATAACTCTAGGTTGGTTTTAATAGGAAAATCCATACCACACAGATTTATCAAGTACTTTCAGTCTGCACTTATCATGAGAGGTCCTTCATGCAGTTGAGGTCGGCCTAACCCTGACTCCATGATGCATAAACCACACTCTCCAACTGACTGGCCACAAAGACGTTACTGAAACAGGACACAATGCCCATTGCCGCAGCTAAGAAGGACGACTCTGATTTTTTGTCCAAATGAATGCAGTAGAAATTCTGTGGCATACAGATGGCCCTCCAAGCCTTCATGCATTTCAAATTTTGTGAGAAACCACTACAGAATATGCTATTGGAAACCCAGCCTTTTCCTTACTAAGGAGTTCCACAATATGTTTGCTCCTCTTGATGAAATTACAGTCACTGGTCACGTTTATATAGCTGTAAGGTGTCTACCGAGTGAACTTTCTGAGTTTTACTGTTAGCATCTCAAGCTTTACCTTGAATGCCAATTTCCTTTCTTTCAATGAAGATATGAAAATATTCCTAGAAGGCTAGTGGAAGGAGGTAACAAAACATGTAAAATGTGAGTGTGTTATAGATCATCCATAAATAGTAGATGCTAAGATTAACATTAGAAATTTCTAAATGTTCTTCATCCACGATTATCACCATTATGAAGAGTCTACACATTCTCTACTTACTTGCTTTTATCCATGGACTTGATAAATTAGATCTTGAGAATTTGTAACAAACATAGTAGTTGATACCCTACAATGTGAGCAGGTCTTAATTAGTCCATAAGGCAAAGCAATATTCCTCAAGGAATATTCTGTGGATCTAACAGACCTTTTATGCTATGAGGATGTTTTCAGACCTTTTTTTTTTTTTTTGGAGGAAGAACCTATATACATTTCTTTATTACCTGAACATGCCTCTGTTCATCATTATTCTGGAAATGCATAAAAGCAGACTCGAACTGCGTTTGCCAGCTTTTTTTATGTTATGCTATATTGTCAACACAAGGATATTTAATATTCAAATGGAATTCTTCAAAACACTTTGCTCTGCAAGACGGTCATTGGAAGCATTGTCCCATCTACTTTGGGTATTTTCTATTCATTTATTTTAACCTAACAGGTTGGCTGATATTCCTGTTGGAATCTTTATCAGGTGGTTCTGGTTTTCTAAATTCACAGGATATTCCATGACTGGCACCCCCACCATTTCAGAACACAATATTTAAGCATCAGTTAGATATAATCATAGAATTCATCATTTACATTTAATTTAGAAATATTTTCTGTAAGAAGAAAACAAGGGAAGGTTAGGGAAGGGAACAGAACCTCCATAATTCCACTCTCTCCAGTATGAAATTGATTTTGTCTCACCACCTCATGAGGACCTCCTCATGTCCTGTCAAACTTATGCAATGTATTTTTTAGAATTTGAATTTAAAAGGAAAAGAGTCTTCATTAAAATAAAATTGCCTAAATTAATTTGAGTGATACAACTATTTGACATAGCCAATTTAGATTCCAGTGGGCCACCTTTTGGAGAATTTATTAAAATGTTTTTAGAATGGAGTAGGGCTTGTCTCTTACATTTTTGGCTTATAAGTTGATATTCCAATTAAAGTTCAGAGCTAAGTGGAAGTAGCTACTATAACGGACTCTCTGTCTTCTATGAGCTATAGACCTAAGCCACAGATTTTCTAACTTTAAACATTTTTTAATAAAACAATTATTCCTATGTAGAAAATTTCATACTGTAATTTATTGTACATATGGTATACATTTAAAATGAGTAAGAATAGGTCTGATCTATTCCAATCATGATTTTACCTCCAGTTTTTCTTTGGAATGTTTCCTTCTGATTCATTCTGGGTCAAATGTTCTACCTCAGGGATTTAAATTCTCGATCTTTAGGCTTTTGATATTAAAGGGTTTTAGGTTTGCTATTTCCCTTGGCAACCAATTTAATTGCACAAATAAGAGTCTTTTCTGTGATCATAAACTCAAAGTGCTGTTGTAGTTTGCCCTTTTAAATATTCCCTCTCATCTAAGATCTTTCATATTCTTTCATGTAAAGAAAGCAGAAGTAATCAATCACTGCCATATAAGCTAGCCCTTTGTTTTGAAGTCCTACGTATATCATGTTTTGTTTTTGTTTTCCCTGTGAGGTGGTTTCTGTTACTTGACTCAGTAACAAATCATAACATTTGTATACTGTCTCATAATTTATAAATAACTTTCATATTCTCATTTGAACTTTAAAATAAGCCCATGAAGTAGGTAGTTGATTGTTAAAGATTAACTGAACGAGGTGTACATGTTAATGTCTTATTTGTAAAAATAGGTATTTGAGGTTCTGAGAAGTTCAAATGATTTTCTAAGGTCACTTGGTAGAGTTTAAACTCATTTCCAGCTTTTCTAGATCACAGGATAAGTTTTTTTCTACTATATAATACCACATTGATCACATTTGTGGTTTTAGTTTATGTCGTCGTTTCTAAGGTAAAATTTACATAGATTGAAATGTTCAGATATTAAGTGACAATTTGAGTTTTGAGAAATATATTTGCCTGTGCAACCAACACACTAACCAAGATATTGAATATTTCCTTTTCTCCAGCATTCCATGAGGACTCTTCCCATAAACTTTACCCCCGGAAATCACTGTTCTGATTTTGTTCCTGCCATAGCTTAGTTTTGTTCTCATAGGCAATTAACTTACTGGTCAATCAGCTTGATATTTTTGAGGCTTGTTTTTAAGCTTTTAGAAGCTGCTTTTAAAGCAGCTATTACTTAAGCCCTTTGTGCCAAATATATGTTCAGCAAGGTTTCTCCATTCTGGCTGGTCAGAATTTCTATGTCTCCTAGTGTAGTTCTAGAATCTCCACTCAGCTCATAGCTCTCCAGCACCTCTTTTCTGGAAGACCTTGCTTAGCCTTATCCTATGTATATGAATATAAATAATTGGCTAAAACCTTAAGAGGAACCATGTGAAGATTTATTTTCTCTGTAGCTCTCTTCTCTATGGTAGCCTGTCCTGTAAACTACGTCCAACTTGGCAACATTGAAGTCTGATTTCTTTCTCTTAATTTATTGAGATGTCTGGGACTTCTTGAGATCCCCTATCCCTGTACCTCAATAAAAAAAAGTGCTCCAACGCAAAAAGTCTAGGTCATTGTTGGACTCATCTCTCTGAGGGGTCTGAAAATAGGTCTCCTATATGTTTTAGACCATTTTACAATTTTTTAATCTTGGGAGCACCTGTTGGGTACTAGTTACTTCATTGAGGGCAAAAGTGGAAATCTCTTATGGGCAGAAGCAGAAGTTTTACTTATTGACTGTATTTTTAGCTACTTTGTCTCTCTTAGATATTAATAAGCATGTAATGATACTTTTTACTCATCTTCCCCATATCAGCTTAAGCTACAAGGACAGTTTCTTAAGCTTCCTTAAAACTGTGGTTCTCAAAGTGCAGGCCATGGACAAGGAGCACTGGCATCATTCGGGAAGTTGTTAGAAATAAAAATTTACTGGCCTCATCCAAGACCTGATGAATCAAAAACACTGAGTTTGGGGACCAGCTATCCAAAGCCCCTGGTGTTTCTGATCTGTAATAAAATTTAGTTACTGTCCTGGCAGGTGTCCTACTAAACATCTCCACAGCATTTTTGTTCTAATTTCTTGATTGATTTGTTAGCTTTCCTCTAAGTTCTATGAAAACAGAAAAGGTATCTTATATTCGCTTGATTCCCAAAGTGATGTTTGATAAAAAATTTGAATACCTTTGCTATTGCTTTGCCTTCATTTCTTAGCACAATTTTTTCCCTTCTATTCCAAAAAGCTCATATATCTTCTTCCAAGGTTTCTTGAACATGAAAAGATCATATTTTTTAATGACTTTAATTGGTTTCATTTCATGGGATTATCATGCTTTTTCCTTCAGGGAGGAAAAAAGAACAAGTTGACTAAGAAATCTTGTAATTTCTTTATGGATTAAACCTGTCTATAATTTACAATTTTTAAATTATAGTCTCAAGGAGAAACTTATGATGCAGAAGAGAGAGTGAAGCTACAAGAAAACTGAGAGTAAATAAACGGTCCTTGCATTGAAAGGACCCAGAACATCACGTTTATTTTACAGATTTTATAGACCATTTTAAATTCAAACTGTCGAAAGAAGTTTTAATTTTGATGAAGGCTTTTAAGTTGAAGTAGACATGGGGAAAATTTCCTGTTCAATGATATTCTGCCTTCAGGAATCTTATCAGTTGGGTTTGTAATTAGACCAGGCCCTGCTGGAATAAAGAATGCTTCAGGGTATACTTTGTTTTGCTGCCCCAGAAGTAGGATTGTAATATCACAGTGTCTCAGGGACTAAGAAAGTAGTAAACTTTTGCTTAGTATAATAGAAAGCACATTCAAATAAGGATTGTGTGGTGAGGTTTTAGGTCTATTTATGGCACTAAGGTAAATGACTATGAGAAAGTTATAGAACACTTTAAGCTCACTTTCATGATCTGTAAAATAAACATGATGTTCTGGGTCCCTTCTATGCAAAGACTGTTTACTCTTAGTTTTCTTGCAGGTTCACTGTATCTTCTGCATCATGAATTTCTTCTTCTTGACTGGAATATTTCTTTGAGCTTACAGATTTGTGAATACGCTTGATTTTTTAAATCCTTCTTTTAACCCTGTATCTCTCCTATCACCCCAAGCAATAGCTGACCTTTCACTTAATCTTTATTCAACCAAGCATTCTGTTGAAATTTGCTTAAAAGAGGAAGGGATGAAAGTGTGACTATATAGCATTATTCCTACCATGAATTGTAAATTAGTTCTCAGTAGTAGCATTTAGCATCCCTCTAATAACCTCATAGCCTCAGAATTGCATGTATTTGCTATAACATTTGCCTCTTTTCTCCTTTATTGCCAGTAAGGAACACACACAGTCGTAAGCTGCATAACAATGTTTCAGTCAAGGACAGACAGCACATATAACCATGGTCTCATAAGATTATAATGGAGCTGAAAATTTACACTTACCTAGCAATTTGTGTTACAATGGCCTACAGTATTTAGTACAATAATGTGCTTTAAAGGTTTGTAACCTAGGAGCAATAAGCTAGACCATATACCCTAGGCATGTATTAATAGTAGGCTATCCCATTTAGGTTTGTGTTAAGTACATTCTACAATATTCCCAATGATGAAATCGCCTAAAGGTGCATTTCTTAGAATATCCCTGTCGTTAAGTGACACATGACTTTGTATATATATATATGTATTTTTTTTTTCTGTGAGGTTCCATTTATCTACTCTTAAATTACAATATACTCAATCTCCTAAAAATGTAGTATATGTTTAGATGCCATTAGAATATGGGGAGCCTATTGCCTTTTCTATGTAGCCTGTCTGGGTGTTCAAATTTACCTGTCATCTTTTGCCTTTTTAAATCTAATCAGAAGCATTTGTTTTACACACATATTCATACAAATTTTCTTCTAATACCAGCAGATTCAGAAACATAGTTTGAGATCCTTGCTTGAAAATTTTATACTGTTTAATTTAATGCATGCCTATTTACTGTTTTGAAATATTAACCAGAGTATGCAATATTATCTTAGTCAGCTCAGGCTTCTATAATAAAAATATCATAGACTGGGTGACTTATACAACAAATATTTATTTCTCATAGTTCTAGAGGCTGGGAAATCCAATATCAAGATGCCACAGATCTGGGGTCTGGTGAGGACCAGATTTCTGGCTTGTACGTGGCAGCCATCTCAATTCATTCTACCCTGGCAGAAAAAGGGAACTCAAGTCTCTTTATCTTCTTATAAGGACACTAATCCCATCATGGAGGCTCCACCTTCATGACATCATCTAGTCCTAATTACCTCCTAAAGTCCCACCTCCTAATACCATTTCATTGTGGGTTAGGGTTGCAACATATACATTTTGGGTGTTCAAAAAATGCAATACAAAAACAAATATCTAATTAAATGTTCACGGTTACCATAATATCCTAAGTATCATTTTATTGACAGTAAATATTGCAAATGTTGACAGCGAATGCTTATTTATGCCTCAATTTTCTCTTATATGAAATTCAGGCTGTATGAATAAAATGAGAGATTTTACTTTCTCAGGCAAATCTATTTTCAGTAGAGTCATAGAGAAATGAGTTACCATGACTACAAGATTTGTTGCCCATTCATTCACTTATTAAATTACTGTCTAACAATAGTGATTCCTACCTGCTAGCCCAGGGACACGATCTGACCTTTCATTTTGAATTGCTAAATAAAATTATAAATTCATGTATTCATTTTCCTATTTGAGAACACTGGCTTTTACGTTTCCTTGGTTATCAAGACTAATTTTTCTGGATTGATTCTACTCAATCTTGTTATATGAACTCTCATGGTGGAGTTATAGGTTTTACTGGTATCATAAGGACTCATAAAATATAATTGACTTCCTACAATAAAAACTGAAGTTTCTTTTTTATGAAAATTATAGCATGCTGATGAGTATCTGATACTGATATCTCTACTGCCTGCATATGGGATTTTATATATTTCTTGAAATGAATTCAATGAAATCAGCTAGCAATAACCAGATGTATTCTACTTATTGCCAAAAGGAACCTTCCCAAATTAAGTTTGAGGTATGATCATATTAGCTATTTATTTTTGCTTTGATGGTTTAAAACCTTTATATTACAAACAATACTTTTAGAAATAAGAGATGTGTATAATGTTTTTCACATTATTTTTATTACTTAATACTTCTACCTTCCCATATGGAGTCCTGTGAGGTATGTAAATAAAAGCATTGGAAAGTTTCAAGCCCCTGGGAGAAGATGTGAAATTAATTCACTAAAATGAGATATACTATAATGGAATATAACCCGTACAAACACTGTGGGAGTGAGTGGAATGGAGTTGATTTAGGAGAGATTGGCATCAAAAGAAGGGAACACTTGGTATGGTTGTCATAATATAACTTAAGACTTCTCCTTTCAGTGTATGTTAATCTCCTCTTTGCAAAATGCCTGTGTGTGTCATTGGACCCTTCTGAAAAATTGAGAAGGAAGTGATGCATGAGTAAATGTAATGCTAAATGTTACTGTTAATCACCAATACTTTAAAACTGCTGCTAATATGATATATGTATACCAGAAAACACTGACTTAAAGATTAGGTTATAAAATTATCCTGCATTATGTCTCAGCCACTATGGTCTTTAGGAAAGTCACACATCCTTTGTGGCCTCAGTTTCCTCACTTATAACCTAAGAGTGTTGAAGTAGACGCTCTTTGATTCCTTCTGGTATTTAATAATATATTCTGGGTCTACCTGAAAAGTTATATATTACCCTCCGGTATAGCTGTGATCATTTGACTACACGTAGGTTTTCATGAGAACTGGCTTCAGAAATTCCCAGGACATTTGAATTATTGTGCTAAATATGTTAGACTTCAAATCTATCCTATTACTTTCTTAATTTTGTTTAAAAAACCAAACAACAAAAATCTCTTCAAGTTAGAAAGGGAACATTTATGAATCCCAAAGGTGGAATTTTTATTTGTTTGGTAGATGCAGTTAGTTATATATATATAAAAATAACTAAGAGCCCAGTTTTGCCTGGAGCTGGGGAACATAGTAGTGGAACTTATTAAGAAAGGAAACAAGTTATTGAGCCATCCTAACCCCCTACAATGATGTCTCACCCCTTGCTGAAAACAAACCACCGAAGAGCAGAATTCTATTTCTCCTTCAATAGAAGTGCTTGATCATCTTAAAGTATAGCATGCTTCTAACTCCACTGCCCCTCTGTTATTTATCTATTCTGGCATGTTAACTTTTTTACTTGACTAATGAGGAAGTTGACATTGAAATGGGAATGTGAGGGGACTGGTGTTTAAATCATTATGAATAAAAATGACTGTTAGGTTGTACTGTTTCTTACTATTTCAAGACAGCATTGCTTATTTTCTCCACAATATTTAGGAATCAAACAGGTTTCCATCAAATACAAGCATACATATGCGACCCAAATACAACCATGCACAGGGTGGTTTGGGCCATGTAAGAGTCTGTGATAGTTGTGTACTCTACTGTTACTAACCAAACCCAAATGGAACTACATTATCATTCAGGAAAACTACAGGGGAATTGATGTCCCATTAGCTCCCAAGAGGTACAATCCTAATGACTGTCAAGAGATAATAGTGCTGAGTATTTCCTTCCTTCCATATGCTTATAATCTTCAATATTTGTACCACAGTTTGCCATGGTGAGTAGAATGCTTACAATCCTCTTACTTAATGAAGAGGTATAATTATAGTGTTATAATGTACACATAGATGAAAAAAGTATTTAGCATGATTTAAGGACAAAAACTCAATCACAGATTTTTGAAAGAAAATAGATTGGAGCAAATTTCCAAGGTTTTATTTATTTTAAAGTACTGTGCTATAATCCTATTATACTAAACTTATGGTTTTGTTAACCAGCATAGATATCATTTCACAAATATCTATTTATATTTAACAACGACAAAATTCGACACCAGACCAGCTTTGCTTATCTGTGCCTGTTATTTTCTCCCAGTCTGTACAATACGATAGATGACCTGCCATTCTCATTCTGCCCTTTCTTTGCACGATCCTTCTTGAAACAGGGGCCCTTCTTTCATCCCCCAAACACTCGCACTGCAATAGCTTTGCCTGAGCCTTGAGGATGCGGTTCCAGCGTTCATTCTCTGCCACAAAGCTCCGGTCAGAGCGCAGTACTGCACCAATGTCGATACGATGTTTTAATTTGTCTTTCTTCTCCATTTGACTCAGAACTCTGAGGGCAGAAATTTGTCTTACTTATCTTTGTACCCTTGTATAGCACAGTGACCAACATAACCTACTAAGAAGTCTATGCACAAAAGGAATAAAAATACCAGAAATGACACTTTTGGCACAGATGGAACATCAGAATGGTGAAATTGTGGGAAATGTTAAACTTCCTTGCCACTTGTTTCTTTATGTATATAGCTCTGGTATTGCAGAGGTACCTTATGTGTCTTTAAACAAGGTCACCTTAGAAGTTTCAACAAATTTACCTTCTTTAGCAGGTTCAGATTCTGTATATGTAATATTAATAGATATTAATCTGTTTAAGAGAAACCCTCTAACTACTAGTCATATTATTGCTACTACACTAGTATGAGACAGTGAACTATCTTCTCCTCTCCGACATGTATGCCATTTACGTTCAACTATGTTTTAAGGCTGTGCTTCCAGATTGTGTTTTCTGGTAATACTTTCTCAACTGCTACTGTTTGAGGATAAGATCAAAGAGAATTGTAATACTGTGGGTAGAATTTCAATTTAAAATTACCCTGACTCCCCCACCACCCCCAACATTTTTTTTAAAGTCTGAAGATTGTGCCTTGCCAAATGATTTGGCTTACATTAAAAGAGAATTTTACAGCAATTTCAAGTGTATGTACGACAAGATATCCAGGAAACAATTTTCCTTGCTTAAGATTTGATTGTCCAAAAGGATATATTATAAAAACCTGCTTTTCAAAGAGAGATTTATTATAATCTTTGCAGGTGCCAGAAGTAAAGTAAGACAAATTTCCATATCAAGTAAAATCTTATTAGAAATCTTGATTTCTTGTTCAAACAAGTCATTCTGAATGGATGTATATTTAGTTTAATAATATATTCCTGATGTACTATAAAGTTTTCTGGGTTTTCTTTTTTGGCCCATAGTCTGCTAGATTTAAATTTCAAATTTTATTATTCATTCATAATTCAAAATTTGATTTAATTCCTCCTATATGGCACACACTGTATTAGGTACTAGATAAATTGTCAAGGATGAAACAAGCATACTGGTTTTTGTGGAGCTTACAGCAAGGGGACTGAAACTTTATGGCAAAGAAATTTGTTTTTGGCTTTGTCATCTTTCTGTCTATCTGTCTTTGACAAAACATTTTAAAACACGAGGCTTATCAGGACAGATACTATCAGAGAGATCTTTGCTCTTGAAAGGAGTGAGGATTGCTGGCCTGTCCAGCACATGGGGAGACAGGAAGAAAATAGCAGAGTGGAAAGTCCGTCTTCTTAAAATTCCTTTGAAAGTACTATGCCCCTCTTTTTCTGGTTGCTTTTAAAGTTTTCTTATTATCTTTGATTTTCAGAAATTGATTATAGACTGCTTAGGTATGGTTTTCTTTTTATTTGTCCTGTATTAGAGTTCAGTGTAGGTTGATAGCATGCATCAGATTTGAAAAATTCTCTGCCATTTTTTCTCAGATATTTCTTCTGACTCATTCTCTCTGGTCTTCTTCAATTAAAGGTATTTGACTTTTAGAGAATGTCTTACATGTTCTATTCTTTCCATTCTTTTTCTCTCTCTGTGCTTCAGTTTCAAAAATTCCTATTGAACTGTCTTTTCATTCATAATCCTGTCTTCTGTGTTAGACTACTGTTAAATAGAGCCAATGAGTTAATTTCAGATATAATTCAGATATTGAAAGTTGCAGTTCATGAAGTTCCATTTAATTTCTTTTTCTATTTCATTTCTACATTTAAATACTTGATTTTTTTCACCCAATTTGTCCACCTTTTCTTCTGTTTTCTTTATCACATTAATTAATGTCACATATTAACTTCTACCTGTGAATCATCTCTGGGTCTCATTATTTAATCTCTTTTAGCACTTTTTCTTGCTAATCACATTTGTAATGATATGTTTTTGGGCTCCACATTATGTTATCTTTCTGTAACAAGCATTGGATTTTGTTCTGATGATTGGTTAAATTATTGGCAGATTGCTTTGGTCACATGGAGATTTGATTTTAAGTTTTGTTATGGCTGGTCAGTTTTGTTTTGTCCCTACTTCTAGAATGTAACATTAGTGGGTTTGGAATCCAAAGACTAGAGTGTCACCGAGGTCTCTGCACCCTGGCTTAGCCTAGACTCTAACCTCTAACCTCTAACCTCTATCTCCCCAAACTGTGCAGTGTTCTCTGCTGGGTCTTTTGGGATTTTGCCCTGTGAGTATACACTTTAGGGGTCAGCCAAGGACCTGAATGGAATTTTTAAGATGGATGTTTGGAGTTCCTACTCTGTTGTTCTCATCTCCAGTACCCTCTCCTCAAATCCCATCTGCCTTGGCAGCCCTACATACAGTGACTGTATCTTCTTGCCAGCAAGACCATTACTCTTTTCTAGGATCCTATTTCCTTGTGCTGAGATTTGAAAGATGCCCTCAGTGAGAGCAAGGAAGAAAGTAGGAATCACCTTGTCTTCTCCCCTTCCCTCAAGAAGCTCTCGTTGCTTTTCAGTGCCTACAATGCATTGTTTATATGTTTTGTCTGGCTCTTAACTCCTTATGAGACAAGGATAAGTCTAATACCAGCTAATCCTTCTTGTTCTTTTATAATATGAATTCTTTCAACTTTTGTATCAATATAGTTCTTTTCATGTGAAATCCATTGTCTTTATGTTACTAGTCAATCAAATTACCACCTTTTCTTCCAAGATTGTTGAAGTGGGGACTGGGGAGAATAGTCCAAACTTGTTCTTTTGAGTTTTAATTTCCAATCTATTAATCTCTGTCAATATGATCTTTAACATCTTTGCTCTATAGAATGTTCTGTACAAGTTCAGTGACTTTTAGTTTAACTGAGATAATAGGTTTATCTTGATTTTCAACCTTCTTGACCTCTGCAGCATTTGTCATTAGCAACAACCATGCAATTCTTAATATTCTCCTTTTTGTATTATCTTGTATTTATATCTCCAACTGCACTGAAATGAATGTTTATGTCCCCCCAATTCATATGTTAAAATACTAACCCCCAACATGATGATGTTGGGATGTAGGGCTTTTGGGAGGCTCTGTCCTCCTGAATGGAATTAGTGTTCTTATAAAAGACACCCCAGTAAACTCCCTCATCCCTTCTGCCATGTGAGGCTATTGTGAGAAGCCTGCTATGTATGGGGAAGCAAACCCACACCAGACACCAGATCTCCCAGAGCCTAAATTTTGGACTTTCCCACCTCCAGAACTTTGAGAAATCTATTTCTGGTGTTTATAAGCCGCTCAGTTTGTGATGTTTTATTCCAGAAGCCCAAACAGACTAGGACATTGACAATGTTGCATTGACCTCTCTATGTCATGTTCCCTGTGTAAATTTGCAAAGTGTCTCTTGTCTATATTTTCTCTTAGTCATTCTAATCAACTCCTGTGGCTTCAGCCATCACCCCTAAGCCAATGATTTCTTTGGTTGTAGTCCTAAACTTTCTCTTAGGGCCCTACCTCAAATATCTACTCTTGTGAAGCTATGGAATTATTGAAATAGCATTGAGCTGAGCTTCTATGCACCTATTTTGTAAAAAATTGGGAGCAATTTACCTGACATCTGTGGGAATTCCTCTCTTCTTCCCAAATCCTTTCCCAAGTACTTACTAGTATGTGAGCCTTATAAAGACAAAGACAGACTCTTATTCATCTGTGTAGATTTTGCAGTGCTTTGGAAACAGTTGATAAACATTGTTGTTGAGCAAATGTTTATTAGTCATGTTCATTTGAAGGTCCTATTAATATTTCAAGTACAATTGTTCTGCTAGATTTTGAGTGTGCCCTTTTTATGGCAATAAGAGGTGAATATTTTATTATAAACATCTGGCACAAACATATGTCTTAGAGAAAATTTATTTGTTTATAGAAAAAAATAGAACCTTGCTCAGGCTTGGGAATGGGAAATCCTTGGCATGATGGCAAGCAAGAAGATTAGTAACAAACAAGGGCTAAACTGTGCTGCAAAAGGAGGGAAGAGTGAGAGGAGAGGAGGTAGGAGACTGGAAGGCTGGTGCTGGGAGGGATAAAGTCAGAGAGAAGCCGTGAAGACTTGTTAGGTACAGAAAAATCCACTCTGTGATTGGAATGTTTGCGTTGCTTCAGTATAGAACCCTTTTCATTACCCTCAAATCTCCAGTAAAATTGACAACACTGATGAATAATTTGAGCAAGTGCTTTGTATTTTGCTTTTCTTTGATCCTTAGAATTTGAAGAAGTCTGTGTTTCACATCCAGACCAAAAGATTGAGAACCAGAGAGATCAGGTATCAGAAGACAGATGTGGCCACAAGAACAATTTTGTATTATAGGAATCCTGAGAAAAGCTGTAGACTTGCATAGGCTATGGGGGTTCTAAGGTGTTTACCTGGATCTCGATGGACAGGGAGGGCCTTGGTTAATTTCTAGAAAATAGTAGTATTTACCACATACCATTTAAAAAATATCACCAAATATAGTTTCTCATTTTTCTTTTTATGCCTAAGTTCCTCAAGGACAGAATCATACCTTATTCATTTTTTATTTTTTCTTCTTCCATCCCTAAAACCCTCTGAAATTTCCACCATGCATATTGAATCCTCCTCCTCCTCTATGGCCACCACCTCTGTTAAACTGGTTCTTGCCACTCTTGTTTTTATTACTCTTATTTGAGCCAGTGTTTTGTTTCTTTTCTGGTGGAAGAGTCTTTTTGCTTTCTTCCTTATATTGCTCCAAAAGTTTTTGGGCAGATCAGTGACTTATAGAAGGAAATATACAGCTAATCAGTTTAAATGAGTGAAGTGAATGAATTAATGAATTAAAGCTAAATCCTGACTTTTTAGAGCTAGTAAACAACCATATTACCTTGATTTTTTCAAAGCCCCTTTTAGATAAAATTGGAGGGAGAGGAGAGTCTCCTAAATGTGTTACCAATTATATAGATTTTGGGAAACAACTAGATCAGTAGTTCTCAGATATTAACATGCTTCAGAATAAGCTGGAAGATTTGCTAAAACAGAGTTTTGGGAACTCCACACAGAGTTTCTGATTCAGTAGACCTGGGGAAGGGCCCAAGACTTTGTATTTCTGACAAGTTCCCTGAGTGATGCTGATGCTACTAGTCTAGAGACCACGCTTTGCAAACCACTGGTCAAGGTGACATTACCAGAACATACAGAGTTCTCTCTGTGGAAAACATTGCAGGAACACTGTGTTCCTGAAATGCCTAAAATATCCTTCACTGCCCTGTAGCATAACAAAGCCAGAAGATATACATGTTGTAAATCCTTAGCTCTGCTGCTCACTCAGGATGACGTTAGGTAAACCACATCATCTCTTTGTGCTTCAGCTTCTTCTTTTGAAAAGGTCCACAGTAACCTTTGTATTCCACAAGCTCTTTCCAGTGTTTCTAGAATGAACGCACTGACTACAGAATTGAAAGTACATAAGGCTTTTATAAAGAACATTAAGCCCTAGTGATTCAGTTACATTTATCTGCAGAAGTTTTTGTTATGATTGATATTCTATCATTATCTAGGCCCTGGTAAAGTAACACACTAATATTGAGTATAACTAAAACCAGAAATTGACCTTGTTTATTCTTTTATGCTTTCTCTAGTACAAAGATATTGAATGAGCCTGATTTAGATTGGGCTCTAGTCCTTTTCTTTCCATAGCAAATGCCGGCAAGTTGCACAGGAGAATGAAGCAGTTGCCTTCTTTGACTATGTCCTGGGAGTACTATACCTCTTGGGGTATGTGTACGGTTTGACTAAAACAATGGCCATCCAAAATGAACAAGAGGATAATAACTTCCCACTTCCCCGAGGTCTCAAAGCAAAAGCATTTCAAACTCAGTATCTTTTTCTGTTACAAAACAAAATTCATGTTTTAAATTCAATCACGTGGGATAAAGATATTTTTGTTCTATCCCTTTTCCAAAAATATTCAAATTCTTTAGAATCAGAATGTTCTGTATGTGCAGGGGTTAGTCTTGCAGATTTATAATAGTCACATAATTTGAAGGTGTAGGCAAGGCCTAACATTAATTTTAAATGCTATATATAGTGATATGTACACAATTTAGTTAATTGTGAAGCACTTCAGTTTCATTTACTTGTAATTAGTCTCCATGCTTGTTTTGTTTTTTTGTTTTTTAGACACAGGGTCTCACTCTGTTGCCTGGGCTACTGGGCTAGAGTGGAATGGCATCATCACAGCTCACTGCAACCTCAAACTCCTGGGCTCAAGAGATCTTCCTGCCTCAGTCACCTGAGTAGCGGGGACTCCAGGCATGTGCCACCGTGCCTGGATAATTTTTTCTACTTTTTTTTGTAGAGATGGGGTTTCACTATGTTGCTCAGGCTGGTCTCAAACTCCTGGCCTCAAGTGATCATCCTGTCTCAGCCTCCCAAAGTGCTAGGATTACAGGCATGAGCCAGCACACCCGGTCTTATTTATTTTTTGATGGTTGACATTATACCATGTAGACAAAACAATTGATTGCATTTCTCATTCTTTTGTTTGGTGTGAGATAGAAAGAACATTGAAATGAACTGGGTTCCAAGTGGTACCCTTTGTCTCTAAGCTACTGCATGCCTTGTAGAAGAAACTTGTGCAGCATCAGGGAGTCGCATTTCAGTGTTAAATGGCTCTAATTTTGAGTTTTCTGCTCTTCATCCCTGTAAGTTCTGTGTATCAGACTGACATTTAGATTCTGGCAGGAAGGAGAAAAATGATACCGACAGCAACAAACTGAAAATTTATAATGAAAATCATGGTACTCCTAAAGCAATAACATACTTTTAGACACCAATTGCCTTTCCTTGGATATTATGTCAGAAGTGATTTATTTATTAATAGGTTAACCATAGATGCCATTTTGCTTGGGACAGTCCTGGTTTATGCCTGTTTTCCTGGCAAAATCTTTGGATGGTAAACATGCTCACCTTAGTTATTAGCAAATGTAAGCCACACTCAAAAAACCACTTTTTTACATGTTTATTAAATGGGTAAATTGCAAATGTATTCTGATTCCTAGTATACATATAGTTTCTAAAACATTGGGACAAAAACTGTCATTTACTTCAGCAAACAATTAGGCTCTGATTTAAAGAGGATCCCTAATATACACACTGAAGACATAATGGCCATGGAACACAAGAAGGACTAGTTTTTTTTTCCATTTACCCAATACGGAGCAGCAAGTAGCACTTTTCATACATGTAATTGTCATAAAAAGCTACTAAAATCATTATTTTCTTAATGCATTCAGGATATAGTCCCTGAGAAAAAAGAGCCCTACATGTAGAATTTTAGGCAAGTAGGGAAACTAGAAAATTTTCATTTCCTCAAGAAAAGAAGCAAGCTTTTCTTGTTGAAAGAGGAAATTTTGAGACTGTGTTCAATGATTTTAGAAAGCCAAATTACTAAATCCCTTTTTGTTTGAATTCTCGAGGAAAGGAGAGGGTATAACGCTGAAGAGAGAGCCAGAAAGGTTAGGGGTAGACAAAAGCTCACTCAGATGTGAGAAAAGTCGGAACTCAGCCTGGACTCCCAAATGTTAAGCTAGCATACTTTCCTATCAGTACTTGCCCTAGCTCGGATACATAAACATTTTCAGTAGGAAAACCTTCATGGGAACTAGGCAAAGCCAGTTTACAACTGTCTCAGAAGCTAATGGTACTCTATGTAATATACAAATGAGCATTTTGTGAATATCTCCGAATTATTGGAGATTATTCTTCTCCATCTGTTAAAATCATATTCATCTATATAGCACCAGATCTGTATTCTTCACAAACATAATTGATATAAATTAAAACATAAGCAAAAACCCAGAACAAAATTCCCGGCCAGACCAATTAAATCCATCTCTGGAAAATGGGGATGAAATCTTGTTACTGGGAGGGCATGTTTATCAGTTTGCCAGGGCTGCTGTAACAAACTACTACACAGTGGTCGGCTTAAACAGCAGAAATTTATGCTCTCACAGTTCTGGAGGCTAGAAGTCCAAGATCAAGGTGTCTACAGGTTTGTTTTGCTCTGAGGCCTCTCTCCCTGGCTTGCAGAGGGCCACTTTCTCACAGCGTCTTCACATTGTCAGTCCTCTGTGCTGCGTCTTCATCTCTTTTTTTTTTTTTTTAAGTATGATGTTAGCTATAGGTTTTTGTAGATATTCTTTATTAAATTGAGGAAGCTCCCCTGTACTCTAAGTTTACTGAGTCTTTACTACAAATGGGTTTGGGATTTTGTAAAATTCTTTTTTTTGCATCTATTGATATGTTCATATGATTGTTTTCTTTTGCCTATTGATGTGATAAATAACATTAATTGAATTTTTAATATTAAATTAGCCTTGCATAGCTGGGATAAATCCCACTTGGTCATGGAGAATAATTATTTTTAGTCACTGTTAGATTTGATTTGCCAATATTTTGTTGAAGATTTTTGCATCAGTGTTCATGACAGATATTAGACTATAGTTTTCTTTTCTTGTAGTTTCTTTGCATCATTGTGGTAGTAGGGTAATGCTGGCCTCCTAGAATTAGTTAGAAGTATTCCTTCTGCTTCAACCTTCTGAAAAGGACTGTAGAGAATTGGTATAATTTCTTCCTTAAATATTTTGTAGAATTCACCAGTGAATCCATCTGGGCCTTATGCTTTCTGCTTTAGAAGGCTATTTATTATTGATTTAATTTGTTTTACAGATGTAAGACTATTCAGATTGTCTATTTCTTCTTGTGTGATTTTGGCAGATTGCATCTTTCAAGGTATTGGCCCATTTTGTCTAAGTTATTAAATTTATGAGCATAGAGTTGTTTATAGTCTTCCATTATTATCCTTTTAACAAAAATGGGATTTTTAGTGACATCTTCTCTTTCATTTCTGTTATTAGTAGCTTGTTTCCTCTCTCTTTTTTCCTTAGCCTGGCTAGAGAATTTTCAATTTTAGTTATCTTTTCCACTTTTTGGGATTTTTCCTTTCTCTATGGATTTGCTATTTTCAATTTCATTGATTTCTGCTCTAATTGTAATTATTTATTTTCTTCTAATTACTTTGGATTTAATTTACTCTTATTTTTCTTATTTCCTATGAAGGAAGCCTAAGATGACTGATTTTAGATTTTTTCTTAATATATGCATTCCGTGCTATAACTTTCCCTTTAAGCACTGCTTTTTTTGTACCCCCCAAAATTTAAGTTGTATTTTCATTTATTTATTTATTTATTTTATTTTTTTTAATTTCAGCTTATTATGGGGATACAAAAGTTCAGGTTATATATATTGCCCATGCCCCCCCATCCCCCTGAGTCTGAGCTTCAAGCGTGTCCATTCCCCAGACAGTGCATATCACACTCATCATGTAGGTATACACCCATCCCCTCCCCCCACCCCCCACCTCTGTCCGATACCCAATTGGTGTTATTCCCAAATGTGCACTTAGGTAATGATCAGGGAAACCAATTTGGTGGTGAGTACATGTGGTGCTTATTTTTCCATTCTTGGGATGCTTCACTTAATAGAATGGGTTCCAACTCTCTCCAGGAGAACCAAAGAGATGCC
>CM052440.1:73715481-73748502 GCA_028533085.1 Varecia variegata | reverse complement strand
GAAAACATTTTTGCATACTACACATCAGATAAAGGACTGATAACAAGAATCTATTTAGAACTCAGGAAAATCAGTAAGAAAAAATTGAACAACCCTATCAAAAAGTGGGCAAAGGACATGAATAGAAATTTTTCAAAAGAAGATATAAGAATGGCCAACAAACATACAAAAAAATGTTCAACATCTCTAATCATCAGGGAAATGCAAATCAAAACCACAATGAGATATCACTTAACTCCAGTGAGAATGGCCTTTATCAAAAAGTCTCAAAACAATACATGTTGGTGTGGATGCAGAGAGATAGGAACACTCATACACTGCTGGTGGGACTGTAAACTAGTGCAACCCCTGTGGAAAGCAATATGGAGATTCCTTAAACAGATTCAAGTAGACCTACCATCTTCATCTCTTTATAGGAACACGAGTTAAGATTGGATTAGGGCTCACCCATGTGACCTCATTTTACCTTAATTACCCCTTTAAAGGCCCTATCTTCAAATATAGTCACATTCTTAGGTATTCAGGGATTTAACATATTAATTGGGCCAGGCTCGGTGGCTCACACCTGTAATCCTAGCACTCTGGGAGGCCGAGGCTGGAGGATCGCTCGAGGTCAGGAGTTCGAGATCAGTCTGAGCAAGAGCGAGACCCCATCTCTAGTAAAAAAAAAAAAAAAATAGAAGGAAATTAGCCAGACAACAAAAAATGTATAGAAAAAATTAGCGGGGCATGGTGGCACATGCCTGTAGTCACAGCTACTTGGGAGGCTGAGGCAGAAGGATTGCTTGAGCCCAGGAGTTTGAGGTTGCTGTGAGCTAGGATGACGCCACGGCACTCTAGCCAGGGCAACAGAGCAAGACTCTGTCTCAAAAAAAAAAAAAAAATACATATTAATTGGGTGGAGTCAATTTAGTCTATAACATCATGCATGGGTTAGAAGTCCTACTTCAGAGGGTCTCTGGGCTACTTACAGGCACTGCACACCTGGGAATGTTTAGAGCAAACCTCATGTAGTTCATATTAATACTTTTGGTTCTCACCGGCTGAGTCTTGAAGGCAGCGTCTATCAGAAATCAAGACCACTTAACTGCTTATGAAGTAGTGTGGGTTTTTGGAAACATGTAGGATTTGTTAACAGCAAAAGCAGCTCTTTTTTGACTTGTAGCTATATAAATTTTGCTGAGTAATTTTACCATTCCAAGCCTCAATTTTTTTAATCCAGAAAATAGGGATATCTATCTCATAGATTATTTTATAGGCTATGATAATATTTGAAGTGCTTAATATAGTGACTGACAGAAGTACTCAAATATTAGTAAAAACAGGATTCTAGTTCTTCCTCTGCCACATAGTAACTGTGTATTTGTATTAGTTTTCTGTTGCTGCTCTAACAAGTTACCCCAAACATAGTAGCTTAAGACAACACTAATTTATTATGCTATCGTTCTGGAGTTCAGAAGTCCGACACAGGTCTCACTGGGCTAAAATCAAGGTGTTGGCAGGGCTGGGTTCCTTTCTGGAGTTAGGAGAGAACCCACTTCCTTGTCCTTCTAGAGGCCCCCTGCTGCTTCTTGGCTCATGATCCCCTTCCCCTGTCCTCAAAGCCAACAATGGCAGGTCAAGTCCTCATTTCTCTGACCTACTTTGGTGGTTGTCACTTCTGTTTCTTTGACTCTAGCCAGGAAAATTTCTCTGCTTTTAAGGACCCATGTGATTATATTGGACCCATCTCGACAATCGATCCAGGGTAATTGTCCCATCTCATGTCCTTCAATTTAATTGCATCTGCAAAGTCCTCTGCCAAGTAAGGTTCATGATAATGGAGGACATTATTCTGTCTGCCACGGTGTCCTTGCACACAGTTCCTCTGAGCCAGTTCTTCAATAAAAACAGGAAGATATTGCGGTCACCACCCTTACCTTGAGAGGTTGTTGTGAAGAATTAACGCATTATTTCCTCTTTGAGAGTAACAATACTATAATGAATAAAATCTCTTATCTTTATCCTATAGTCATATGAGAAATGAAGACTGATTATCAAAGCCGTAAACAATATCTTTCAATTTTTCTTATATTTTGGTAAATTTCTTTACCTTTTCTTTTTTTTTTTTTGCCCTCCTGTACCTGACCCCTATCCCACTAATTCCCTTTGACTTTAGTGATAGCTCTCTTTTATCTTCCAGGTTCACGTCCCTGTTCTTACTTTGTTTTTTGTGTGTAAGTTTATTTATTTTATTTTTAATTATTATGGGTACATAATAGTTGTATCTATGTATCTTCATAGGATACATTTGATGTTTTGATACAGGCATACAATGTGAATTAATCAAATCAGGGTCCATCACCTCAGGCATTTAACATTTCTTTGTGTTATGAACATTCCAGTTCTACTCTTTTAGTTATTTTAAACTATACCCTACCTTATTGTTGATTATAGTCACTTTGTCGTGGTCCTGTTCTTGCTTTGGAAATGTTCCACAATAGCTACCAAATCTTTCAATTAATCAAAATACCTCATTCTCCAATTATTCTAGACACAAAAAATTGAAATTTGGAGATGGTCCTTGTCTATTAGATACTAAACTTGATCCTGAGCTTAATGCTATTATCTAAGATTCCTGAAAGCCATAATATATGGAGCTGGTTCTAAGATAAACTGATGATATAATTTTAAGACACATGACTTTTTTCCTTGGCATATGACTCTTCTCTAGTTGATATGTAGAGGCTAGTCCTGCTCAGTGCTTGGGATATAAAGGGATAGCCCAGACATGTTATACTTTAATCTGTTATATTTGTACAACATAAAGCAGTACTTCAGAATTTGAGTTTTGTAGTCAAAGATACCAGGCCTTAACCTTTAGTCTGCTATTTACTAGGTGAATGACCTTGGGAAATTTTACCCTATTTAAACCTTTATTTCCCTACCTGTTGAATGTAGTAATACCAAATTTATAGGCTTGATTTGGGAGTTAAATAAAATAATGCATGAAATACATTTATCACAGTCTCTAGAACACATAAAGCATTCAATATTTATTAACCTTAGTGATTATAATTTGTCTTCAGCTTTCCAAGTGGCAAATATGAAGGAAATGGGAAAGGGGAGTAATTTTAGATCTATAATAATTAGTGAAACTGCATTTCTCCTTTCCTATGGGAAGACCCAAAGACACTTATAGGAAGCAATGAGGTAGAGAGTTAGGTGGAAAGATGTCCTCAGCTTTTCTTTATCAATTTATTCTTCTTTAGTGTCCACCAAAAAAAAAAAGTTTCATCACTTTTAGATTTGTCCTTTGGGCTTTTATAATGGAGAATCTGGAAAAATGGGTGAATGGAGGAAGAAAGACTGAGGAAATGTTTTCTGGAGGATTTAAACAGAAATGTGCCACAGGAGCTATAGTAGGAGTTTTCCAAAGACAAAATTACAACAAATTTAAAGATCTAATTGGCTTTTATTTGCAGTTCTAGAATAGGGCAACATCTCTTTCTGTAGCATAGACTGAGTTGGGCATGACAGACAGTTGGTTTCTACAAAGTGGGAACAAGAAAACAGAACAATAAAAAAGCGATTGGTTAATATCAGGTTACTACAGGTTACTTTTAAGGCTTAAAACAGAAGGAACTTCCTTATTATGCTAATATAGGTTAACTGGGCTCTTTCTGATTGGTTGCCGCAAATCTCCTGTTTTTAGGAAAAACTGCCTTAAAGTTTCAGTTTGATTGTGTGGCACTTAGAATTAGTGACTCCATTCTGGCTAGGTCTGGTCTACTGGGGCCTAGTGTAGGAGGCCAGTACAAAACAATGCCCTCCCGTAAACTTTGTTTAACAGAGGAAAAAGAAGAAAGGAGATTTTAAAAATTATTGTTCTAGATTATGTGTTCACTTCAAGATGTTCAGAAATATAATGAAGAGGTTATTATCTTGAATTTAGGTTTTAGTATGAAACTGTTCATTTGCTATATAGCTCTCAAGTTGGACCACGTGGATGGCAGCCGCAGGAAGGTTGTACAAAAGGTTCACGAGCTGTGATAGGAAAAGGTCACAAAAGAGCAGATATTGAGATAGAGAGACGAATGAGAAAGAGAAAGAGAGAAAGAAAAGAGAATTCAAGAAAGGAAAAGAAAAAGTAGATATGAATAAAAGCAGGGAGGGAGGCTTAAGACAACCTAGTTATTTCAAGATTCTGACTGAGGTGGAACCCTGCAATATGAGTTGTTTGTATCCAAATTTGGCTACTCAGAGTTCACATTTAAAGTCACATTTTGGGCAAGACAAGACCACAGATCAATTTGCTAACTTTAGATTTTAAAAGTCTTAACAACTAGTTTATTTGGGGTCTCATGGAAACAAATGACTAGCTTTACTAACTGGACATTTTTAAGCTGGTAGTTTTTGACTAGGTGTAGTCACAGCTAGAATCAGGGATCAAAACCAAGCCTTGATCCTGACTGACTAGATACAGAGATGTTCAGTAACAAGTGACAATTTCATCTTGAACAAAGATCACAGTTTGTATGCTCTTAAAATTTAAATTTTGGCTTTGTCATTGGGCCAGAATTCTAGTTCTGATATGTTTTCCCCCCACTGTTTTCTGCAAACAATAGCAATCTTCATTCGAGACTGATCTCATATCCAAATAGCTCATGACTCATATTTGTGGGTCTGATGTTGATTTTTGTTTGTTTCTTTGTTTAGTCTCCAGCCACGTCCTCAGAAGCTCATTTATAGAGAGAGTAGAAGCTATAATAATTAAAAATTAGGAAAACTATAATTCTTACACTTTCAAATTAATACCTCAAAATGCAGATGAGTACCAAGGTTTTAGAAGACGCTGTGCTGAGGGCTACAGAAGGCAAAATCAAAACAAGGCGTGACTCCCACAATTAAGTGAAGGATGATCTGGTTCAAGAGACAAAAACATAAATCACCACAATGCAACTCCAAAAGTAACCATTATAAACTGAACAATCTGTGAGCACAAAGAAAAGGAAAAAAGTCAGGGAAAGGGTCATTGAAAAGATGATATTCAAGGCGTATCTTTAAGATTAGGTAGTTTATTTTTGATTCCTTCTGTGGCTTATTTTTCTTACCTTAAAGGGTTATTCATGTATGGGTTATTGGGCAACCACTAAAAGTAGTCCCCCATAATCTGGTAAAAAATAACTGCACCGGCCTTTTATTTTCTTTCAATCTTCTTTTCTCTTTATGTATAGTTTTTACTTGAGATTTATCTGTATAATTTATATTTCATATCTTTTTTAAATGTCATAAATACTTTCCCATGTTTTTAAAAAGTCTTTCAATAATATTGCAATGTCTATCTAAAATTTATTTACCTGTACTATAATTTTTTTTATATTTTAATTTTTTTTTTTTTGAGACAGAGTCTCACTCCGTTGCCCTGAGTAGAGAGCGGTGGTGTCAGCCTAGCTCACAGCAACCTCAAACTCCTGGGCTCAAGAGATCCTCCTGCCTCCCGAGTAGCTGGGACTACAGACGCATGCCACCACGCCCAGCCAATTTTTTTATTTTTAGTAGAGATGGAGTCTCCCTCTTGCTCAGGCTGCTCTCGAACTCCTGACCTCAAACAATCCTCCCACCTTGGCCTCCCAGAGTGCTAGGATTATAGGCATGAGCCACCACACCCAGCCCCTGTACTATAATTTTTAACAAATCCTTTAGTATTGAATATGTAAGTAGCTTCCTTTTTTGTTTGGGTTTTGTTATGAGAATTACCAGTGCAATTAATAATTTGATATTAATTATTTGCTGCATTATTTCCTTAAAATAGTTTTCTAGAAATAGACTCTTGATTAGAAAAACTTGATGCTATAATAAAGAGGCAAATACAGAAATACCTAGTGTTCTAGGCACAAGTAACAGAATAATTGAAGGCAGGCTATTTCCCTGGTCATGAAAATAGCTGTGAAAAAATAAACTTCATCTAGAAAGATAACTTTGAATGTAAAGATGATTTTCCACACAGGTCCTATGTTAATATGTGAATATAGAGTCTTCTATATATGAAAAAAGCAAAAGCAGGAGTCTGCAAGCACTTTTTAAATTATAAATGACATTGTGAATCTCTGAATATAGCATTTGACAGAGATAAGATGTCTCAGAATGGGGGAAAGAGGAAATTTACAGCTAGTCTAGCTATGCAGAGTTGTGAAGTAAAAAGGGATTTTAAGACAATGAAAAGCAAATGGGAGAAGCTGCCATTGCATAATTTGCTAACAGAGAGGACCCAGATAGTTAAACAGAGTATACAGAGGCTCTGATTAAAAACCTCAAAATGAAAAATCTGACAATGAGGTCACTGGACAAATAAAATTCATCAAGAAATCCTAAAAGGACATTATTTTTCTGGGGGTGAAATAGTGGAAATGGAAGGGAATATATGAACTGGAACAGCCCAAGAAGGTTAAGGCAATTTCTTTAGGGTAGAACAGGGAGATCACAGGAACCTTGGGAAGAATTTCTAGAGTGTTTTTAAAGGAACCTGAGCTTGGCAGCTGAGTGACATGAATTTAAAATATAATAAGGAGTATAATAGGAGTATCCCTTCATAGGTCAGGAAATACCAGTATGCCCCAGTCTATCTATAAAAAAATGGATAGTTGAGAGTCCTTACTCTTAGCTGATAATAGTGGCAATAAGAGGAAAATACCAGGACAGGCTGTGTCCTTTCCCCCTTTTGCCACTGGATGAGAGCCACAGCCAGGAGAAACACATCTAGCAAGCACACTAAACCTTCCACGTGAAGCTCCATTTTGTTTGTTTCAATGGTTTGAAATAAAACAAAACAAAACAAAGTTTATAGCGCTAGATTCCCATTCTCCTGGAACTACAACTACTCTTTCTTCTAGGGAAATGACTGCATGTTACCTAGGTGAGGTTGACCTTTTTCTCCAACCAGAAGGGTTGGCAGCAAGAATGGTCTTGAACAACTAGAGTATTCAACCTTCTGGTGAATGGTTTAAGGATAGGTCTAATACCCAAATTAGGATAATCAAAGTCTGTGGGGTTTTTTCAGCAAAAAATATCATCAAAAATTCTCTCTTTCCCCTGGGTTGACCAGTAGCTGGATTTTTTTTTTTTTTCTTATTTTTGAACAGAGAAAGGAAGAAAGAAAGAATCCTGATGTGCTTTGAAAATCCCTGGATCTATCCATGCCTGAAGCCATTATCCTTGGTCTTCCCAATCATATTTAAGCCAGATTGGATAGCTTCCATCAGCTATGACTGAAAATGTACTGACCAATACAGATCATGTGTTCTTGTGTGCCACAGAAATGAGTTTGTCAAAGAAGAGGCAGTATTTATTTGGAAGACTTTGCAGTGAAGGGAGAAAGTAAAATATATTATATTCTCTCTTGAGCCATGAGGCTCAAGTTCCTGAAAATTCTCATGATAGAAGAACTTGCCCTGGGCAAGTTCAGGACCTTATGTAATGAGAATAAAGATAAAGGTATTGATTTTTAAAGCCAGCTTTAGTATAATGGATATCTTATACACAGTATCTTATATATAATGAATATATAATTAATATCTCTATACTATTACTTTCTTGCTAGAAATTTCTATATTTCTCTCTTCCCTGCACTTCCAATAAAGTGGTTGTAAATTTGTTTTGCATTATTGCATGCTAATAAGTATTGGGTCTAAGCCTCCTTCCAAATCTTTTAACACTTTCTAGATTTCATGACTATGTGTTTTCCATGCCTAGATTCAAGGTCCTACTAATGTTGCAGAATAATTCAGCTGCCTGAGATGGAAAAAGCTTTAGGTAACCTTTGCAATTATTTTCCCATGTCTTCCCCAATACTGGTTTAAAAAATCTCCACTTTTCCACTGACAACTTTTAGACTATATCACAAATGACCAACCTCTCGAGGCATGATTGGACCATCACCCTTTTCATAAGCTCTGAATGCTTCTTCTTTTCTCTTGTTTCTCTTGCTATTCTTGTTCTGACATCAATGAGGTTGCTTGGCAGTTTAGCTATCTACAGGCTGCTGGGAGAAGCTTGGGGTGTTGCCTTGGGGACATCAGAAATTTATGTATCTATCTCCTACCCCTCATGGCTTAGGTGTGTTTCCGCTCAATTTAAGTGAGGACTTCCCATTAAGGGAATCTGAAAAAATTGATGTCAAGGTTATTAAAAAGGAATCTCGGTTCTAGAATGTAAAAGAATAAGATGATTAGGGAGATTTTGGTATTCAGGTGAGTGATGGTGGCCTAAGTTCCTTATACCATTTTAGTTAAACAGGTATTATTATAAAGTTGAAGGTGAGAAGTTTCATTTTAAACTTGGCTTCATCCCATCTCCAGGAGCTGTACAAATTACCCAGGTACTTTGGTCAAAGCTCTTATAACTCTAAGAACCTCAGAGAACCCTTTACAGTAATGTGAAGATCTCTCATATCCCTCTTGAGGGTGGCAGAAAACTGAAATAATTTAGAGGTAATTTCCTTCTCCTCAAAATTCATGGAGTATTCATAAAATAGATATTTGATATATTTGATATAGGTTTCTTGCTCTGTCTCTTTGGCCCTACTGCAGAAGTTGGCACACTTTGATACACATACTCACCTAGGGAGCTTTTTACAATGCAGATTTCTGGACTCCACTCTTGTATATTCTGGTGTAGTAGGTCTGGAGAGGGTTCAGGATTGAAAGTTTAAACAAGCTTCCCAGATGACTCTATTGAAAATGTTCCATGGGGTATATTTTGAGCAACATTGCCACAGGTAGTAAAGGACTCAACTGTGTCAGGACAGTGTGGGGATTCTTACAGCCCTCCCAAGCTCAGGGTAGAGATGGGATGGGATGATGTTCTATTAGTCTGCTCCCAACAGGTTTTGACCAAGATGGTCACAAGAGAAAAGGCCATTTACTTACGGATTCAGGTTTTTTTCCCCACGATTTACCTTTGACTCTTTAGCAAGGACATGGTTTGCAACGTGGAGGAAACATCTGGCAGGTTGGCAGGCCAATGTATAGCCTAGTTTTTAGCGAGGCAGAATTCAGATAGAGCAATATTGTTTGTGGGCTGGTGCCCAGTAATTACAGTTAGTGAGAAGAGTTGCCCTGTGTTTTAATTGCTCATGGTTTATGGTCTGATCAGATCATTTATCAGCATTGTATATTTGTCCAGCATAATTTCTGTTCCCCACTCTGAGTTGTGATTTTAATAGAATGTTCATAGCCAAGGTGGTAGCTAGAGACAGGATGTTGATTCACTGTCAATTTACTTCAACTAGGAAGATTACCAAAGCAGGATATATCTTAGATATTTATTTATTTTTGGTCATTGTCTGAGAAACTTGATGGATAGTGTTTTCCCTGCTTTGTTCTCACCTATTATTTTCTTCCATAAAATCTTTCATTTGGTGCACTGATTGACTTGGGTGCATAATATTTATTATTGCTAGGAATTAGAGTAATAGAGCTAAACTAGCAAACTAGTGATATACTTCTTGCAAAAAGTCAAAATGGATGTGAAATGTCCCAGTCTTCCATAGAAAAGTTTGATAAAGTTGTGTAGCTAATTAAATCTCAATTTACATTAAACATGTTAATTTTTTCATAGTTCTATTTTTTCCCAAGGTCCAATAAAAGGGGTTGGCTGGAAAAATTAATAAAAGGAATTTTAAAATTTATGTTGTAAGTAATGTCATTTGACTTAGGGACAAAAGCAGATAAATCAAAGCTGGATACCTCTTCTTGAGAGAAATGGAGGAGGACTAGCACATTTGCTGTGAGGTCTGAGTTTATTATATGTTTGTGCTGCTGACTTAAGTACTTCATAAATGAAAATGGAGCAATAGATAAGGGTTGCTCTTTGCAATATTTGCCCTGTTTTCAGCATGGCACTAAAAACGAGCAGATGGTATCACTTTGTGCAGTAGATATAGTCTGGAAAATGTGCTTGCAAATTGAATAAATCATGTGTTAAATTTTCTGGATGTAGGCAATTTTAAAAAAAAGTTTTGTGGTTATTTTTTAAATGTAAAGCCAGGAATTCCTTTTATAAATTCAGATTCTAATGTTTCCATTTAAAAACATTATGGTATATTGGGGCCAGGATAATGTAACCCAGCCATCAAGAAACCAGCATTCCAATCCCATCGCTGTTTCATTATTTTGCTGTGGAATTGGGAGGACAACATCAGATGATTTCTAAGAACACTTTCACTTCTAAAAGTCAAGGATTCCAATTTCAAATTTTTAGGGACTGGGTTTGTTCAAAATGAAAAGGATTAACACTCAACAGATGGTAAAATATTTTAAAGTCACACCATCACAATATAGTAGCCACCTAGCCACATGTAACTATTGAGTACTTGAAATATGGTTGGTCCAAATTGAGAAGTGCTGTAAGTGTAAAGTATACACTAGATTTCAAAGATTTTACACCAAAAAATTGTGAAATATTGCCTGAATTAATAATTTTTATATTGGTTGTATGTTACAATGATACTATCTTAAATATATTGGGTTAAATAAAACATATCAAGTAAATTTCATGTATTTCCTTTTTGCTTCAAATGTAAACATTTTAACTTTTAATGATTTAAATGTAAGGAATTAATGATGATATGGTAAATAATCTAATAATTAGAAAATTTTAACTTCCACATGGCTTGCATTATATTTTTATTACGCAGCACTAGGGATAGCACGTCCTACAAAGGAACCCTCCCGAATTGCGGAGAACTCATTACTGGTGTTATGCAAGAAAAGTCTTGATGATGTAGAAGAGATTCTTTGAAGGTAAGATGAAAGCATGATTTCTCAAAGAATAGTTCACAGAAGGCTAGTCCTGGGAGATGCACCTGCATAACTGAGTAAGTTTAGGCAACACTGTGCCTCTCTGATTCACAACACTCATTAGCATAGCGAAAGCTCGAAGAAGTCATGCTGTAATGAAACCTGCTTTATTTGAGTTAATCCACTGTTTTCCAAAGCCATTTGAAAAAGAATCCTTTTTTATTTTTTAAGGATACCTAGTAGCAGTCTATAGACTCAAGAAAGTCACTTTGGAAATGCTGTGAATTTAGATAATCACTAAGTCTCTTTTGCCTGTTGTATGTTTATAGGCAATTTATAGTAACTCATCTTAGGAGTTAGGTGTACTTGCTTTTCTATGTATGTATGATCCTTTTCCAAAAAAATTCATCCCCTATTCTACGTAAAATATTTTCCTTCAGTTTTCTAGGCTATTTGAAATATCACCAGTTAGATGTGTTTGTGTTATTAACCATCTTCTTGAAAAAATTCCTAATTTTCCCTACTCTGCAAAGAATCTATATAGTCAAGGGTTCAAGGAGGGGCTATGAGAATGTGTGGGAGAATATATTACAGAATGCTAGGTGAGGGATGCTAAAAAGATATTTGCCCTTTTTGAAATGTTGTGTTTAATGTATTCCACACAAGGAAAAATGCTATGTTATGGGTTAAATAGGCTACTATGGACGAGCTGGGGAGCCTAAATATGATTTATAACTTGTTTTCCAGGGAAATTGCCTTCAGCATTCCAAAAAGCCAATTTATAAGCAAAGGTTAGGAGTATAAATTGTAGATTAGATACTACCAGTTTACAGATTGACTCAGAACCTCGGGGAATAAAGTAATCAATGTCCTGTTTCTTTCAATGCATTCTCTTGCTTTTTGCAATAAGCCCTTTGCTTCTCCAAACAGCCAGAAGATGGAGTGAATGATAGAACAAAAGTTTTTATGACGTTTACAGGATCTCATATATCATAAACTAACATGAAGAAGCCCTCATCAAGAATTTCCTTAGATGACAATGAGATTTTTATTCTTAAAATATTCCTACATAAAATAAGCCAAATTATTTTCATTTCTCATAAAACATGTACACAGTAGGTGGATACATACATATACAAATGGCCTAAACTTAAATAGCCTGAAACACCCATTTGTAGTTTTTTTAAGGAAAAATAAAAGGTTTTTGGGATTCACAAGGGAAATGACACATTCCCTGGCAATAGGTCTCTATTGACTGGACATACTTCGGGCCAGGAAGCCCAAAGTGGGAGAAAAACAGGAAGAATTTAAATGAAACTATTATTATTATTATTATTATTATTATTTTTTTTTTGAGACAGAGTCTCACTTTGTTGCCCGGGCTAGAGTGAGTGCCGTGGCATCAGCCTAGCACACAGCAACCTCAAACTCCTGGGCTTAAGCGATCCTCCTGCCTCAGCCTCCCGGGTAGCTGGGACTACAGGCATGCGCCACCATGCCCGGCTAATTTTTTCTATATATGTTTTTAGTTGGCCGGATCATTTCTTTCTATTTTTAGTAGAGATGGGGTCTCGCTCTTGCTCAGGCTGGTCTCGAACTCCTGAGCTCAAACGATCCGCCCACCTCGGCCTCCCAAGTGCTAGGATTACAGGCGTGAGCCACCGCGCCCGGCCTATTATTTTAAAATATAACATTGATACTTTATTAAGACCAGAAAAAATACAAACTGTAAACTATGCTGAGATGTTGAACATTTGTTTTCAGTAGGTTTCAGAAAAGTTTTCCTTGACTTGGCTTGAGTTCTCAAATGAGACAAGTTTCTTTTTCTAATCTGCATTACTGAGTTATAATTTACATACAATAAGTAAATCAATTTTAAATTTACAATGTGATGAGTTTTAACAGATGTATATAGTCATTTAACCACTACTACAATCATGACGTAGGATATTTCCATTACCCCAGAGAGATCCTCTGGGCCCCTGCAGAGTCTGTTCCTGCCTGTGTTCTGCAGATTCTGCTTTTACTATAGTTTTTCTTTTTCTAGAGTTTTGTATAAATGAAATCTTATCTTATGATATTTATATAGCATCTTGGTTTGGCTTTTTTTTGCTCAGCATAATGCTTTGATATTCATCCAGTAGTCTGTTCTTTTTTTATTAATAGTATTTCATGGAAGAGATATACCATAATATGTTTATTCATTCACCCATGATGGTAAGTTAAGTTGTTGCCAGTTTTTGGTGATTATGAATAAAATTGCTGTAAACATCAACAGACAGGTCTTTACGTGGACATATTTTCATTTCTCTTGGAACATATTTAGGAATAGGATTGCTGAGTTATATGTGAAGTATATGCTTAAGTTTATAATTAACTTCCAAACTGTTTTCCAAAGCAACTGTTCCGTTTTACATTCCTATTGGCAATGTATGAGAGTTCTAGAATGCTGACATCTTCACGGACATGTATATTGCCAGTCTTTTTGAATTTTAGCCATTCTAATGTGTGTACTGATAATACATTGTGGTTTTAGTTTACATTATCCTAATGTCTAACGATGTTGAGAATCTTTCTGTGTATTATTTTCCATTTGCATATCTGTTTAGTGAATTATCTATTCAAAACTTTCGTTCAATTTTTTTAACTGTATTGTCATATTGGGTTTTAAGAATTCTTTATGTATTCATTTTCTCCTAGTCTGGCCTACTGTTGCATTTGTCTTTTAAAAGAATACCTTTTAATTTTGCCCTTAATTTGTGTTCCTTGTAAAAAATTCCTACCTAAGCCAAGATCACAAAGATTTTCTCTTATGTTTTCTTGTGAAAGTCTTACAGTTTTAGCTCTTACCTGTAGGTCAATGATCCATTCAGAATTAACTTTTGTTTACAGTGTGAATATGGGCTTATTTGTTTATTTTGCATATGGATATTCAATTGTTTATTTTGCATGTGGATATTCAATTGTTCTAGCACAATTTGTTGAAGAGAGTATTCTTTTTCCACTGATTTATCTTGGTACATTTGTCAAAAATCAATGGATTGTATAAGTGTTGTTCTATTTTTTATCTTTCCAGTCTGTCCCATAGATCTATGTCTCTAACCTTACACCAATAACAGACTCTCTTGACTAGTGTAACTTTATAATAAATAATAAAATCAGGAGGTATAAGTTCTCTTTGGTTTTCTTCTTTTCAAAAATTGTGTTGGCTATTCTAGATCCTTTGCATTTTGATATCAGTTTTCGAATTAGCTTTTCAATTTTACAAAATAGTCTGCTGGAATTTTGATTGGAATTTTGTTAAATGTGTAAATCAAATTGGAGAGAACTGACATCTTCACAATACTGAGCCTTCCAAACCATGAACATAGTACATCTCTCAATGAATTTAGATCTTTAATTTCTTTAGGCAATACTTTATGGTTTTCAGGGTATAGGTCTTGCACATGCTTTGCAAAATTTATTCCTAAATATAGCATGTTTATTAATATTATTATAAATAGATTTTAAAAATCCTTTTACAATTATATGTTGCCAGCATGTAGAAATGAAATTGATTTTTGGATGCTGACTTTACACAACTGATCTTGCTATATTATTTATCAGTTCTAGTAGCGTTTTTTAAAAGATTTCTTAAGATCATCTGTATAAATGATCATGTCATCCACAAATAAAAACAATTTACTTCTCCATTCCCTTGATTTATTGCACTGTCTAGAACCTCCATTATAATGTTGAATAGAAGCAGTCTTATTCCCTCTATTAGGGGGAAAGTTTTTAATCTTTCACCATTAAGGATGATGCAGACATTTTAAAGATGCACTTTCTTGGAGTCAGGAAGATTTCTTCTATTTATAGTTTGCTGAGAGATTTTTTGTTTTATGAATTTTAAAATTATGAATTAGTATTAAATTTTATCAAATTATTTTTATGAATCAATTGAGATTATTATAAAGTTGTTAATCTGTTAAAATTGTGAGTCACACTGATTGATTTTTTGAATGTTCAACTAACCTTGCAATTCCTGGGATAAATCCCTTTTGGTCATGATATATTTTCCTGTGTGCATGTGTGTGTGTGTGTTTCATTTGCTGAAACTTTGATAAGAATTTTTGTGTTTATGTTCAAAAGGATTATTAGTCTGTAATTTTCTTATAATGTTGTTTTTCTGGTTTTGGTATCAGAGTAATGTTGGTATCAGTATAATATGTTGATTTGGACATTTTTCCTTCTCTAATAAAAGATGTTAATACATTCAGTTTTTCTCTAAACACGGCTTTAGCTGTATCCACATATTTTGACATTTATTTCCATTTTCATTCTGTTCAAAACATTTTCTCTCAATTGACATCCTCTTTAATCCATGGATTATCTAGAAGTGTGTTGTTTAATTTCCAAATATTTGGTTTTTTCCCAATTATGTTTTTATTAAAGTCAGAGAACATTCTGCAAATTCTTTTAACTTTACTGCAAGTTACATTATGGCCCAACATGGTCTAGCTTGATGAATGTTATGTGTACACCTGAAGAGAAAATGTACTCTGCTTTTTTTCAGTGGAATGTTCTGTAAATGTCAGTTAGGTCAAGTTGGTTGATAGTGTGATTTATGTCTTCCAGAACTTTACTGATTCTTTGTCTATTAGTTCTATCAATTGCTGAGAGATAAGATTTGAAATACCCAACTATAATTATATATTAATATTTGTCTATATTATTATCATTTTATTTCTATCAATTTTTTTCCTTTGTTTTGAAGCCATGTTTTCAGGTGCATATATTTAGAATGTTATGTGGTTTTGTATCTACCTCTTTATCTTTATGAAAGGTCTGTCTTTGTTTCTGCTAATTTCCTTACTCTAAAAGCTATCTTATCCAATATTAATATGGCCACTCCAACTTTATTTTGTTTGTTTATTTCAGATTGTTATATTTTTAATCTATATGTATCTTTTTATTTAATATGGTTTTCTTGCAGACAGCATGTAGGTGGTTCTTGTTTTATCCAATCAGAAAATCTATGATTTTTAACAGAAGTGTTTAAACCACTTACATTTAATGTATTTATAACTGTTTTGCTTTTTGTTCAATCTGTTCTATGTTCTTTTATTTATCTATTCCTGAATTTTCTAGAATAATTGAGTATGTATTATTATTCTATTTTATATACACTATTGGCTTATTAGCTATATCTCTTTGTTTTAGTTTTAAGTTGCTGCACTAAGATTTATAATATACACATTTAACTTATCACTGCCTATCTTCAAATAATATTATGATACTTTACAAATAGTTTCAGAAACTTAAAATCTATTCCTGCCCTTCCTTTGTGTTAATGTTGTTATATATTTTACTTTTATATATGTTATAACCCAATAATACATTAATCAGTCAGTTATCATTGAAAGTGACAAAAAATTTTAAAAATGCCTTTTGTATTTATGCATATAGGTATCATTTCCAGTGCTATTCATTCTTTGTATAGCTCTACATTTCCATCTGGATGTTTTCCTTCTGCCTAAAAATTGTCCTTTAACCTTTCTGGTAGTACAGATCTGACAGTGGTAAATTCTCCTAGATATTTTATCATATGAAATAGTGTTTGTTTTATCTTTATTATTGAAAGATATTTTTACTTGGAAAGGAATTGTAAGTTGACATTTTTTCTTTCAATAATTTAAATATGTCACTGCAGTATCTTCTGGCTTGCATAATTGTGGAAACAAAGTTGGTTATCATCCTTGTCTTTGTTCCACTCTACATAATATATCTTTTTCCCCATTGGCTGCTTTTAAATTTTTCTCTTTATCACCACTTTCAGTAATTTGATTTTGATGTATCTTGATTTTTTCCTTTGGTTTTTACCCCTTGAGGTCTTTTGAGTTTCTTGGATATGGGGGTTTGTTTCTTCAACTACTATTTGTCAAATTTTCTTTTGCCCCACCCTTATTCTCCTCTACTTCTTAGAGTCCAATTATATATGTATATGTCACACTGCTTGATTTTATCCTAGAGATCACTGATGATTTGTTCATTTTTGTGTTTTTAGTCTTTTTTTCCTCTTTTATTAATTGGAATAGTTTCTATTGCTATATCATCAAGCTTCAGGGTCTAATTTGATTTTAAGCCTACAGAGTATATTACTTTTCCAGATATTGTATTTCCCATCTCTAGAAATTACCTTTGGGTTTTGTTTATAACTTTCATTTCCGTCCTTACTATGTTTATGTCTTGGTCTATCTTCTTCAACATATAGAGCATAAATATAGCTGTTTTAATTTCTTTGTTTTCTAGGCTAGCATTTGTCATTTTTTTGTTTCTTTTGACTGATTTTTACCCTATTTATGGATCATATTTTCCTATTTCATTGTGTGCATAGCAATTTTGATTGGACAGCAGTCATTGTAATTTTTACCTTGTTGGATGAAGGATTTTGTTGTATACTCTTGTATAGTGTATTGGATTTTTCCAGTACAAAATAAGTTACTTGGACTCAGGTTGATCAATTGAAGATTTACTTTTAAGGTTTATCAGAGCATATACTTAGCATCCTGGTCTAGGGCTAATTTAGACTCACAACTAACACAATGTTCCTCTGATGTCCTGTGTATTAATTAACACAATGTCCTTGTAAGGTCCTGTGTATTACTTGCATATCACAAGGTCTCTTCAATGTGACTGGAGGGCATACAAAATATTCCTAGCCCTGTGTATGCTCCCTCAAATTTTGACTTACTGCTTTTCCATGCTTCTTACTCCACTCCTCTCACCATGTACTATCTATACTCAGCCAAAGACTTCTGCACATCTCTGGAACTTTCTCTCTGTGAAGTTCCCCTTTTTCCAGGCATTCTATCCCACAGATTCTTATCAATTTGGCCTCCCCAAAGTCTGATTTTTGTATCTTCAACCCAATGAGACCACCAGGCTATTTGAGTACTTCCTTGTTGTGTTGCTTCTTGGAACCTGCCACTTGGCAGTAAGCTGGTGCATCCATATGGTTTATGGGTTTATCATTTCTTCCCCTTCTCACAGCGATCACGGTACTGCATTGCTTCTTATTCAATGTCCGAAAATCACTGTTCCGTATATTTTGTCTGCTTGTTTCTTGTTTGATACGTAAGAGTAAATCTGGTCCCCATCATTCCATCATGGCCAGATGAATGATATGTTTCTAACACTAAAAATAAAACCCTATCTCTACTCTGCTTCATTGGCATTCATAAAGATGAAACTCAGCTTCCAAACAAGTAGTATTAACTTGTTTATAACCTTCATTTGCGGAGAAGCCTGAGGCTTGAGAGAAATAACTAATTTACATTTGTGCAATCTCATGTTCTTCTGTAATTACCAGCTGGACTTATGTCAGTAGTTCTGTAATTTTTAACAGGCCTGGATTTGTATTCATATGTCTAGGATAGTTGCTGGAGTTGGTGACTGTGGATTTAACTTCTGTAGTTTTTAACTCAAGAATGACACCCATGTATTTCACTATGTCTTCTTAACAGCTGGCTTTTAATAGGAACTGGCTGAACTACATTTCCAAGCATAGATAGGAGAGAATGAAAAAGACTTTTATTCTAGAAGATAACAAAGTTTCAAAAGTAATTTTTCTCAGCTTCTATTTCCCCTACATTGTCTAATTCCACATTACTGAAAATGAATCACAGCTCCATTTATAGACTTGGTTCTTTCATAGGAAGTTGCTTGCAGGAATATGTATTTTTGACATTTTTCTTAACTTCTTCCCCTATATTCTTTTTCTTTCTTTTGATTCTTCTCTTCTGTTATCCTTCCCTTTTTCCCCTAAAAATGATACATGTGGCCCTTGAAACTCCTTTCAGTTACCATACTCACTATCACCTTTCATTCTCCATAGTTTTGTTTCCTGCTATTTCCTTTGCCTAGAATATTTTTATCCTCTTTCTTTCTTGGATAGCTCTCAGATATTCTTTATGGCTCAGGTCAGACAACATCAAATGGACTAACTTGTGTCAAGTTGTGTGTCCAACATATATATATATATATATATATATATATATGTATTTGTATAATATTTGTAATGAGTGAATAAGAGCATAAATGAAGCAAATCTTTCCGAAATTATCTGCTTTGGTGTCTTCATCCCTACAGCTCAAGGAGAAGAACTATATAGTGGATAATAGTGTGGGATCTAGAGTCTGACTCTTTGACTCTTGGGGTTCAAATCCTGTTTCTACCCACTAAATAGCTGTGCAAACTTTCTCCCCCTCAATATCTAAGATTATGATCATAGCACTACTCTTATATAGAGTTATTGTGAAGATTTGATGAGATAATACATAAAGTGCATAAAATAGCACCTAAGCACTCCCAAAATAGCAGCAATGATTATCAACAGGAGCTAATTTTTTATATCAGTTCACTGATTCTTCACGTCTGCAATTCAATTGTCCCCTTAAGTTTCTCCTCAAATTATCAACTTTTCATGTTATCACAAAAAAGACTGCCCAAATGTGACAGAATGAAAAAACTATGCTTTTTATTATAGTCACAGAAAATAAAGTCAGTTACACCAAGTTGTCCAAATGCACTGGTGAATTAAAGCCTCCAACTTTTACAAATTTTTATACATATATCTATGCATTTATAAATACATACATATGTAAAAGATACATATTTTCTACTAAAATAAAGTGCCCAAATCTTGACATATGAGGGCATCATAGGGAGAAAAGAATCATAAAGTTTTATCAGTTATAGACTGTACTTTCACAATACAAGAATCTGTTTCATACAAATTTATTCAGGCATAATGAGCTTTAATCACCCACTTTTTTTCTCTTTTTTTCTGAATTCTCGTAAGTGAATTAGTTTATCCTAAATATTAAAAGAAATCATGTGGCCAACTTATAATGAATCAGGAGCTAATTTTTCTGACTGTGCCTGGCACAAAGCCTTTGCTTTCCAATAGAGGGGTAGTTAAGCTCTTTTCTTAATTTTCCTGTTTTTTGGACTGTTGTTTTTCTGCTAAGGTGATAAACAGAGGGAGAAATGAATCAGATGTTTCTAATTCTAAATCTTCTACTAGCATTCAATCAAGTCAGGGTTTGGTGAAAAGATTTCTGATATTTTTACAGCACCCTGGGCTTAATAAGAAAAGGCCTAGCAGGATCTGAATTATGTGTCCTGCTGCCTCTGTTATAATTAAATTCTTGTTTGAACCAAGGAAGAAAAATTAGGGTGGAATGATCAATAGATCATTGAGTGAACCAGCTCAAATTGAAATGAACTCTCTGCTACGGTGAAAAACCTTAGCGAGAACATGCTTGAACTCAAGAACAAAATAAAGGTTAAAGAAAAACTAGATGATATAAGATAATTCAGAAAATCCTCACTTCAAATGAGAACTAGAGTTCTAGTCCCTGTTCCAAGAGCTCAGCTACCCTCCCCGAGTTTTTACCAAATTTTCTGCTATCTTAGACTCTCAAGACAATCGTTTGTAGTTTCTGAGAAGAAATTGAATTTTAAAATGCTTTTGAAAAGACTTCAACCTATTTAGCCTAATATGAGCCCAGCCATTTCAGAATCTCTCGTGATTACGTATTCAAACTACGTTAGAGTATAATCTTATTCAAGCAGGAAAGGGAGAAGTTGTCAGCACTGAAGTTGCGTAAAACACTCTAAAACTTCCCAATATATGGAAGGCTGAGAACAGTGGGAAGCCCAGACATTTCCCAGAGTCAGACCAAGGAAGGAAATGTTTTAATTTTGGAAGGGGAAAAAACGGGCAAAAAAGTGTTTCCAATCACCTGGCCTATCTCAGCAGGGCCTGCGCAGAAACCAGGCTGCCTAGCTACTGATTTTGGTGAGCATCTTGTTAATGGCTTGCTTGACATGCGTGGTGGAGCTGCGTCGCCTTGTCTTGCCCTGCACCATCCTCCTCCGACGCACCTCTCGACACAACTCGTAGAATATCTCTGTGATATTCCCTTCTCCGGTGCAGGCAGAACACTCGTAGAAAGCACACGCCAATTCCGTGGCCAGCTTCTCCCCTTCTTCTGTACTAACCTGTCTGGAGTGGTCCAAGTCAGCTTTGTTTCCAACCAAGATGAGAGTCACATTTTTGGGCTTTTTGATCTCATCTAGGATGTTCTTAAGTGGCAGCACTTCCTCAAAACTCCCTCGGTCAGTAATGTCATAGACCAGCACAAAGCCTTCCCCCCATCGCATGTGCCCTTCCTTTTGAATGGTGTCTTCCTGTTGGCAAAGAAAAATGGTGGTCAGGAAGTGATTACTTGGAAGTAATCACAAGGTATAGGCTCTGCTCAAGCTAGTAGTAATCCATTACTTTCTGTTCTTTATATCCAAAGTCGGCAAAAGGCCTTGGTAGTGTGCCTGTACAGGCTTACTTTCTCAGCTTGAAATAGAAGCATTACTTACATCAGGATATTTCAAGGGACTGAAAATTTTCTAACTTCATAGATTTTAACTTTCTGCTTTTAACTTTTTCTTGCCACATCATTAGATCTGTCATTACAAGGACTATCAAGAAATTATAATCTGAATAGAGCATATCACCTTTGAGACTTTTCATCACAATTAAGGAATTCACAAATTGACAACCGACAAGTAGTCCTTACTTACCCTGCCTCTTAGGTATCGGAATGAAAGCCAAAATTTAACAAGATGACTTTTAGGTTTATTTATTTGGTTTCTTTGTCTGTTTTAATCTCCTCTCTCTTCAGATTATAGAGAGCCCCAAGGGACAGAAAAACAATGACAAACTGTATAGAGTCCAATTTCAAGCTAAGGATTTTGGCGTTTTTTTTTTTTTCTATCCCGATACCTCAAAAATGTTAGGTAGTACTAATAATGACAGTAACTCATTTGAAGTGATCCTCAAAGGAGTGCTCACTCTTCCGTAGGAAGGTAACATGTACCATGTGAAAAAGTATTGCTTTCACAGGTTCAAATGACTTCTGGAGGTTGGCACTTCCCTGCTGCCTCTCTCTTCAAAAGCAGTGCTCGATGAAGGTCAGAGAATAAGGAGGTGGGAGTGACGGAAAAGTGTATAATTCATTTCAAGAATATTTCTTGGATTACACACTTTAATTCAAGTCTTCTTGGGGTCATAGTTCATTGATCAAGCACTATGGAAACTTTCGGTTTCCTAACCGTCATTCCAGTGGTCATTTCCATATGCGGAAACTAAACCTATCTATGAACCCTTTTGTAATCTCAGAACTGACTCACCTCAAAGCAAATTTACAAAGTAAATATTACAGGAGATATTCCTAAAATAAAGTATTCTAAAACAAACAATACATATACCTTTCTCTTAAAGATTCACCTTACACATAAGCACATTAGAGGCTCTGAGAATTCTTTCAGTAAAGACACCTGTTTAAGGATTTCAAACTGCATTTGACCATGAAAACCTATTAATATTTCATTATACCACAAAATATAAGGGAGAGAGTCTAACCTAGATGATACGTGAATATTGCAGACTTTTTAAAACCCTCTTGAAGCACTGGGTAGTTTGCCTAAGGATGCATACATAGACTGTTACAAATACGTTAACATAAAAATGGCTAGGTAATTAGAGAAAAAAGGTTTTAGGCATGCACCAGTTGAAAGAAAATGCCTTAATTTTGTTCATATTATGTATGTCTCATTTTCACTTGATCCAGAAAATATTTTAGCTGAACCTCTTATTCACCTGACCAGCTGTATCTAGTATCTCCATGGAAACAGCTTCATCATCGATGGTTGCTTGGTGTCGGTAGGTTGATTCTAAGGGAATGAGCAAAGAAGGCAAAAAGGTAAATAAATACAAGATTTAATTTGAGCCTTAAAATTAGAAATTGGGCATGAGGGAAGTATTTCTGTTTTTGTAGCAGAAGGGACTGTGTAGTCTAAGAAAGAGAGGATGGATGGGCAAGAGTGTGGAATCTTTGTGCTGATAGAACTCCTGGAAGTAACAAGTTCCAATTTGAGAGCCACCAACTTTCAGAGTATAGGATAGGGGAGATCTCTCTGCGTCTTTGCTCCTCTGTCCTTTCCCCTTAAGACTCCATCTTATTTTTCTGTGAGGCCAGCCACCTGGTGTTCTTTTCCTTCTAAAATGAGCCCTGCACAATCTACATTGATAAAGTAGTTCCCCCAAAGTGCATTCTGCCTCAATCCTCCTAAAAATCCAGTTTCTGGAAATCAGTGTTCCTAATAAGATAACATGCAAACAGGAGCAAGTAATTTCCTTCCAAACCTCCATCCTAGAAATGTAATAGACATTTTAAGGAGGCGGAGGAGTCTTACCAAATGATGTAAAACTATGAGAAAGTCTTGGGGGCAGTAAAAGGTGGTTGGACCCCAGTGTTTGGAGCAATAACCCAAAGCAGAGGAGGGCTGGGCAGCATGAAGAGGGGATGAAACATGCAGAGTCCTCTCCAAGGCCTCTTCAAAGCAGAAAAATGGCAGCTACTCAGTGCCAGCTGGAAGTTGGCGAGTCGGTAGCAGAGGGGTTCCCAAGCCACATCAGGGTGAGGAGAAGTGAGCAGGGGCAAGAAGACTGAGCAGCCCTGAGTAAGCCCCTCATCACCTAAAATGGAAACCAGAGGTCAAAAAATAAGTGCCAACTGGTGCTGCTCTGTGTGAAAACTAGAACAACTGAAATGAAGAACTGAATGAATGATTGACTGAGCTGATGAGGGTCAGGTTGAGAAACTGTCCTAGAGGTATCAGTAAATGAGAAGAAGAAAAATATATAAAAGTAAAATTTAATAAGAGGTATAGATAATAGAATCAGAAATGTTAGCCTCAGATGAGAGAATAAAATACAGAGAGAAGTGGAAACATTTGAGGTTGTAATGACTGAGAATTTCCTCATGTGAAAGACTTATGATCAAAAGAACTAACAGGAGACATGAAGAAAAACGTCCCATATCTAAACCTATTACAATGAAATTTAAGGATATTAATAACAAAGAAAAATCTAATGGGATTTAGAGCAAAGAAAGCATATCACCTACAAAAAGACAGATCGACATTGGACTTCTTACCAGTGAAATTGAATTCAAGACGTCCACGGTGTAAAACAAAAACACACTACATCAAAAGCGACCCAGAATTACAATTCTAGATGGTTCCAATATATCAGGGTGAAGGTGAAGGACAAGACCAGAGGCAGGTTTTAGTGAACTAACATACACCATCCATCCTGTATCTCTCCATTATCCTTATTCTCATACCAACAATCAGCCTAATTGAAAACAAGATAATATTTATCTTATTTTAGAAGATGGTGTAATAAAAAGAAAGACCGGAGAAAGTGAGCTAAGTTTTCAATACAATAAATTAGAAGAGGAGAAACAGAATAAATTCAAGAAGATATAAGGAAGGGAACAAAAGACAAAAACATCATGAAAAAACAAAATCAAAGCATGGTGCTTGAAAACATAAAAAAAAAAAAGAGCAGAGAGGTAAAGATTGACAACACTGACTAGTAAATTAAGAGAGAGAAGATGCAGTTAAATAAAATATGGCATAAAAAGAGGAATTGCACATTCTGTTGAAATAAAAATAAAATTATATTATGAATTTTATAGCAGAGCAGAATTTTAAAATACAGAGAGAAGTGGAAACATTTGAGGTTGTAATGACTGAGAATTTCCTCATGTGAAGGACTTATGATCAAAAGAACTAACAGGAGACATGAAGAAAAACGTCCCATATCTAAACCTATTACAATGAAATTTAAGGATATTAATAACAAAGAAAAATCTAATGGGATTTAGAGCAAAGAAAGCATATCACCTACAAAAAGACAGTAGTTCCCCCAAAGTGCATTCTGCCTCAATCCTCCTAAAAACTACTTTATCTGTAGTACTTTATAGAGGTATCAGTAAATCAGTTTGAAAATAATTTCAAACCGTGATAAATAATTCTAGGAGAAAAATGCAGAGATTGGTGCAAAACAAGAACCAGAGTACTTGATTAGATTAATAACCATTAAATAAATTTAAATGCTAATTGTAGATCTCTCTCCACAATAAAAAGCAACTGCACCGAGGTAGCTTTATAGAAGATTTCTTTCAAATATTAAACAAGTTGTTCTAGAAAATAGAAAAAGTATTGCTGCCCAATTCCTTTTATGGGAAATTATGCTGACTCCAAAAACAAGTAGTGCAAGAGTAATGAGAAGAAAACAAAAAAAGAAAAAGAAAATAGTAAGCTCATTCTATATTTAAACATAGATTCAAAAATTTTAAATAAAAGATTATCCAACCGAATCCAATAGTGTAATAAGTACATTATGATAAAGCAGTTTATTTCAGAAATGTAAACTGTGTTTAAAGTCTATCAGTTCAATTTAACACATTAATCAACTAAGGGGAAAAATCTATAGAAGTATAGATTACTTCTATAAATGGAGGAAATATTTTTTCTGTAGCTTGCTACCTCTTTATGATTTTGAAAAAAGTTTAGAAAACTGAGAATAGAAAGGATTTCTTAACATGATAAAGGCTATATGTCAAAACCCCACCGTATACATCAAATAAATGGAGATATTTTAGACAAATTGCCTTTAAACTCAAAAACAAGAAAAATATATGCTTATAAAAATATAATCCAACATGGATTGTAAACTCCAGACAATACAGTAAGATAGAAAAAATAAATAAGAGAGGGAAGAATAAAAAAGGAACTTAAACATCATAAAGATTATGGAATTAAAGGTCAATACAGAATCACTAGCCACTATCTTTGTAAGCAAATGCCACCTAGAAAGTATAAGAGAAAACCAGAAACTATTCCCAATAGCAGTAAAATAAATAATAATATTTAGGGAGTAATAAAAAATGGACAAAACTGTCAAGTAGAAAACTTTATGAAAGAACATAAAGACTTGAATAACTAAAACTTCCAAGAAAAATGGATAAGCAATAATTTTTAAAAGATATCAATTTCCCCCAAAATTAATCTTGAATTTAATACAATTGAAAGTCTAGTTGGACTTTTTGAGGAACTCAACAAACTTATCTGAAATGGCATAGCGCAAAGTATATAATGCTACCCCAAATAGTGTGGTACTAATATCAGAATGGGAAAAGTTACCAAGGCCTTAAAAATAGATTCATATTTATGCAGAACTTGGCATATAAGTGACATGGCACCACAGACTACTTGGGGAAAGAATAAATTGTTCAGTCAATGGCACTGGGATTAGAAGCAATAAGGGAAAATATATTATTAAATAGAAGAAATAAAGTTGGACCCCTACAGCATATATTAAAAAGAAATCCAGATGAATTAAAGATCTGAATCCACCTAGATTTAAAAAGTAAAACTTAAAAAAATAAAAAGTAAGAAAATATAAAAACTCATGCACACACAAAAAAGTGAGACTAAAAAATAAATCGGTTGACAACATTAAAATGAAGAATTTTGTGTGATAGGAAATAAACTAAAAACTAGAGAATATATTTGCAACATCATAAAGTAAAAATTATTAATATCTAACCTATAAAGGAACTTTTAGGAATTAAAAATAAAAAGATGAATGAACAGAAAAGAAACATGGGCAAAGTATAGAAAAGGGAAATTCACGAAGAGGAAGCCCAAATAACTAAAACATACACAAAATGATGCTCCTACCTGGCAACCTACCAGAGGGAAGCTTGTAAAATTATTTTATGAACATAAGATTGGCAAAAATAAGACAGTTAGATAGTATGAGGCCAGTCTAGATTATGGGAGCTTCCCCGAACTGGCAATGGGAGTGTAGACTGGTGTGGCTTTTTGGAGGGCAACCTACTATTCATAGTATTCAATGTGTATGCACCCTAAGGATCAGCAACATCCTGTCAGGTATGTGCCCCAGGAAAAACCTGGCCCAAGTTCTCTCAGCAACATCAGCATCACTTAGAAACTTGTCAGAAATGCAAATTCTCAGACCTCACCCCAGGATTATTAACAGTCTGCATTCTAACATGCCCTCTAGGGGATGCACACAAAAGTTTGGGAACAACCGATTTAAAGGAATGGTTTCCCCAGTGATGTTAGCAGTGGTTCATCTTAGAGGCAACTTAGGTGTTATTACTGGGAAGATAAATGTGGCATGCTAAGGAATGCTATGTAGGAAACTAGAAGTATATACAGCAACATGCATGGATCTTAAAAATACCACATTCAGTTGATTAGAAGTATAATCAATATATAGCATAATAAAATTTACATAAATTTAAAATATATGCATACACAGAAAAACACTTTTCTCTCATATATATATAATAGCTAGCAAATACTGCTTACTATTTTAACAAGAATTCTTCTAAAAATTTTCCTTATGTTAACTACCTTAATCCTCACAAATATTTCATGACGTATGTCTTACTATTAGTTCCATTTTACAATAGGAAACTGAGACATAACAAGATGAAATGCCTTTCCTGAGGTCACACGAATGGTAAGTGACAGACATGAGATCTGAGTCCAGGAAGAATGGCTTTGGAGTTCAGGCTTTTAGACACTGTGCTTAGTGTCAAATACATTAGATTACACACTTAAGGGGAAGAGGAGGGAAATGGGAGTCAGAACAAGGGATGTGGGAAAAAAAATACAGTGGAATAATATACAGGCCTCACATATACCAAAAATGGCATGGCATCACGAAAAGAGTAGTATGATTAGCATAATTATTAACTCAATTCTCTGCACCAAAACTACCAAATCACTAACAACCAATCTATAAAAGGTAGAAGTTACTGCTCCCGTGGAGGTAGGCCATAAGCCAGAACTTTTATTACTTTTTTTTAAAATCTATCTACCTCGTGTTTCTGACCCTCATTTCATCAACTGTTTTGCAGTCCTTTTTGACCACAGTTTTATGTTACTTTACAGTAAATGTACTCTCCTGTCCAAAATACAAACTGCAGAGAGGCAGCTTAACTAAGTAGCATAACCTAACCTCCCACCTGCCATCAGCACTTACAATGCTCATTGCCACAGGCAAGGCGCGTTGCTCAAGTATTTTCCAAAAAGTAAAAGTTAAAAATGAGATTATGTTCCATATGTGTTCATAAGTGTATTTTACATTATTGTCATTCTCCTAGAACGTGTAATGCATATATGGTGTATGCATAGTGATTCCCAATCCTAGAACATTCCATTCTCTCACTCTTTTATTTTAAGTGGGAGATTATAGTTTTGCATGATTTAATGCCCTAAGCTACCATTTACAGCAACTGCTTGTCTCCAAGTGTTCCCTCAATGATTTCCTTTTCTTGTCTTCAGTGCCCCAGCTTTGACAAGGAGCAGACCAGATGGCATCACACATGCTACAGATCCACGCCCTTTTGGTTTCTCCCTCTACTGTTCTTTACTGTCCTTTGTGCCGACTTCCCTTTTAAGAAGACTGGCATGAGCCCCGGAGCCTGGAAAACAGAGTTCTGGGCTCTATTCCATGTCTTTGCACCAAAAGTTGTCTGGGAGACAGGGACATTTTTCTGTGTTGCTTCCATGATAAATAGGATATGTATTTCAACCACAGAAGGCCACAGTAGGGGGGAAATAGAATATAATAAAAATTATATGAAGTTGTGTGATTCTTTGCCTATTTGTTAGCTGAAACAAAAAGGATGAAATGCAGGAAATGATGGAATGTCTGCCCCAGACACAGCAGCGGGTGGTAGCAGTGATTTCATCTAAGCCGAATACTGGTTTCATGCCATTTGGAGTATTTTCTCTTTAAGCTTCTCTCTCTCTCCTTAGGAACCCATTTTTCTCTATATGTAAAACAGTGAAAGTATTGCCCACAGAGGCAAAATGTTGCACATTTATGTGCTAGCTTTTCCAGAGTTAATTCTAAAATATATACTAGTTACATTTTGGAATTAGGCTCTACTATTCATTTTAAAACACAAAAGAAAATGCATATGTGTTTGATTGATGGAAATACTTTTGATTTTGTTCATACTAACAGAAAATGATCATCTGGGTCTTTTTTTGAAGGGTAGGGAGATGACTGTTCGGGAGATACTTCTAAATGAACCAAAATGTTATACACTGAAAGACAAATATTAGTTTCAAAATAGAATTAGGTGTATTAAAAATTATATTTGACTGTCACTGTGTAGGAGAGATATATGACTTAAAACCTGCCTTCAGTAACATTTTAATAAATAGAAGTATATTTTGTATATTCTAGGATGAGTTGATGCTCAAAGGAATGTTGTATGTGGTTAATCCTTTTACTAATTTAGCTTTGTTCCAAGTTTCAACACATTAGTGTGGACACTGGGCCAGCACAGTAACAGCAGTTAGTAATGTTGATTTATGCTAGAATGGAAATTGTAGTGACTTAAGCTCTATTGCTGGTCTGACCACAAACTAGCCATGTAATCTTGGATAAATTCTTTGGCCCTGTTTCTTTATTTGTCAAATGATGATCTCCAAGTTCCCTGCAGTGCCTATATTGAATAGTTCTGTGAGTTGGTTAAGTACTTCTGCTTTAGTATCCAGCGGAGAGAATTTTTCCTGGGTGTGTCTCTGTCTTTGTATGAGCCTTTCCAAGTAGAGGCAAGAAGGTAGGCAAGAAGAAACAATCACAGGATCAAAGCACCACTGCGTCTAATCTCTCCTGACTCCTGCCCTCACTCCTGCCTGAGCTTTTACTAAGCAGTTTCACAGTGCATGGTGCCTCTGAGGTACCAGCAGCAGCAGTGATAGAGGCTGAAATGCAGTCTCTCTCCTCCTCTCCAAATACCTCCAACACACACGCACTCACAGGTACACACATATACACACAATCACACACAATCTAAGTCTTTGTTTATAATCTCTGCTGTGACCAGTGTTCTTGGAGGATAATAGGATTCTTACAGGTAGGGATTCAGTTCTTGGTTTGGATCCAGAACATGGATCCTCTTGTTCTACAACCAGAACATTGCTGCCACCACCTTGAGGGGGTTTTCTGGCTTAGATGGCCCAAGTCCCAAATCTTATGGGCTTCCATAGTGGTTTTCAAATGTGGTGCATAGACCAAGACTAGCAGCTTACAAAGATTTTATTGGTCCACAGTGAAATGAGAAAACTTAAATGAAACTAAAACTGTTCATTATAAAGGACTGAACTTTTTTTTCTTAGACTATATCCTTCAAAACATTTGAATGTTAAAACAATTCCCTTCTTTTATGAAATGCAAGTGCAAGTAGCATGTTGGTATAGGTCACCTTCTGCCCCTTGCTTGCATCCCTAATTGAATTCTTAAGGTAGTCCTCTCTATAAAAAATAAAAGTAAAACAAAACCAAGAAACAAATGAAACACTGGGACTGAAATCTAAAAATCCAGGGGTCACCTGCTACTCTACAGGAAAGCATTTTCTCCATAGAATTATTTCAAAGCAGTAAATATTCCAATTTTGTTAATATGTGGAATGGTGTCCATAATTTTCAGCTTCTCATGGAGCAACAAATCTGTTTTAGGTTGAAAAACAAATGCCCCATGTTTCTGATGAAGGTACTGAATTCAGAATTCAAGACTGCTTTTTGTAAATGCTTTTTAATGTATCTATCTCTTTTGGTGATGGTTTTGAAACGTTTTGTTAAAGGAGGAACATATTCAACAAACTTAAGCCCAGGAAATGCTAATTTTGCTTGAATCAAATGGATTGGAAACCCATGTAGGCTAGAACACCAGTGACTTCTAGCATATGCGCGCACACACACACACACACACGCACACACAGAGTCTCCAGTGGGAGAGAGTTAATGAAGCCCTTACCGGGGAGTGAGTCATGTATCTGTTACTCCTGAAGTTTAATGAAAGTGCTTGTTGCTTAGCAGCTGTGATCCTCTGTAAGCAGTACAGTACAGGGTCACTCAATAAAGTGTCTTTACTCTTAGTGAAGGAAGCTTGCATTATAGATAACTGATGCAGCCGGATTTCGATTAATAGCAGTTGTTTTTCAGAATGAATAAATCGAAAGGGAAAATAGTTCAACTAAGACTAACTAAACGTAATACCATTAGTTACTGGAACACATTCAGAGAGAATTCAAAAATTTTATGAGATCATTTTTTATAAGCTTCATCTTTCATTGAGATGTATGGGTATAACAATACATAAAATTAGTTATTTTCCTACCTAACTCCCATAAATCATTAAGATTCTCACATAATCTCTGTAAAGCATATATAAATAATAAAAATATAAGAGAAGAATTAAGTATTTACTTATGTGGGAGAAACAAGAATGATTTTTTAAAAAAAAATCAGGTTCATTTTTAGATACAAATATGTTATCTTAAAATTAGAGTGTGGCTATATTTAAAAACATTTTGAAAAATTTTGATGTGAATAAACTACTTTATTTGAAAGCAAAAACATCGAAGAATAAATAATAAATATGAAGACATGCTATTCTCCTAGATTTAAAAATTAAATATTATAATAAAGATGTGAATCTTCTTAAAGTAACTTATAGTTCTAGTGTAATTCTGATCAAAATCATGTCACATTATGACAGAGTTTCTAAAATTGACCTGGAAGAATAAACTGAAGAGAGTAGTCAAGATAATTTTGTAAAAAGACTTTCTCTACTAAGCATCACAATGTTCTATAGAGCATACAATTATCACAAAAGTATGCTGCTGGTGTTGGGTGTGGAATGCAAATCTAGAATTGTTGTAAATGGTTCAACATATGAAAAGACAGCATTGGAAGTAGTGGGGAAAGGTGGAGACTATTTAATAGTAGGAGGAAAACTAGTCAACTATTTGGACAAAAATGTTGGGTCTTCACCTTATACTTCTCACTAAAATAAGTTCCAGATAGATTAAAAAGTCAGATACGAAATAAGCAAACTATAAGATTCCTTCACAGCACCTCTCACTCTCTGACATATTTGTTTGTTGATGTTTCTCTCTCTGCTGGACAGTATGCTCAGAAGAAGCCGAGGCTTTCCCTTTCTGCCCACTGATCTATCCTCACACCTAGAACAATCTGACACATAGGAAGCATTTAGTAAATGTTTGTCCAGTGAATGAACAAAAACAATAAAAGAAGGCACAAGTGAGAAAGAAAGTTCCTTTTTAAAATGAACATAGGTAACAAACAAACAAAAAAAAGAAACTCCAAAAAACCATCCAGGAATAGTTTTGCCCACATTTCATACATCAATATTATTGCTACTTTCAAGATCCACATACATCAAATTTTGCTTTTTTTTTTCTTGTTTTGTTTTTACAAATGGATGTTGATCAGATGTATTAAAGAGAACCGGGGGAGAAACATAGTTTATTTTTACACTTTCCTAAAATCAGTATTCAGAAGTTTTATATTACTGTCACACTCTTCTCAGCATGCCATTCTATCCCACCCAAATCTGCCATGTCCATTTTGTCCTCTTTCTCCTGATAGAATGACATTGCATTTTTTCTGATTTGGGTGGGCACCCTACTGTACCCACTTCTTTCTTGCCTCTGGTTTGACCTAATCCCTTCACCTATGCATTAAAATCCTGCAGGGTTCTGAGCACAGACAGCATGAAACACACATCTATCCTCTTAGAGGGCTTCTTTGCATGATGTGATAAAGCACTTCCAAAACAGCTGCAAGGGGCTTAAAAATATTGCAATAGAAAATGTCATTTCTTTTGGTCCCTAAACTTTGATTGGAGAGGAGGAAGAAACAAAATTTGACCTACCGAGAGTAGGATCATATTCCCAGATGAACCGTTTGGTCAGAAATCTCACTACAAGAGCTGTGGAAGAAAAAAGCAACATTTCAGATAAATTTGTTAATTTGCTTAGCGTTCTTATCCTTTTAAGGAAAAAAAATGGACAATAAAACCTTATATATGCTTTACATTTCCTTGAGATATAAACCCAATAATGGTTTTTATGTTTATTAAAATCCTTTTCCAATTCCATATTATGGCCTAAAGAGTGACATAATATTTTAACAGATTTATTGTGCATTAATTAACTGCTAAGATTTGTTCCTTTAGTCACAGCGTTAGAAACAGAACAAACAAAAAGTACCACAATGTGAAAATGCTTACACATAAAATTCTCAGCAAAATGATAAATTCAGATACAAAACGTCACAGTACAAGTGTCTGAAGTTTGAATATTGATAAGGATTGAAAAAAGTTGAGTTAAAATGTGATCATTTGTACTACAATGAAAGATCACTAGCATGTCATTTGTATTATAAAAAAGCAGACATTCAAAATTTAGGATTTTTTAAGGGAGTCATTAAA
>CM052440.1:73699849-73714981 GCA_028533085.1 Varecia variegata | reverse complement strand
AGATGTCACAGACACTTTAAAACTGGAATGAAAGCATTGGATACTTTTCCTGGAAAATCAAATGCACACGTACACAATTTGGCATTTAATTTCAGCAGACTCACGAGTCCTCCAAATACCCTTAATGGTCTCCCTGGGATCCCACTGACCTTCACCAAAGAATCATTGTGTATCATATTTTATACTTTAAAAATATCTCTTAGTATATTTTTATTTTTACTGAAATGCCCAGTATGTAGTAGTTAAAAGATATTCTTTAAAGAAATAAAACTAGTTGGTTGAAGGTTGCCATCGGTCTTTATCTACTGTTAACTTTTTAGGATCAACAAAGGCGTCTACCTCCTACCATAAAGTCTTATACGAGAGATCACAGTGCAAACTGCAATGAGGACTTCGCAAAACAGAGCCTGACTATACGTGGCTTCCCTACTGGTAGCTGGAGACTGAAAACGGCAATGTGCTTTCTAATTACAGAGTGTGAGGCTGAATTCGAGCCAACATATTTGCAGTGCCTAAAGTAGCAAGGCCACTGACCCTGCAGTACTTCCCACAGTGAGCGCGCTTGTGGTTTTATCTGGGACCTTCAGAGTCTGTCGCTGCTCACTCTCTTGAGACGGGGACTTTTGTGTTTGCATGTAGGAGGTCATAAGCACTAGACAGATATTTTTCTGTTTTAAAATTAGCCCAGTTAGTAAACATAACTGTTTGTGGGATTTAAGGAGTTTCATCTTTTGTTAGAATATGTAGTTTTAACACAATCTAGAAAAATGAATTATCTACCGTCTTCGGGAAGGAGCTATTAATCTTCACGAAATTTTTTACATAACTGAAGTTGGAAGTTCCCCAATTCCAAAACCACTTAAACTTTCATCATTTCTCAAAATCTTTTTAAAAATGTATTAGACACGCAATTGCCTTTCTAAGCGGCGTATGCTGAACATAATTGACTCATTTTTAGATGCCTGGACCCTGGTTAAGAACAGAGATGAGAGGCCTGTGCAATTATGCAGCAGTACTTTTTGCAGCCGTAGTGTGGAGGAGACAAAATGACCCCAGAGTTTTTGAATAGATGTAATTTTTTTCCTCCCTCACATATCATAACTGCCTCCTTTTGCTGGGGTCACTGACACAGATTTAATAACCCACCTGCACCTCTATTTTGTTACTTTTATTATACCAAAGACTGATAAGCCATATTCACAAGCTTGTTATAATGTTGTCTAATATAGGAATAAATTAGCTCTGGGGTTAGGTTCTAAGGACCCTTTTATTTTGATATGAACATAATTCTTGTGCACCTTTGAGACCTCATGTTTGTGGTTGAGTTGTTCCTGCTGTCCTGTAGGTGACTGACTCAGTCTGAGAGTTGACTACATAAAATAACCTCCTTCCAATGAGGCAGTGCTGGGCTTAATCCTCGTAATCAATCTAAGCGCTTTCGATGCTCTGGTTTTTTTTTCTTGAGACAGAGTCTCACTTTGTTGCCCGGGCTAGAGTGAGTGCCGTGGCGTCAGCCTAGCTCACAGCAACCTCAAACTCCTGGGCTCAAGCAATCCTTCTGCCTCAGCCTCCCGAGTAGCTGGGATTACAGGCATGCACCACCATGTCTGGCTAATTTATTTTTTCCTATATATTTTCAGTTTTCCAGCTAATTTCTTTCTATTTTTAGTAGAGACGGGGTCTCACTCTTGCTCAGGCTGGTTTTGAACTCCTGAGCTCAAACGATTCACCCGCCTCGGCCTCCCGGAGTGCTAGGATTACAGGCGTGAGCCACCGCGCCCAGCCTCGATGCTCTTTTTTAAGGGATGCATCTAAACAGTATTTTAACAACAGAATCATACATTTTTCAAAAATCAATCTATTTCAAGTACATCAAAAAATATCCAAAACCACTTTGAAAAATGTACATGTTAGATGTATTAATATTCTTTGAAAATATGTTTTCATGTCTCTATCACAGATTATTCATGGAAAATACTTTTTGTATACTCTTAAGTGTTTGATAATACTTTAATTTAAAGTTATTAGTCTAAAGAATTAAAATAATAATTTTATATCTGTGGAAGTGTTTTCTGTTAAAGGCTCTATTATTATTTAAATTTTGTCTGAGGTGCTTAGGTGACATTTACCATTTACCGATATAATTGTCAAACTCCATCAGGATTATTTAGCTTCAGATTTTACTACAACTTTACTGTGGGATAGGATTATCATATGTGACATAGCCTACCCCTTCTCACCTCCTCCACCAGGATCCCTCAGTATATAGTTTCACCTGTGAACATTACAAGGGCTTCATCAGCTGTGGGTCCACTACTACTGCACCTCCACAACCCCCTTAGACCACTCTCCACATGGCAGTCGATGATTTCATTAAAACATAAGCCATCTCGTGTCATGTCTTTGCTCAAAATTCTCTGACCTCATCCCATTCACCAAATTTTTACTGAGTGCCTACTCTGTGCCAGGCTCTGTCCTAGGAATAATCCTTGGAATTATCCAGCCAGCAATTCAGACAAATATCCCTGACTTCATGGAGCTTATCTTCTACTGGGAGGAGACAGATTAAAAATAAAAATAATAAATAAATTATATGGTATGCTAGAGGTGATAAGTGCTGTGGAATAAAAGAAATAGAGCAGGTTGAGGATTCAGCAGTAAGAGACAAGGGCTTGAGAGCTGTTATTTGAGACAGAGTGACCAACGTGATTCTCTTTGAGGAAGATATCTGGGGGAAATAGTGTTCCAGACAGAAGGGACAGCCAGTGCAAAGGCCCTAAGGCAGAAATGTGTGTTTAGTATGCTCAAAGAACATTAATCAGGCCAGTGCAGTTAAAGCAGAACGAACAACAGTGAGTGTAATCAGAGATGAGGTCATTTCCTACCACAGTTCCAGTGGAACCTGCCACTCCTCAAATATTCTACTGCTACTACTATTACTACTATAATACTACAACTACTATTACTCTGACCACCACCAATAATAATAACAGTAATACACACAACTGAAATGTTAATATATTTCTTTATTATTATTTTGCTTGACTCCATTTTTAGAATACACATTCCATGAAGGCATGGCATTTGTTTTATTCATCACTTTTCTTTATTTTTTAAATTTATTTCAGAATATTATGGGGCACAAATGCTTTGGTTACATAAATTGCTTTTGTCCCATTTCAGTCAAAGTGTGCGTCTAGAACAGTGTCTGGCACATCAAGACTAAAAATTACTTGTCAAATAGTTGAAAAAGATGTACCAATCCATAACATAGCTTACTCTGCTTTAACATTGAAATAATAGCCAGGCATTGAGAAAATAAGCAGAAAAATTAACCCAAAAGAACCATGTCATCTTTTTAGAACTTTTTAAAAAAAGGTTATATAAAAATATAATCTGAAAGACCTTATAATGGCTATTTCATAATCATTGCACAAATTATACTTCTATAATTTATTAAACTGGTTACTATAAATATTGAATTAATGTGGAAACCCCACCCTCTCTCCATCCCAGCTATCCTGAGCGAAGTTTTTCTTTTGAATTGAAATGGTGGTGCTGATAGTCTTTACTTCCACTGAGAGCCTGATTTAAGTCCTTGTTCCTCCAGAAGTTTTAAGGGTTTGACATATTTGATTAGTTACTGTTAAGTATCTGTGTCCTGGAATATTTTATTTTCTTCCCATTGCCTTGGAAACTCATACCTTTCCACTAAACAAGCCAAATATGTCCAATGGTTATTTTAGGAAAGAACATTTTTTTTCCTTTTGCCTAATTTATAACCTACTTGGATAATTCTTCATCATATGTGGTTCAGTTTTAGTGTTCCTGGCACCATGAATTTCATGAATATTAATGAAAGCTGGTTTCTAACAAAGTGGAAAATTCAGTTCAGTAGAGTTTAATCTAAGGAAATATTTTTAAAAGTCACTTAATGTAATAATTCAGTGGGATGATATTCCATTCATAAGTGAGAACTAACAGGCAAATTTGCTACTTTAAAATAGTAATGTTATTTTTAAAGATTAGCAAGTCTGGGCTGATTACTCAAAATAATTCCTGATGTCATTAGCAAGAAGAGTCAGGCATCAGAAGTGCCAGATTTAATGGTCAGAATAATATTTTTAAATGAAAATTAATTATTAATAGATATGACCTGTACAATACATCAACATTTAGCAAGAAATGAACTTTTCAAGGTAAATGAAAACTAACACACATGCTATCCTTATATTCTAAAAAAATGTAAGAGACATAAGAGAGATATAGACAGAAATTTCAAATGTTACTTTTTAGGCTAATATTCTAAAATAATCCTGTTATGTCATTAGTTTTGACTCATACAATGCATGAGATAACATGATTAACAATGTACATAATACAATGCTAAAATAAACACATATGACTTCCTAAACATTTGTTGATTGTTGTTCTTCTTTATTGGTTTCCAGGTATACAGCTATTGCTATATAGCAAATCCATCCAAACAGTCTGCAGCATACAACAGTAAGCATTTAGTATGGTGAAGCTGGGCAAATGAACATGCATTTACGGGACTGGGGTGAGTAGAATGTATTGAAAAAATTCAGCTAAAAGTATTCAAAATGGCCAGGTCGGATTTTTTAAGATAGGAAAAGAACTTCTGCTTCAGTTAAGAGTGTTTCAAGGAATACTGCTCATCATCTGCACATCATGAATACCTTTTGAATTTTGCCTATAGTCCTGGCAACATACCCAGTGAAAACCCTTGATTTAATATAGTCTCTAAGGCAATGCTACATTCACATAATAATGAAGAGTTACAATGGATTTGTATTAAGTGACTTATATTGTTTTCATTTGGTAACCTGTAGGATCTCCACAAAAAAAATATATAGTTACTTTTAAATTGTAAGACCAGGTAACTTTAAAATACTTTTTAATGGCCTGACATAGGAGTATACTAAATTTAGGCCAATTCCGTCATAAAGAGTTTTAAATATTTTGTGAAAAACTGAAATTTTTGTTATATATAAAAGGGAAAATGTGGATGATACTAGCACAATTGTGGTCCATTATGGGTTGTGATGAGCATATTCACCACTTGTTATCTGAACTATTTTATCCCATTTTGATTTATAAGCAAATTTCTTAATATTTAACAGTTAAAATGGTAAGGCTTACAAAGTACATGAAGACCTTATAATAAACTCACACAATATCCTAAGTGTGAAACTTCTCAAAGTTAGGATGCAGCCGGGAGAGAGAGTAGCTCTCTTCCCCTCTTCTCATTTTTCACTGCATCATAGTACTTACAGGGTAACTGCTAGGCCTCAATGCCAGCAAAACACACGAGACGATGGTGCACATTACCAAGCCCACATGGGTTACAAAATCAACACTAAATGGCTTTCAATTCAAATTTTATGATCTATAGTTAAAATGACATAATAAATAAAGCAGGTTTAAAAATAATAAAAAAGGGAAGCATGACAGATTTTAATACCACTTGGGAATTATTTTCTCACTTCATTAAGCACCACCTCATTTTAAACAATTTCATAAAAATTATAATGGGAAAAAGTTAAAAAATGCCACAGTGTTATTATCTGCCTTCATTTATTGCATGCATTATTAGGTCAGGCACTATTCTGGATCTTTACATATATGTCTTTACTCTTCATTTCCCTATAGCATAGAATATACAAATAGAGACATGACTAAGGATGCATGCATATTGATGAAGAAGTTGAAGCTCAAATTGTTTACATTTCTTTCTGAAATATGAGCCCACTCTTGTCTGGCCTCAGGATCCACATTCTCTCCGTGCATCATCCTGACTCACTTAATCTCACTTAATTCAATTCCTCTTTTTTTTTTTGAGACAGGGTCTCTGTCACCCAGGCTGGAGTATGGTGGTGTGATCGTAGTTGACTGCAGCCTCTAACTTCTGGACTCCAGTTATTCTCCTACCTCAGCCTCCTAAGTAGCTGGGACTACAGGTGCCACCAGGCCTAGCTAATTTTTTTTTTTCCTGGTAGAGATGAGATTTTGCTATGTTGCCCAGGCTGGTCTCAAACTACTGGCCTCAAGCGATCCTCCTGCCTTGGCCTCCCAAAGTGTTGGGATTACAGGCATGAGCCATAGTGCCCAGCTCAACTGCCTCTTTATACAGATGAGGAATTTGCCAGTAGAGAGCTTAAGGGTCTCATTGGCGTATTTCTCTATTGTTACTGAACCTTTAATTTGAAAAATTTCACAGAAAATGTTATATATGCTTTACATATACATACATCTTTACACATACGTACATTCCATATGTTCTTCCATTTTGAAGAACATATGGAATGTAAATATGGAAAGCAGTGTTAAGTGAGACACATCATCTAGCCTCACTTAACACTGTTTTTGTCACAAAAGAAAAGAAATAAAACGCAGTAAAAATAAGCCTGAAATATCTTTAGAAAAAAGTGATCTTCTGGACATAAACTTCTGAACATTTACTCTCTTTTACTGCATCACTGTGGAGCACTGACACTATTCCCTTAATTCTGCAATCCATGGTGCTCTAACACATACACAATGTAATTGTCTTCATAATATGGTTTTGCTTCATCATCTTAATTATTATAGCATCACCTCCTTTTCAGTTTTCTGTGGTCTTCCCAAGCTATTAATCCCTCATCATGTGACATGAAATTGTCATTTTTTTCTTCTCTGTTGTAGAATGGGTAGAACTACCTTGTAAATATTCATTTATATTCTTGCATGTCTTACAAACCGTGAATGATCTGAGATCAGAGATTAAGCCTTGTTCATCTTTATCTCCAGTGGCTGGTGTAGTGCCTGATGCTTATACATGTTCAATAAATACTTAAGAAATAAATGAGAAAACAATAGAAATTTGTGTAAGTTTTTTGCTCCAATATTGCTATTGTGCTTGGGTCTGTCCTCGAGTATGTTTTTATCATTTGAAAAACATGTTCTTTAAAGTGGAACTTCTATTTCTTGACAATGTATCAACCACTTCTCAGCCTCAATGCCTGGTCATATGCCCATCTGGTCAACCTACATTGCAAACGTGACTAAGAAAGGCAGGAGCCACCATGCTTCCTCTCTTAGGTGGAAGGGCAACCACTGCCACTGCCCTCAGACCACTGTCAGCCCTAAATTTAACTCCAACCTTTAATTGGCCAAAAGGCTTCAGAGAAGTACAAGTGAGCATTACTCACAAAAATAGAATCCTACCCTAGATTTATGGAGATAGTTTATCGTTGCATGAATTTTATAGAACTAAGTAGCCATTTATTAATCATATTAGCTATTGGATTAAAGTGTCTATACTCTTAGAAAATACCATTAGGTATGTTTTAGTTATGCTTTAAATAAAACTACTAACGGAATTTCTTGAATGTTAAATATCAAAAGGGGGCTTAAGTATATATTGAATATTGATTACAAGCTTATATAATTCTCATAAAAATTCTTAAAAGTAGGATTTAATATTCCTACTTTACATGTAAGAAACCTAAGCAGAAATGTGAATAAACCTGTTTACATTTACAGAGCAGTTAAGTGTTAGAACAGAGATTGAACCCAGCCTTGTTTACCTTAAAACCTATGCTTTTTCCAATACACAGCACTTACCACTATATTTTAATATCTCTGCAGATATGATTGAATTCGGCATGGCTGGAAATTTTTTCTATATGAGCATACATACATCTCTGGAGAAGCATGATTTGAAAAGTAAATTTTTTTTTGTTCCTGATTAGATTTCTTCTTCCTTAGTTGGGAAAATATCTATGACCAGAAACCATGACAACACAGAAAGAGAACTGAATTTCAAGAAGCAAGAACGAAACTTTCAGATAAATAAGACTTTTGTTTTTCTCTTGAAAAGGTTTCTTGGGATGCAGCAAATGAGGAAAACAAGTATCTAATGATGCAGACATAAACTGGCATGTAGTAAGTCAATGTTTTCTTATGGGTTTCCTCAGTCATTATTAACAGGTTCATTCTCTCAACAATAAAAACTTAGAATGTCAGGAACCATTTTAGGCAATGAGAAAGTCCACAAAGCAAATAAGAGGCAGTTCCTATTCTTAAAGATTGAGAGTTTGCATCTTTGTATGTGTCAGGAAAAATAAAAAGAGGTGGATCATCTGGAATATTATCTAATTTAAGTCCTATATAAGGATGCCCAGCATTCTCACTGCAAGGACTGGGCAAAAGGGAGGCCAGATTGAGGTGAGACTGATTCACCTTAGTGCTTCAGAGGAAGCAAAAGTTGTGTTTTCCGGAGAAGAAACCGCAGTAGATAAAATTGGAATAATACGTATAATGTGTCAACCTCATCACTGCTTCTGTGCCAGTTAGAGACAAAAATCCAGAGGATCTACCTAAAATACAAGAGGCAGTTCAGCTTCACCTCCTTCCCTCCGTCACCTGAACCTCTCTCACCTTCCTGCCAAATCAAGCCTGCAAATCATATTTTCCTATTCCCCATCTCTTGGGTCCAACACTTTTGGTCCTTCATACCTCATTCCTGTGTCTTTCCTCAACCACCAACCCTCAAGTCTGTGTTCTTCCTGCCATCAGTCTCTCTTTTCTGTGACTGCTCTGAGCTCACTCAGGAAACATGGGCCATTGAGCCTCAGATGAAGTATGGAGATCCCGGCATTGAGCCCTGGTCTAATAAGCCAGGTGGGGACCAGGACAGCTCACTGAAACTTTGTCTTCACAGCTTTTGGTGATGGCTGAGACCAAGAATATGCCAGTTTGGAATCTCAAGACCCTTAGTCAAAGGGGACTAATGGCTGTTTCTCTTAGCCCCGAGGAGGTAGACTAGATGGAAATGAAAATGAGCTGGTCAGGATATGGGATGTCAAAAAACCCTAGACAATTGTGTGATTTGAAATGTCAGGTCTTAAAAAGAAGGGCTCAGAGCAAAGATGTATGCACAAAAAAAAAAAAAAAAACAGATTTCAGATATATTTGCTGAAAACTAAATTTGATGATTTTTAAATGCTTATCCATTGGGATCTCCTATCAAATCTTTCTCTCCTCTCCATATACATGAGTTTCACATACACTTATTTAATCAATAAATATTTACTGAGCACTGTGCAAAGCACTGAAGAAAGCAAGACAAAGAGGATTCCCTGGGCGAGACACTAGAAATCACTGCATATTAGAACTGAATCGTGAGCTGAGTCTCGGATGAGTTGTAGCTTGCAATTTCAGGAAGAGCATTTCAAGCAGAGAGCAACCATGTTCGAAGTCCTAGACGCAGGAGAGCTAGTTCAGTTGGGAATCACATGCAGTTCAGGGGGGGCAGAGTGGTGCGTGGGTGGAGCTCTGTGGGGGTAGGTTGTGAGGCTCTTTAGACCCAGACTACGACGGAGCTCATACGTCATACTAAGAAGCTTGGCTTTTACTTGAAGTTTTTGAGCATATAGGGGTTCTGAGTAGGACAATGGATCAATTTGATCTGATTACCTTAGAAATTGTTCATTGATTAGATGTGGAGAGTGAGGGAGAGGAATTAGTGCGAGAGTTCCATATGATATGAAAGCATGAGGATAGCATTAGTCTTTGAGGCAGAATATAATGGAAAAATGAGTTAAAAGCAAATGATGTTGGACTTGAACCTGTTGAACATGAGACATTAATGGAAACATCTGGTAGAAGATTACCACCCATCCGCCCATCCATCCATTCATTCTTTATCCTTTCATTCATCCAGCCATCTACCCTACATTCAACATCTAATTATCAGATTTATATCATGTGCCAGGCACTGTCCCATAAGCAGCTGACATCACAGCCTAAAGATGCAGGGCCTGATGCCACCTGCTCGTGAGTGGCAGATACAATGGGCACAGTTAAAATGCCCTGGGTAGATAGCTTAAAGTAAGATAAGAAGACTTAGCCAGACCTCTATTTTCAACCTCATCTTATGGTGGCCCCTGTTGCTTCCTATGTTCTCCCACACCTAAACTCCTCAAAATATTTAGCTAAACTAAAAAAAAAAATTAACAGATCAAGCCAGGGGACAAAAATCTGTTCATAGCTATAGTTTAAGAAGAAACTCCCTCCCCTATCCCTTATTTCACCTGCCCCCTTGCTCTATTCCCTATGAAAGTCAAAATAAATTGACATTAAAAGAAAACCCTTCAGCCCCATAAAAAATAGAAACTGAGCAATTTAATGGAAATTTAAAATGAATGCAATATAAAATACATGCTTTATAATGCCAGAAGTTAAAATGAGAAGTAAATTAGTTCCAGATGGGGTCTAGGGATTGCTTTTAAATTACTGTGTTTTTCTACGCCTGAAAATGTGGACTTGTCCCGCATTCTGGCAAAAACATCACTCAGAAAGTTACAGAATAAATGTCAGTTCTCTGTACAGAGCATTTCTTAAGGCTAAATGGTATAATCTCCAAGAATTATTAGGGAAACACTTTTGTTTCTGAAAATCTAGCCTGTGAGTCTAGCTTCAGTGCATTTCAAGTCCTGAAAATTAACTTATTTCATGATGGAAATGGCAAGGTAAAGGTTAATTTGATACTGGCAAGTGGGTCTTAGGATGACACATGAGGACCGGAAAAATGGCAGAACCATGACTTTTAATTCCTAATCTGTTAGATAGGGAGTAGAGATTTGGAAATGCTTAAAAAGAACATAAAATCAGTAAAATTTTTAATTTTGAGTAGAAAATTAACATGTATGATTGAATGGCAATAAATTCTTAAAGAATTTAAGTTGAAAGAGATAAGATGAAATAAATTTTGAATATGGTAATCAAAACAGATTTGGTGTTTTTTGGTTTGTTTGTATCTTGAAGGTTAATAAATTAAAAGCTGTGGGTTCTGTGTCTAAGATTTCAAACCAGTTTCATATAAGTTCAAAATTATTATTTGTGTTAATTAAAAGAATAAGATTAAAAAATAAATTACTAAATTTCACGAGTTTTTAATTTAAGAATTTACAATTTGTTATCCATTTTGATTAAAAATAACATTCCATACCAAAGCATCATGTTTAAATAGATTTACCTGTAATGTTTTAAGTATTTTTTAAGTTGTCAAGGGATATGGATATAAAATTTGGATTTTTAATTTTTACTTTTTCCTGGAAGAGGAAATACATATGGTGTTAATGTCTAAATTTTTTTTTCTTACGCTTATACTACCAGAGCACATAAGAAATTGACAACTGGAAACACTTAGACTTTATTGTGGGCATAAAAGTGGTTCTTTTTTTTTTTTTTTTTTGAGACAGAGTCTAGCTCTGTTGCCTGGGCTAGAGTGAGTGCCGTGGCGTCAGCCTAGCTCACAGCAACCTCAAACTCCTGGGCTTAAGCAATCCTCCTGCCTCAGCCTCCCGAGTAGCTGGGACTACAGGCATGTGCCACCATGCACGGCTAATTTTTTTTCTATATATTTTTAGTTGGCCAGATAATTTCTTTCTATTTTTAGTAGAGACAGGGTCTTGCTCTTGCTCAGGCTGGTCTCGAACTCCTGACCTTGAGTGATCCACCTGCCTCGGCCTCCCAGAGTGCTAGGATTACAGGCGTGAGCCACCGCGCCCGGCCATAAAAGTGATTCTGAATGACTAAGTATCCCAGAGAAGCAGAGGAATATCTGGTACAATCCCCACTGAGTTCCTTCTTTTATAAAGGTCCCAGGATCTTACAAGGTACCCTGTTCATCATATCCTTTTGTCCAGACTGATCATGCTTCCCATTTATATGGGCACCTGCAGTGTATTTAATGGTATGTGCCTATGGATGCTAGTCCGGGAGGTAACCTCTAGCAACAGGACGTCCCATTTGCAGCCCCATGACTACCCTCAGGACTATCTTCACAGCCCCATGAGAAGACATGGAACCTTAAAAATTCACAGTACATATGGAGAACTAGAATCTGGAGAAACAATAATGTAAATGAGGGCAACTGTGGGTGATTAGGGTGGAAAAGTATCCACATTATGAAAAGCATATAAGCCAAGAAATCTCTCGTTATGCTTAAGAAGATGGGAAGCCATATCATAAACTGAAAGATGCCATGATCATCTTTTTGTTTGATAAAAGTCACTGCTGTTTCATTGACAAAATGAACTGGGGGGATGCAGGTAAGACTGGAGACAGAAAGGCTAGTTAAGAAGCTATTCCAGAACTACAGAAGGAAAAAAAAATGTAGAACTGAATGGTTACCCCCTCCCTCCTACCATGTGTAGGATGTGTCCAATCACAATTGGAAATACACAGTATGTGGCCTTCCCAGACTAGCTTCTTTCACTTTGCAACACGTTTAAGGTTCATCCATGACATTTCCTGGATCCATCACTTATTTCTTTTTATTGCTGAATATTCTATTGTACAGATGTACCACCATTTGTTTATCCAGTAACTAATTGAAGAGTATCTTGGTTGCTCCCAGTTTTTGGCAATTATGTTTTGGCAATAAAAGTTCACATACAGGTATTTGTGTAGACATAAGTCATCAAATTGGTTGGGTGCACAATGGCTGGATTATGGCAAAACTATGTTTGGCTTTACAAGAAACTGCCAAATTGTTTTCCAAAGTGGCTGTACCATTTTGCATTCTCACCAGTAATGAATGGGAGTTTCTGTTGCTCCACATCCTTGTCAGCATTAGAATATAGCATTGTCAGGTTTCTTGATTTTGGATTTTAGTCAAATCCAACAAGTAGTGCTATCTCGTTGTTTTAACTTGCAATTCTCTAATGACACATGATGTTGGGGATCTTTTCATATAATTATTTGCCTTCCATATATCTTCCTTGGTGTCTGTTGGATCCCATTTTTAAAACTAAGACTTTAATTTTTAGAGCAGTTTTAGGTTCACAGCAAAATTAAGCAGAGAGCACAGAGAGTTTCCATATACTCCCTGCCCCTACACATGCAGAGCCCCCCCACTATTCATATCCCATACCAGAGTGGTACTTTATTTTTAATTGATGAACCTACATTGGTACATCATTATTACTTAAAGTCCATAATTTATATTATAGTTCATTCTTGGGGTTGTATATTCTATGGATTTTGACATATGTATAATGACCTGTAACCACCATTATAGTATCATATAGAGTAGTTTCACGGTGCTGAAAGTAGTCTGTGTTGTGTCTATTCATCTCTACCTTCTCCTTAAATCCTAGCAACCTCTGATCTTTTTACTGTTTTCACAGTTTTGCCTTCTCCCGAATGTCACGTAGTTGGAATCATGCAGTGTGAAACCTCAGGTTGACTTCTTTCACTTAATAATATGCATTTAAGGTTCCTCCATGTCTTTACATGGCTTGATAGTTCATTTCTTTTTAGTGCTGAACAATATCCACTGTTTGATGTACAAGAGTTTATTTATCCATTCACTTACTGAAAAATATCTTAGTTGCTTCCAAGTTTTGGCAATTATGAAAAAAGCTGCTGTGCTGCAATACCCATGTGCAGGTTTTTGTATGGACGTAAGTTTTCAACTTATTTGGGTAAATACCAAGGAGCTTTATTTCTGGATCGTATGGCAGGAATATGTTTAGTTTTGTAAGAAATTGTCTTCCTAAGTGGCTGTACCACTTTGCACCCCCACCAGCAATGACTGAGAGTTTTTGTTGGTCCATATCCTTACCTGCATTTGGTGTTGTGAGTATTTTGGATTTTGAACATTCTAATAAGTGTGTAGTGGTATCTCATTGTTTTTATTTGCAATTCTCTAGTGATATATGATGTTGAGCATCTTTTCATATGTTTATTTGGCATCTGTATATCTTCTATGGTGAGGTGTCTGTTCAGCTCTTTTACCTGTTTTTTTAGTCAAGTTGTTTGTTTTCTTATTGTTAAATTTTAAGAGTTCTTTGCATATTTTGAATAACAATCCTTTATCAAATACGTCTTCTGCAAATATTTTCCCCCAGTCTGTGTCTTGTCTTGTCATTCTCTGGACAGTGTTTTTCATAGAGAACAAGTTATTAATTTTAATGAAGTCCAGTTTATTAATTTTTTTCATGGTTCATGCCTTTGGTGTTGTACCTAAAATGTCGTCACCATACCCAAGATCAATTAGATTTTCTCCTATTTTATCTTCAAGGGCTTTTATAATTTTGAAATTTATATTTAGTTCTATGATTCTTTTTGAGTTAATTTTTGTGAAGGGTGTAAAGTCAGTGTCTAGATTCAGTATTTTACATGTGGATGTCCAGTTGTTCAAGCACTGTTTGTTGAAAAGACTATCTTTTCTCCACTATATTATCTTTGCTCCTTTACCAAAGATGAGTCAACGTTATTTCTGTGGGTCTATTTATGGTTTCTCTTTTCTGTTTCATTGATCTATTTGTCTATTCTTTCACCAAAATCATACTCTCTTGATTACTATAGCTTTATAAAACTTGAATAGTGTCAGTTCTCTGAATGTTCTTCTCCTTCAATATTTTGTTGGCTATTCTGGGTCTTTTGCCTTTCCATATAAACTTTAGAATCAATGTGTTGATATCTACAAACTAATTTGCTGGGATGTTGATTTAGATTGCATTGAATCTATAGATCAAGTTGGGAAGAACTGACATCTTAACAATATTGATTTTTTTCTATCCATGAACATGAAATAATATCACCATTATTTAGTTTTCTTTGATTTCTTTCATCAGAGTTTTGTATTTTTCCTCATAGAGATCTTGTGCATATTTTTGTTAGATTTATACCTAAATATTTTATCTTGTGGGTGTTAATATAAGTGGCAGTTTGTTTTAAATTTCAACACTTGTCCTACTTGTTCATTGTTGGTATATAGGAAAGCAATGGACTTTTGTATATTTACCTCTATCCTGCAATCTTGCTATAATTGCTTATCTCATCCAGGAGTTTGAGTCTGTTTTTTCAGATTTTCTACACAGATAATCACATTATCTGTGAACAAAGACTGTTCCAGGTTTTCCTCCCCAATCTTTATACCTCTTATTTCCTTTTCTTTTCCTATTCCATTATCTAGGAAAAACAGTATGCTGTCAAACAGGAGAGAAGTCATCCTTGCTTTGTTACTGATCTTAGGGAGAAAGCTCCTGGTTTCTCACCATTAACTGTAATGTTAGCTATAGGTTTTCTGTAGTTGTTCCTTATCAGGTTTAGGAA
>CM052440.1:73679070-73699349 GCA_028533085.1 Varecia variegata | reverse complement strand
GAAATATTCCCTCTACTTGTATCTTCTTGAGATTATAGAGAATTGGTATAAATTTTTCCTGAAATATTTGATAGAATTCATCAGGGACCCCATCTGGGCATGGTGCTTTCTGGTTTTGGAGGTTATTAATTATTGATTTAATTTCTTTTAATAGAGATATGCCTTTTCAGACTATTTCCTCTTGTGTGAGTTTTGGCAGACCATGTCCTTCAAGGAATTGGTTCATCTAGGTTATACATGCCCATATAGTATTCCCTTATTATCCTTTTAATGTCCATGGGATCAATAGTGATATCTCCTCTGCCATTTCTCCTTTAGTAATTTGTGTCTTCTTTCTTTTTTCTTAGCCTGGCTAGAGACTTACCAATTTTATTGATCTTTTCAAAGAGTTAGTTTTGGGTTTTGTTGATTTTCTCTATACATTTCTTGTTTTCAATTACACTGATTTCTGTTCAAGTTTTTATCAGTTTTTTTCTTCTGTTTATTTTGTATTTAATTCACTTTTCTAAGGTAGAAGCTTAGATTATTGATTTTAGATCTTTATTCCATTCTAATATATGAATTAAGTGCTATGAATTTTACTCTAAGCACTACTTTTGCTGCATCCCACAAATTTTTATAAGTTGTATTTTCACTTTCATTTATTTTAAAATTTCTCTTGAGATTTCTTCTTTGACTCATGTGTTATACAGAAATATGCTATTTAGTCTCCAAGTATTTGGGGATTTTGCAACTATCTTTCTGATACTGATTTCTAGTTTAATTCCATTGTGATTTGAGAACATACTTTGTATGATTTGTATTTTTTTAAATTTGATGAGGTTTGTTTTATGACCTAGAATGTGTTCTACCTCAGTGAGAATGTTCCATGCAAGCTTGAGAAGAAAGAATGTGTATTTTGCTGTCATTGGATGAAGTAGTCTATAGATGTCAAAGTATATCCAGTTGATTGATGATGTTGTTGAATTGAACTATGTCCTTACTGATATTTTACCTGTTGCTTTCTGTCCATTTCAGATAGAGAGGTACTAAAGTCTCCAACTATAATAGTGGATTCATCTATTTCTCCTCAAAGTTCTATCAGGTTTTACCTCACATATTTTGATGCTCAATTTTTAGGTGCATGTATATTAAATATTGTTATGATTTCTTGGAGAATTGACTCCTTTATCATCATGTAATGTCCTTTATCCATGATAATTTTCCTTGCTCTGAAGTCTGTTCTGTCTGAAATTAATATAGCTACTCCAACTTTCTTTCTATTGGTGGTAGGATGTTATATCTTTCTCTAATCTTCTACTTTTAATCTACATTTATATTTAAAATACATTTCTTGTATACCACATATGTTTTTTTTTTTGATCCACTCTGACAATCTCTGTCTTTTAACTGATGTTTTTAGACCACTGATATTTAAAGTGATTACTGATATAATTAAATTAATATCTATCATATTTTTTATGTTTTCTAGTCATTGCCTTTGTTCTTTTTTTCTGTTTTTTCCTTCTACTCATTTTCTGTGTTTTGTAGTTTTAACTGAGCATGTAATTTGATTTCATTTTCTCTCCTTTCTTAACATATCAATAATGCTTATTTTTTTACTTTGTTTAGTAGTTGCCCTGGAGTTTGCAATATACATTTACAATTAATCCAAGTCCACTCTCAAGTAAAGCTATACCAATTCATGGATAACTTATAACAATAAAATAGTCCTAATTCCTCTCTCCTCTCCTTTGTATCATTGTTGTCATTCATTTCACTCATACATAAGCTATAATCATCAAATACATTGCTACTATTATTATATTGAACAAACTGGTATCTGTTAGATCTATTAAGAATACAAAAAATAAAAGTTTTAATTTTACCTTTAGTTCTTCTGTAATGCTGTTCCTTTCTTTATGTAGAACCCAATTTCTGACCTATATCATTCTCCTTCTCTCTGAAGAATTTCTTTTAATGTTTTTTTGCAAGGCAGGTTTATTGGAAGCAAATTCCTTAAATTTTTGTTGCCTGAGAAAGTCTTAATTTTTCCTTCACTTTTGAAGGATAATTTTTCAGGGTACAGAATTCTAGATTGGTGGTTTTTTCACACAACACTTAAAGTATTTTATTTCACTCTCTTCTTGTTTGTATGGTTTCTGAGGAGAAGTTTGAATATGATATTCCTGGATGTCATTTTTTGGCATTTATCCTGCTTGGTGTTCTCTGTCCTCCTTGATGTGTGGTCTGGTGCTTGACATTAATTTAGGGTAAATTCTCAGTCATTGTTTCTTCAAAAATTTCTCCTGTTCTTTTCTCTTTTTTCCTGGTATTCCCTTTACATGTATGTTATACCTTTTATAGTTGTGCCACAGTTCTTGGATACTGTTTCTTTTTTTCAGTCTTTTTTTCTCTTTGCTTTCCAGTTTTGGCAATTTCTATTGACATATACTCAAGCTCAGGGATTATTTCCTCTCCTGTGCCCAGTCTACAATGAGCCCATCAAAGGCATTCTTCATTTCTGTTACAGTGTTTTTAATATCCAGCATTTTGGGGGTCTTTCTTAAAATTTCCCTCCCTCTGTTTACATTAACCATGAGTTCTTGCATGTTGTCTACTGTTTCTTGTAGAGTCCTTAGCATATTTAACCCATTTTTTAATTAGGTTGTTTTTTCCTTGCTGTTAAGTTTACATAGTTCTGTTCCTTGTATATTTGGGATACAAGTCCCTTTTCACATATGTGCTTTGCAGATATTTTCTCTAAGTCTGTGGCTTGTCTTTTAATTCTATTAACAATGCCTTTTACAGAACAGAAGTTTTTTAATTTTAATATTTAACATCAATTTTCTTATTTGCATGGATCCCTCTTTTGATATTGTATCTAAAAAATCATCATAAATGTAAAGTTACCTATATTTTCTCCTATATTATCATCTAGAAATTTTATACTTTTGCATTTTACATTTAGATATATGATCTATTTTGATTAATTTTTGTGAAAAGTGTTTACCTGTGTCTAATTTTTTTTTTTTTTATGTATGGACATCCACTTTTTCTAGTACCAAATTGTTTTAAAAAAACTATTCTTTCTACATTTAATTGTCTTTGCTCTTTGGTCAAAGATCAGTTGTCATTTTTCTGTATAAATCTATTTCTGAGATCTTTATTCTGTTTCATTGAACTATATCGCTATTCTTTCATAAATACCATGTTGTCTTGCAGCCTTGTAAGTAAGCCTTGAAGTCTGGTAGTGTTGGTGATGGAACTCTTTCTTCCTCTTTAATATTGTGTGGGCTATTCTAGGTCTTTGGTCTTTCCATACAGACTTTAGAAACAGGTTGTTGATATCTACAAAATAACTTGATGGGATTTTACTTGAATTGCATTGACTTTATAGATTAGGTTGGGAATAACTAACATCTTAACAATATTGAGTCTTCCAATGTATGAACATAGACTATCTCTTCATTTATTTAGATCTTGTTTGATTTCTTTTATCAGAGTTTTATGATTTTTCTCATATGGATCTGGTATACATTTTGTTAGATTTAAACTTGAGCATTTCATTGTCTTTGTGCTGTTCTAAATGGTATTTTGTTTTTAATTTCAAATTTCATTTTTTCATTGCTGGTATATAGAAAAACAATGCACTTTTATATATTAACTTGTATACTGTGACCTTGCTATAATTGCTTATTGGTTCCAGTGATTTTGTGCCAATTTTTTTTAGATTTTCTACACAGGCAATCATCATCTGTGAACAAAGACAGTTATATTTCTTCCCTCCCAATCTGCATACTTTTATTTCGTTTTCTTGCCTTGTTGCACTAGCTAGGACTTCTGATGCAATGTTGAATACAAACAGTAAGAAAGGATATCCTTGCTTTGTTCCTGATCTTAGCAGGGAAGCATCCAGTTTCTCACCCATTAAGGATGATGTTAGTGCTAGATTGTTTGTAGATATTGTCATTGAGAAAGTAAATTTTTATTTCTAGTGAATTGGTATTAGATTTTGCCAATCCTTTTCTGTATCAATTGATATAACTATATTATTTTTCTTCTTTAGACTGTTGGTGTGGTAAATTGCAATAATTGATTTTTTAATGTTGAACCATCCTTGCATGCTTGAAATTAATTCTACTTGGTCTTAGTGTATAATTATTTACATATATTTTTGTATTCAAGTTACTAAAATTTTGTTGAGGATTTTTTCATATATGTTCATGAGAGATATAAGTTTGTAGTTTTCTGTTCCTATAACATCTTTATTTGGTTTTGGTATTAGGCTAATGCTGGCCTCATAGGATGAGTTAAGAAGTATTCCCTCTGCTCTATTTTCTGGAATAGATGTAGAGAATTGTAGAAAATTGTCTAATTTATTCCTGAAATGTTTGGTAGAATTCATCAGAACTATCTGTCCACTTTATTTTTTAAAAGGTGTTATGGAGTGAATGTGTTCCTCCAAAACTAACATGTAGAAATCTTAACCCCCAAGTTCATGGTATTAGGAGATTGGGACTTTGGAAAATAATAGGTCATGAGGGTGAAGCCCTAATGATTGGTATTAGTGTCCTTATAAAAGAGATCCCAGAGATTTCTCTCACTCTTTTTCCCCCATGTGAGGGTTCAGCAAGAAGACAGCCATCAGGAAGCCAAGAAGAGGGCCCTCACCAGACACCAAATCTGCCGGTATCTTTATCTTGCCTCCTCAGCCTCAAGAAGTATAAGAAATAAACATTTGTTGTTTAAGCCACACCATTTATGGCATTCTGTTATAGTAGACCAAACTGACAAAGACAGAGGTTATTAATTATTGATTTAATTTCCATTTCTTTAATAGATATAAGCCTATTCCAATTATCTATTTATCACTGTATGAGATAGTTTGAAAATTATTATATTTGACAATTTATGTCTTTCAATGGATTGATCCATTTTACCTCATTTTCAAATTCATAGCATTCCTTTATTAAACTTTCAATGTCCATGGGTCCACAGCAGTAATGACTTCTTTTTCATTTTTTATATTAATTTTTATCTTCTCTCTTTTTTTTTCTTGGTTAGCTTAACAAGAGATTTATCACTTTAGTGATCACTGCAAAAAACCAGCTTTTGTTTTTGTTGACTTTATGGATTTCCTATTTTCAATTTCATTGATTTCTGATTTTTTTATTATTGCATTTCTTCTGCTTGCTTTAGTTTTAACTGTTTTTCTTTCTCCTGTTTCCTAAATGGAAATCTTATATTTTTTATTTTAGATTGTTATTCTTTCATAATATATGCATTCAGTGCTATAAATATCCCTCTAAACACTGCTGTCACTGCATACCATAAATTTTGTTTAAGTCTTCTATTTTTGTTTTCATTTACTTTAAAATATTTTTAAAATTTCTTTTGAAACTTCTTTACCCTGTGTGTTATTTAAAAAAGTTTTGTTTAATCTCTAAGTATTTAGGGATTTTTATAACTATCTTTCTGTTATAAATTTCTGGATTAATTTTATTGTGGTCTGAGAATATACAGATTTTACAACTGATTTAAGTCTACTTTCAAGTAATACTATATCACTTCATAGGTAGTGCAAGTAAGTTTATAACAGAATATTCCTAACTACTTTATCCAATCTCTTATAAAATTATTGTCATACATTTCTCATCCACATGCTACAATCACTCTGTATATTATTACTATTATTATTTGAACTATAGTTATCTATTAAATACTTTTAAGGATAAGAAACACAAAAGATTTTATTTTATCTTCATTTATTCCTTCTCCATTGCTCTTTTCTTTTTTAATGTAAATCTGAATTTTTAAATTATATCACTTTTCTTAACCATGAAGAATTTTTTTAACATTTATTGAAGGGCAGATCTGCTAGTGATGAATTCTGTCAGTCTTTGTTTGTCTGAGAAAATCTTTATTTCTCCTTCACATTTGAAGGATAATTTCACTGGATATATTATTATAGGTTGGTGATTTATTTTTTCTTTTAGCACTTTAAATATTTCACTCCACTCTCTTCTTGTTTGAGTTCTGGGAAGTCCACTATATAATTCTTATTGTTAATATTACTTGCTCCTTTAAAGGAAAGACCTACTTCCCAACCCCAGCTTCTTTTAAGATATTCTCTGCCTTTGTTTTTTGTTTTTGTTTTTTTTTTCTTTGCAGTTTAATATGATATTCCTATGTGTAGATTTTTTGGTATTTACCCTACTTGTTGTTCTCTGTTTTAGATCTGTGTTTTGGTAGCTGTCAGTTGTTTTGGAATATTCTCAGTCATTATTACTTCAAAGTTGTTTTCGCTCTATTCTTTTTCTTCTTATGGTATTCCAAGTATGTTTGTGTTATAACTTTTCTTTTAACATTATCCTACAGTTCTTAGATATTCAGTGTGTGTGTGTGGGGGGGGTTCCCATTATTTTTTCCCTTCAAATTTCATTCTAGAAAGTTGTTTTGTTTTTTTTTTTGTTTTTTTTTTTGGTGACAAGGTCTTACCCAGTTACCTGGGCTAGAGTGCAGTAGCATCATCATAGCTCACTGCCTCCTCAAATTCCTGGGATTAAGTGATCCCCCTGCCTCAGCCTCCCAAGTAGCTGGGTCTACTGGTGTATGCCACTGCAGCTGGCAAATTTTGAAAATGTTTTTGTAGAAACAGGGTCTTGCTTTGTGGCCCAGGCTTGTCTTGAACTCCTGGCCTCAGGAGATCCTCCCTCCTCAGCCTGTCATAGTGCTGGGATTACAGGCATGAGCTGCTGCACCTGGCCTAGGAAGTTTCTATTGACATATCTTAAAGTTCATTGATTCCTCCCTAAGCTGTGTACAAGCTACTGATCAGCCCATCAAATGTCTTCTTTATTTCTGTTACAGAGTTGTTTACTTCTTATTACTAGCATTTTCTTTTGATATTTTCTATCTTTCTGCCTCCAGTACTTCCCCACCCCCATTCATTCTTGAATATTGCCTACCTTTTCAGTTAGAGGTCAGTTCATTGCTCCATCAGCTTCTGTTCAGGTAAGCTGATCTTGGCTATGATTTTCTCTATTTGTCTATTTCCAGATTTCAAGGTGTGGTGGATTGCCCAGGAATTTCAACTTTCTGATTGGTCCAAGAAAAGTGATTGATTCTGTGTTTAGCTTTTACTTTGTGTTAATATTTCACAGATTCATAAATTTACATGTGTTATCTTTCAACTTTAATAATGAAGAGTCATTACCTTATTCAAATTAGAAGATTACATGTCAGATTCACCTTGCTAATCTTACTTTCTTTTCAACAGAAGTGACACAAGAATATTCCCTTGCTAGCAACTCTAAGTAAATTTTTCTAAAAGTAAATTGTCAGGCAAACCCAAAATTTTACAGCTAGACAGACATGGACACAGGGTAAAGCCACCATGTAGCTCACTGGGGTATTTTGTATGAAAATTTCACTTTATGCTTCATCTGTTTTGTTCCCTTTGTTCAGAAATAAACTATTCTTGAAAGCTCATCATATCATTTTCATGGTCATTTATTTTTTATATACATGATCCTAAAATGGATATATAGTTGAAAACGTCCATGTGTTGTAATTTGAGCATCAATTATGCATTGTTTGGTGGTGATTTATCAATTAGCCTCCTCTTGATTTTACTTTTGCTTTTTCTAGCGTTTCTCTGGATAATAATCATATTTTGGGTCTCAAGGGAGAGAAAAGAGAGAAATGGTGGGAGAGGAGAAATAAAACGTAATACCAGTCTCTCTCTTTAGATATTGTAGGCAGTTAATCATCTAAAATATTCACTAGAGTTTCTTTGTGCACATTTTCTGAAACAATACCATCATCTGTCATGTTCTCATTTTGAAATAATTGGTACAAGTCTTGATACATATACTGGCAAAAGCATGCAACTTAACTAGCTTTCTTCTAGCTGTTCCAAACCCATTCTTCATAATGTGGGTAGAAAAGCAAACAGCTCCACAGGGAGGAGTACATTTGGAGATGAAAAGAATAGAGTCACCTCACAGAACCCTTCTTTCAACTCCTAGGGATTTGGCTCAGTGATTTTTGATACACGCTGTCTGAAGCTCTGCTGGGGGTTGGGGGTGTGTGGGGTGTGTGTGTATTAATGTGGGAGGTAGTGTTGGCAGCTATTACCAAAAAATGCATTTACCCTGTAGAGGTACCAGCCTTTTGCATAAGCAAACTAAAAAAAAAATCAACAATAATTCATGATTTATTTCATTGGAAAACCTCAGAACAAATACAAAAACTATGGATACGATATATATACACACACACACACACACACACATATACACATACACACACATGCACACACACATATATAATCTTTATATAATATACATTGGATTTTCTGGGAGTTTTAGAGTTCAAGATAACTCCTCACAGGTTTAAACCATTTTATTCATTCATGCAACAAATCTTTACTAATAACTATTATATGCATAGCACTGAGCTGGTTGCTGAGTAACTTCATTGGCCCCGAGTTCATTCATTCACTCATTCATTCAATATTTATTGAGCAGCTACAATGTGCCAGGCTCCTTGAGGTCCTAGAGGTGTAAACAAACAGACAAAATCTCATCCTTCAAGCTTCATGGTCCTTAGATTTCAGGACAGGAAGACAGATATTAAATTTTTAAAAAAGTAAATAATATGTTATATGGTGATAAGTTAAAAAAGTAAAAGCAGGGAAAAGAAAGAGGAGTTGGAAGGGTTCAAATGATGTATTGTTTTAAGGAGAGTGATCAAAGAAGGCTTTGCTGGTAAGATGTCATCTTGGCAGGGACCCACAGCAGGTAATGGAGTGAGCCATCTACATATCTGGGAAAAGAATGTTCCAGGCAGAAGGAAGGGCAAGTGCAAAGGTCCTGGGGCAGACATGCACTTGGCATGTTTAAGAAACAGGAGGCAGCCAGTGTGGCTGGAATGGAGAGAACAAAGGGATGAGGGGGAAGAGAGGAGGTAAACGAGGAGTTGCAGGGTATGGCATATGAGAGAAAAAGAGGAGTGAGGGATGACTCTAAGGTTTAAGGTCCAAGGAATTGAAAGGTTGAAGCTCCATTTCCTGAGATAGGGAAAGATTGTGGGTCAAGTGGATTCAAGAGAAAGGAACAGAAGTCAGTTCTGAGCAAGACAAGTTGGTACTACCTTTTAGACATGCAGTGGAAATGCCAAGGCACAATGGGCTGCAAGAGTCTGAACTTGAGGGTGGAAATCCAGGCTGGAGATACCAACTTGCAAATCTGTAGTATAAAGATGTATTTAAAGCCACAGGGCTGGATGAGGTCACCTTGAGACAGCCTAAATATAGGCGCACCCTGAACTCTGAGGCAACTCTGTTAACGGTTGGGTTGATGAGGTTGACAGCCAGGGAAGGTGACTGGGAAGGTGAAGTAGGAAGAAAACCAGAAGAGTTTAGAATCCTGGAAGCCGTGCAAAGAAAGTTTTTCACGGAGAAGGAATTGATCAGCTGTTTGAAATGTTGCAAACAAGTAAGGTGAGGACGGGGAACTGAATTCGGCAGGGTGCAATCATGGGTGATAGAGTGGTGTCAACGGCAGCTTGATGGAGTGGGCTCGAGAGAGTCTGGAGGAGAGAGAGGGTGAAGTGAGGCTTTCAAGCTATTATCACGCGGTTCTGAATCACATGCAATTCACGGAGACAGACCCATTTTCAACATTTATCAGACATCAATTTGTCTGAAGATAAAATTGTGAATCACACAAATCTAACAATACATCCAACTACTTTGTAGTGGGGTACCCAATGCAGTTTAAACGCACAATGCCATAGAAACAGGACTAGAACAAAATGACAGACAGTTGTAAAATGAGAGTGAGAGATAATATGGTGAAGCATTTAACTTAAGTGCTTTTTAGCAGACGATTTCTTGTATTTTTTTTCTCCTTTTTTCTTTATATTAGATCTTGACCTCCATTCTCCCCAGCGAAGCTAAGTCAGAACACAAATGCAAAGAGACACCAAATATATTTATTCCTGGATTTTAACATACCAGAAGCCAAGACATTGGCATTAACAATTAGAGTCTAGCTAGAACCCCTGCCCACCCATCCCCAAAGAACCCCATCCTCAGATGCCTGAGAGAAACATACTTTCTGGACTAGGAAGAGAGGAGAGTCAGAGATAAAAGTAAGTGAAAGAGATTTTCATGTGGACCTATGTCCCCTCCCCCTTAGGCAAGCCAGGAATGTGGGCTTGGAGAAGAAGAACGGGGCAGAGGAATCCATAGTTAGCTTTGAGAGGTTTAGAACAAAGGGGGACCTCTCCTCCACAGCCTGTCTGGCTCTGAGAGCCCTCGCCAAATCCCGTTTGGCTAAGGAGAAACAGTAGGGGCTGCTTCTGGATGGTCAGCCAAATGGAACTCAAACAGGGTCGCAGAGCTACTCTCCAAGTGGGGCCCATGGTACATCCAAATGCTGACTCTATGGCTCAGAGAATGCCACAGATGTGCCATCAGAGCCAGTGGACCTGACCAGGGATTTCAATAGCAGGAGAGCCCAGGTGCCTTAGTGGACGGCAGCACAGAAAAATAGCTGTTCCTGACCAAATGATGAAGACCTTCCAATGCTTGATGTAATTAAGCCCTTGTAGCTTGGATCTCCTATCCGGGAGTAAAGAGGCAGCAACAGAACCCCACAGTGGCCGAATTGGCCATAATTCCATGAAGAGAAATCTGAAGTTTTAGGCTAAATTCACATAAAATTGGCTATTTTATGTTTCACGTCAGAACACACAATAAAACTTGATATTGACATTAGGTCTTCTTAGAGAATAAAATAGTTATAGTTGCTTTCCATGCCCATGGTGGTTTTTTGTTTTAGCACTGACTGTGCAAAGTAATTATCATTTCTTTTCTTTTCTTTTTCTTTGAGACAGGGTCTCACTCTGCTACCCAAGCTGGAGTGTAGTGACCCAATCATAGCTCACTGCAGCCTCAAACTCCTGGGCTCAAGTGATCCTCCTGCTTCAGCCTCCCAATAGCTGGGACCACAGGTGGTACCACCACACCTGGCTAATTTTTTCTTTTTTAAATTTTTTGTAGAGATAGGACCTTTCTATGTTGCCCAGGCTGGTCTAGAACTCCTGGCCTCGAACTCCTGGCCTCAAGTAATTCTCCCACCTCAGGAGGATCCCCAAGTGCTGGGATTACAGATATCAGGCACTGCACACAGCATTATGCCCATAGTAGTTGATTGAAAAATTTACACCAGACATATGAACATACAATTACATAGAAACTGTGTTAATAAGCTCTTTGGGAGAAATTTGTGGTATAGGGAAAAACAAAACACTGTACTTGGAATGATAAAAACTGTATTTGAATCCTAGCTCTGTTACTCTCCCTAAAATCTCAAGAAAGGTACTAATGCTCTCTGAGTCCTAACACTCTTATTTGTAAAATGAAGACAAATAAATGCATTTTACAAGACTGTTGTGATTACCAAATGCCATATATATGTATATATTTATATTTATAAATGTTTCAAAATAAAAAAAATAAAGGGACTGATACCAAGTGCTGCAAAATGCTAGGTTCCTTGTCTTATGGTAAATTCCACATGCATTTTATATTATAGTTTATACCTAATATATAATATATCCTAATGCTGTATCATACCAATTATATTATATTCCTAGTTGACCTGGGATAGCCTTATATAATTGCTCTTGTCCTTGCATAATTTTTTAATAATGCCCTTTCACTCTCCAAATTTTTGGTTTGGATGATAAATTAATATCTTCCAAATATATTCTTTGCATATAGTATGCTTGCAAAGTAAGGTGGGTATTTTATTCCCTTTTCACAGTTGAGGTAACTCAAGTCCACATGGTTTGAGAAATTAACCTGTGCTTTCACAGCTAGTTATGCTGCCTTAACTAGATCAAATCTAGGTCTGCTAACTTGAAAGTTTGGGCTGGTCTATCTATTGTACCTTTGTGTATGGTGCAATATTGCTCTTTCAATTTGCATTAGAACATATGTAAAGTGAACCCCTTTCTCTGAGGCCTGGAGCGTGGGACCCATCTAAACTGACAGCAAGTTAAGAGCAGAATGAAGGCTAGTCCTTGAATTCCTGAGCAGGCAGCCTCCCAAATCCTGTTTACTTTTAACAATTTGGCCTTTGCATTGGATTGGCAAGCAGTACAAAAATATGCAGATTAGCCTTAAGCAAACCAACTTAGAAATATTATATTAACAACGCCTCTCTTCAGTTTCATTTTTATTTAGGTTTTATTCAAATATTCTTAAAAGAAAAACCTATGTCTCCCTCAAACATGCGTTTTCTTTGGCATTCTAAAGCTTTTAATTGTGTCCAGCTTCTAAATCTAATTTAGAGAAACCTAAAAAAATTCTTTAAAAAGGCTATGTTTGTTTCCATTAAGCCTGGAGTAAAGGTTTAGGCCAGATCTCATTTTAACAAAATGAATTCACTGTTCCCTGGTAAACATTGGATGAAACTTATAATTAAACTGGTGAACAGAAAGACTCCCTGGCTTTGGTTTACAGAGTATGTGACCTTATGCTAATATTATAAATCACAATGATTAAAATCTGGGTAAGTGAACATCATTTCTATTGTAAAATTTAGTTTTAGCAAAAAAGCATTTTGTAGCATTCTTTCTTTCACTAAATCTGTATCTTTATAAGACAAATGAGATGGGTATTTGGAAGAACAATCTTTGGCTAATTTAAGATGAAACAATCTAAATAAAGATGGAGGAAAAGTGGAGTCATTTTATAGCTATAATTCTGTGTATGTATATATATTTTTAAGAATAGTGAGTGTGGCCGGGCGCAGTAGCTCACGCCTATAATCCTAGCACTCTGGGAGGCTGAGGTGGGAGGATTGCTTGAGTTCAGGAGTTCAAAACTGGCCTGAGCAAGAACAATTCCCTGTCTCCACTAAAAATAGAAAAAATTAGCCAGGTGTGGTGGTGCGCGCCTGTAGTCCCAGCTACTCGGGAGGCTGAGGCAAGAGGATCACTTGAGCCCAGGAGTTTGAGGTTGCTGTGAGCTAGGCTGATCCCATGGCACTCTCCTGGGCAACACAGTGAGACACAGTTAGCCAGGTGTGGTGGCGCATGCCTGTAGTCCCAGCTACTCCGGAGGCTGCTACAGGAGGATCACTTGAGCCCAGGAGTTTGAGATTGCAGTGAGCTATGATGACACCACTGCACTCAAGCCAGGGTAACAGAGTGAGACTCTGTCTTAAAAAAAAAGAATAGTGAGTGTTTAAATTATTAATAGTATCCCTTAAATTGCTAAAAGATGGGAGAAACTGAAACTTTATTTTAAAATACATGTACATGTAGAATCTATATCTAAAATTATGCCTACTGAGTCAGAACACCTGTATCAAAATGTGTTAACTTATTCAGGAGCATTCAACATCAAACATAATATTACCTCAGAATTATCAACTAAGGGCAAGATCTGAATGCCTTAAAAGGTAGATTGTGAGAAATTCGTGTAATAAGATCCTGAACAAAAAAAAAGAGAGAGAGAGACCACTGACTTGTTTTCTACTTGGGAAAATGTATGTTCATTTAAAATTGGGGTTAATCCTTCTACCATTTGTATAGAATCAAAAATGAGTCTCAGGTGTTGGACGGCGCATGCATGAGTCTCAATAGGTAACAGTTCCCTGTGCACAGGGAACACGGAAAGCATGTATGTAAAGTCCAGCAGATTCCCTCAGAATAGCATGGAGGGGTGTCCAGATCTGAGAGCACCACTCACAGGATGGTTAGATTCAAGAAAACACTGCAAAGGTTGGAAGCAGACTTACAGCCTAGGGAGTGAGTGCAATACATTCTTAGATAAAGTAAACTGAGAGAAAAAGCCAGGGAGAAGTTTTCCAAAAGAAAAGACTGTAGATGGATTCAAAGCAAAACAAATTAGAAGGGAATTATAGGTAATAAAGTCAAAAAACACCCAGGAGACAGGCCATTTGGGGGACTTTTGGGATTTTCAAAAGGACCGTCAGAAATGCTAATTGAACAGAACAAGAAGAGGTGAATAAAGAATGCAGAGATGAAAAAAAATGACCTTTAAAACAAACAGCAGATGAAGGCGTGTGCTAGCGCTGGTCCGTTGCAATGAGCCTCCTGTTTCCGAAAGAACTCGGAGCTGAGTGCTGCAGGAATCAAAGTTAAAGACACTGGAAAAATATTCCTATCCATGCAAGCACAGGAAAGTTTGTAGGGAATAATCTAAGTGTGTTATTTGTTGAGGAATAAGTGTTATGTGCAATGACTTGAGGACGCAGCCCTTGATATGAAGGGCAGAGACCCCGAGGGGACATGCAGAAAATTAGAGAAGGTCGCTTTTATTAAAGCTACCTATTCCGTAGGCAGTTAGAGATTTTTAAATACTCATATATTCCAGCTCCAATATTAACATGTCTATTTAACACTGAAATTTTGGTATCTACATGAACATCAGTCTTTTGGACAATGGTTCCATTAAATTCATTAGCAGTCTTTTAGCTGTTAAATGTTCAGTCTCTAACAGTGACTGAGAAAAATAAGGCATGTTTATTTGTTTATTTGTTCTTTCTTAAAAATCAAGAAAATTTTCACCTATTTTTCTTATTATTTCATTTAAAGTTTCCCCTACATAAGCTGAACTCTGATACTTAATACTTAACATATATGTATCATTATATTAAATACCAAATGTATCATTATACCAAATGAAGGGAATTATAGGTAATAAAGTCAAAAAACACCCAGGAGACAGGCCATTTGGGGGACTTTTGGGATTTTCAAAAGGACCGTCAGAAATGCTAATTGAACAGAACAAATACCAAATACCAAAATGTATCAAATACCAAAATGTATCATTATATTTAAAGCAAAAAATATTTATCTACACCTACTGTGAGCAAAGAATACACCAGTGCTAGGCACTGTTGGGAGGAGAGGTGGATGACATATAGAAGCACAAAACAAAATTTGTATTCCAGGGCTTTGCAGTTCTGATGGGGAGAAGATGTTCACTAAGAACTGCAGTATGTGACCTGTGTTACATCTTGGAGGGACAGAGTGTTACTCTGTAGAAGAAGATGGGAGATTTAACTCTAATTTAACACAAGACAAAATTTGTACTCCAGGGCTTTTCAGTTCTAATGGAGAAGATGTTTACTAATAACAGCAGAATGTGACCTGTGTTATATATTGAAGGGACAGAATGTTACTCTGTAGAAAAAGATGGGAGATTTAACTCTAATGGAAGGAATTCTGCTTCCAGCAATTTATCCCAAAAGATCTATTAGACAAATTCAAAGAAAAAAAATGTACCTAGATGAGTCCTATGTCAATATTTAGCCTACTTGTACTGAATAATCAACTGCTTGATTGTGCTAATATGCTAATCACTTTGATATTGGATTTAGAGATAATAGAAAATAAAATACTGAAAAGAAAGGGTGTATATGTACATAAATGATATCTAAGGCCAGCCTACAGACCTCCATGCTCATTTTGTGCCTATGACAGACATTACTAACTGATTGTGGCACACCTTCCTTTGTGCTCTTACTATGGCCTTAGAATCAATCCTTCCTTCTTAACATATAGTTCCTGAGAATTACAGCCAACTGATTCAGGTGGCACAAGAGATGAATGCATTTTACTATCCAGGATATGACAGTGGTTTTCATACTATGTTCCTTTGATCTGTGGAACCTCTGAAGGCTGCTGGGAGCAATGAGAAGTAGGCAGAGCAAGTACAAGTAGAGAGTCACGGTTTCTCTCTTCTGCTTCCACCATAGCTATGATGCTAAAAGTGGGCTAAGAGTGGTTACCCTTGGATACAGGCACTAGAGGATTTGGGGGGATCTGGAAAAGTTGCAGTGATGGTATCTCAGGCATTTTTCATTTGTGAAAATTCACACAGCTTTAAACTTAGGATTTGTGTATTTTTCTGTATGTATCTTATACTTCAATACAAATTAAACAAACAAATGAAATGATAGTTAACCCACCATATCCAAAGGAAGATGGCAAGCCTAGACTTTGCAGACAGGCAAATCTAAGCATGTATTTAGGCTCAACAGGGCAACTTGCCACGTGACTTGGGGAAATCACTGAAGTTCTCTGTTGCATTTTCCTTATCTGAAACAGGGATAAAAAATACCTAACTCATAGAATTGTCGTAAGGGGTAAATGGTATAATGAATATAAAGAACTTAGTATAATGTCTAATATATTTAATATCACCATAATATGTTCATAATGATAACTAAAATTTATAGAGTCCTTCCCACGTACCCAGCTCTGTTTTAGGTACTTAATTTTCTCCTGAAAACCTTGTGGGACAGGGCCTCTATTTTACAAAGGAGGAAACTGAAGCACAGACTCTATATTACTCCTTCAAGACCTCACAGCTATTAAGCGGAAAAGCCAGAATTGGAATTCAATCAGGCTACACGCTTAATCACTGCATTATCTTGCATAATAAGAACCTATTAAACAGTAGTTATTACTATTACAACGAATGAATCCTGGAAGAGATGTGGGAGGTTATAGAGAAGAATGGAGTGTGGGCAAAATAGAGAAGAATGGAGTGTGGGCAAATTCCTTCTTCAGGAAGCAAATGGAAACTCTAGGGGCAAGCTTTGACATTCAGCGCTAAATAAATGGCTGTTATTATTATTATGCAATCGCCACACCTAATTTGAAACAGAAAATGAAATCACAAAAATGTAATATTATCATTGCACTTTATAAACAGAGAAAACAGTCATGTAGGAAGGTTAATGACATGCTCACCTTCCTTAGGATATACTTAGCCTGCAGTCTACCTTAGTAGGCTATCTCCAAAATCAGTCTTCACTTTGGTGTGACTATGGGTGATTTTTTTTCCTCTGTATTTTCACTATTTCCTATAATGAGTACACTTTATTTTACAGTGGAAAATTAACTTTAAAAGTAAAATGAAGCAAAAACAAAACCAATCTCTGTAAGGCAATAAGAACCACATGTCTTGTAAATGGAAAACATGCTTATTTCTCCTTCGTTTCTTGGAAGTAGCCTGCCAGACACATAATCCACAGCTTTGAACCATTTACATAAACACACCCAAGCCAAGTGTTTGCACGCAACAGTTAAATTGCACCCACATTAGCAATGTAATGACTTTGAAGGTAATGAATGGTAGAAACTTATATTCACTTTGCTAGACTTCACCTCAGATATTTCATACAAACCACAAACCAGTGGCATTTGTCGTAGATGGTAGATGTTGATGTTCAAGTAACTCTGATAGAAAACCCTATTCATCGTGAAATGGGAGAAAAAGCTCTAAGTGGTAGCAAAAGGTCCAAATCCTTCCGGTGAAATGGAATGTCTAGCAATTGAGTGGTACCAGATAATTGCAGCCATCCACCAGAGGGCACTACCAGTATACACAAAGCTGTCTCAGGGACCATCGAGCACCCCTCTCACCCCCCAATGCTAAGCAGAGAAAGCTAATGCTATTAGGTCAACAAAATTCCACTTTTATTATGCCTGGTTTTCCTGTATAAATCAGGTAAGGTTTTTCCTGCTTATGAAGCGACCAATGAATTACACTACCCTCACTGTTGTGACTCTCTAAAATAGCTTTAACCATTTAATCATAAAAATGTTATTTTACAATAAATTCTGAGTGTGTCTCATGTGCTAAGTACTGAGTTGTCGCCATGATGACAAGATCACCTTCTATCCTGCAGGCTGGAGATTGATGAAGGCTTTCTGAGATAACTGAAATAACTTGGGAACAAAATACAGAAGGTAGATACGGTTTTGTACTGTTAAATATTATTGCTATTCAGTATGGATACATTGGCCACAGTTGTATCAGAAAGCCTTCTTAGGAAGACACAGAAGACTGTACAAATTGAATAGGAAGAAAAGAAAGCAGAACACAGCATTTGCAAAGTCATAGAAGTTGAAATTTCATTGCTAGGGAGAACTAATGCCTTTCATTTAATATTTCTGGCTGTCTTGCACTGATTTGGAATGCTTCTAAATGCACCAACTCACCTGCTTTAGATACTGACTGATACTTCTGTCCCACCTACCATATAATAGGGGGGCTTTTCATAACTTCTGAAGCTGTTATCCATGGTGGTTTTCCCCTAATTTCAAAGGCCTAGAGAAAAACAAAATAGAAAAACTCTTGTTTTTCTCTGAAGCAAGCCACCTCTTAGAGATGGAGAGCCTCAGTTTGTCCTTCCTGAGCCAGGTAGGACACAGCAGGGGTTTGACATGGTGCCATTCCATTCCATTCGTGCCACTGAAAACTCAAGTTTTCATGCAGCGGTGCCCTTAAGAAGGAAGTGTAACCCAGACAACTTGAACTGAGGAAATCAATCCAGTTGGAACACCTCCCTGTGGTTTCCCATGTACTAGGAATAGAAATTTGCTATGAGCAAATATATTTTTAAAAGTTAATTTTCACATAGTATATGAAGTTTTATAGAACTTTTTTTGATTGGAACCAGATCTAGCACTCATGTTGTCAGGTACTAAAGGCTAATACAATTACTACTTGGATTAAAAAAAAAAAAGGATTCTTTTGTCATAATATTTTTTCTTCAAAAATAACACTGCTTTTCACTTTATTGAATTTTCTACTGTTTCTTATGTTATGCTACTTGGTAAAATACTATTTTCTTGTTAAATTAGTATGTGCAGACAAGTATTTACTCCCCACACATGAACATGACCTCCTTGTAAGTCATCACTCCCAATATTTATGGGCTCAGAATGAGGTAGTTTGGGTGAGTCATATATTTACACGTAGCAGAGAGATTAAGAAAAAATTAGCACCACAATTTCCCTTAAGTAATGGAAAAAATGTGACTTGTTACACATTTCTTTTCTGGGTCAGTGTTTTTCCAGCCATTCCACAGAGCCCTAGGGTCACCCAAGGTTTCTTTAGGTTTTTTTTGAAAGAAAGAATTGAGTTATGATGAATGCTTGAATTTAAATTTGATAACAATTATCTGCTACTTTTAGAGAACACAACTAACCCCTGTGAAGGTTACTGTTCTGGGATAGAGAAAAACATGAACCAATGGTATAGGCTTTGAATGTTTAAAATGAGTGATCTTAAATTAAATTTCTCAAATAAAAGGGCCCTAGACATGTCCTTTGCTCACAAAAATGATCCTTTACTCCAATCTTTAGACATTTGCCTAAAGAGGGGGAGTCTGGTGTTTATAAATAAAAGGGAAACAACAGGATTCGGAAAAATGTCAATGAGGTCTGTGAGGAAATAATAGAGTGCCATGCTCCCTAGAAAATGTAGAAATAATTGAATAGTTTTTATAATTTATAGACAAAGAACATTAATGGCGCCTTACTTTTGGCATCCTATCATCTAAATAAGGCATCTAGAATAAACACAATCACCGAAGGCAAATTATATAATTCACCTAAATTTCACTAGTAGCTGTAAATTGTTGTTCTCTCTGGTGATTTTTCAAAATAGATAGTGGTATGGGTTGAATTGTGTCTCCCCCAAGAGACGGTGAAGTCCTAACCCCAGTACCTGTGAATGTGACCTAATTTGGAAATAGAATCCGTACAGATGATCAAGTTAAGATGAGTTCATTGGGCCGGGCCCTAACCGATTATGACTGTGTTCATACAGAAAGGGAGAATTAGGACTCAGAGAGAGACGACGTGCAGGTCTGGGAGAGCACCACCCACAAGCCAAGGAGTGCCCAAGGTTTCCAGAGGCTGGGAGAGAGGGAGGGAACAGATTCTCCCCTACAGCCCTCAGGAGGAAGCAACCTTGACAGTGGAGGTCTAGCCTCCGGAACCACGAGGCCGTACATTTCTGTTGTTGAAGACACCCAGTCTGTGGTACTTTCTCAGAGCATTGCTAGCCGACTAATACAGATATGTATTCCTCATACCTGTCCTCTGGCTTGCCGTTTAGCTGCTGCGTGTCCCTGGCGACCACCAGAACACAGAAGTTTTGCCCAGATTGCCCAACCACGTGGGCAGTTCTGGACGACCTCACACTGCCATCCACATAAGGCAAATGCCTTTTTTTTTTTTTTTTCTTGTGTGTAACATACTCCAGATGTTTTAATCATCAGCTCAATTAAACAGGTTAATTGTAAAATGGAAAAAGAGCCAATGAAAGATATCTGTACAAATGAGTTGGAATTCTTAGCTGCAGAGGTGGACACAGAAGTTATTTTCAGAAGTTACAAACATTCACATGCAGCCTTTTAGTGTTGCATCAGGCTTAGGTAAATGATACA
>CM052440.1:73646198-73678570 GCA_028533085.1 Varecia variegata | reverse complement strand
TTTTTTCAGCCCACTGAAATCTAATATCCATTACCTCAGGAGTACAGCAAGACTATACCTTTCCCAACTCGATGAACATTCATTTTAGTCAAGGAGAAAATAAGAGGTTCCAAAACGGGCATTAATAATAAATATCCCAAGCCCTTGAGCTAAGACTATGTGGAATCCTAATGATTTTTTCTGTAATCTCCAACCATATTTAAAATAATGTCCTTTATTTTTAAATAGCTCCATAAACACCCTTTTGGAAACTGCACATTTAAAATGGCAGCAGCATTGCAATATGACACACCTGTCTCTTAGCCATGTAAAGGGTATGTTCCACACAGTTGCTTACAAGTCCTGAGTTTCATGTGATGAAACACTACCTCCCTGACCAGAAGTGCCATTCTATTCTAAAACCTCCACTACATACATTCTGGAGCCATAAAACTGCCTGTCGGGTGGTTAAATGCTCCGATTTTCGGCAAATGCCTTTTAAAATTTGCCAGCCCAAAGCAATTAGGAGGGCAAATCTGTTATAAAAAGTCACATATTGGCTTATGAAGCTGAATATAAATTCTATGTTGATTATTGCTCCTTATAAAGGGGAGCAGGGTCCCCAACAATCAGAAGAGAATCAAGGATTATTTGTATTTCATTTTTTTCAAGGAAAATTTGGCCAAATAGCTATACTAACCTAATTAATAAGAATTTTGCAGGATGGGAAAAATACTGGCATTATAAGCAGCGACCATGGCCATCCACTGATGGCCAAAGAACATAGAGAGTCTCCCGGTGCCTCCCTCAGTTCACTGGTGTCCTGCCAAACGTGACGATCAAGGTCTGTAAATGCCACCCCTGTGTCTTACCTAGGTAAGACAACAACTTAAAAACTATCATGCAAACAGAAGTTTTATAATTAGAACTTTTAAATATATTAAAATTCAGAACAGGCCCTTCCCGATATTTGATGAATGAGCTTTGGAGAAGTTCATTTAAATGAGATTACAGTATCAGACATTTTCATTTTGGGGAATCTACATTACAAGTAGTTAGGCTGTAGACGCTGACGCCCCACCAGCTTGATCCTTGCTCCACAAAGAGACTTGGAAAAGAAACTACTTAGTACATGTATAAGATGATCAATTGAGATGAGAAATGCAGCTAAGAGATAGTAAGAATGAAAAAAAATACTAAATAAATAATATAAAACAAATAATTAAAAGTAAAGGATAAAAGCAGGCATAATATTAAAGTAGATAAAGTAATCTAATACCACTAAGTTTTTTATCTTTCATTTTCTAGTAAGTGTCTACGATGCATTATACCTATCAGAAAATATGCACACACCTGGTGCCACCTGTGTAGGTGTGACCAGAATCCGCCTGTTGGAAAATGAAGATTAAAAAAAAAATGAAATGAGAGAAAATGACACATGAAAGGACAACTGAAGGTTCCAGAAACGCAAATACATAACCAGGTTTATGAACCCTCCAGCGTAGTCCTCCTGAGCTGTGTTTCCACAGAAAAATGAGGGTGGAGGAATCACAAAAGTCTTGGCTCCGATCCACCCTAGTGGCCTGCTAACACAGGCCCAGCTCCCCAGAGCTCTGGGATCGCACTGGAGTTGCTGCCAAGAGATTCTTTCATTGAAATTGAGTAGGAAGGAGAATAGGTAGTGGGGTTGGGCAGAAACAGGGACCCGAGAGAGGATGAGGATGGCAGAGGGTGCAGGGAAGCTGAGGACTGGGGTAAGTTCCCTCTTCTGATTGGGAAGTGCTGGGTAGGACTACTTGGTAGTACCTAACAATTACCTTGCTCTGGCATTTAGAGCCTTTTTCAGCTCCTGGGTTAACTGCAGTCCTTCAGGGGACTCCAAAACCAGCCAGTTGTTAAGCCAGGATATTCCACACAAGGCTATGATGGGGTTTATGATATAGAGCGAGATCTTTAACCCTTTTTGTACTGTGGACCATTACCACTTTTTTTTTCTTTAGACAAAATCTCGTTCTGTCATCCAAACTAGAGTGCAGTGGCATCATCATAGCTGACTGGAACCTCAAACTCCTGTGCCCAAGTGATCCTCCTGCTTCAGCCTCCCAAGTAGGTAGGACTACAGGCATGCACCACCAAGTCCGGCTAATTGATCTATTTTTAGTAGAGACAGGGTCTCGCTCTTCCTCAGGCTGGTCTTGAACTCCTGGCCTCAAGCAATTCTCCATCCTTGGCCTCCCAGAGGGCTGGGATTACAGGCATGCATCATTTCTTATAACAATATTTTAAAACATATAATATAAAATAAAATATATGTAATGACAAGTAAAACTCAGTATGTTAAAATACCACTATTAAAGTATTTAAAAATATTAATATATTGTTAGGGAAATATTTTTTAGATAAATTGGTGATATAATGATTATAGTCTTTATTAACATGAAATATGATCTAGTCTCAGGTCTAATTATCATAATTTCACATTAATGATGAACATAAATGACATTTTGAGATATCAGCAAGAACTGACATGATCGAAAGTATTTGTGATTTCTATTAGTGACAAAGGCACAGGTATTGCTAGCACTGTGAAGTGTTTCTGTATTCATAATGGAAGGCGGTGCTAAATGTCACTTTGTTAGTGAAAATGAAGATGAAGTGTTTTCCCATGCAGGCTCACAGACCCCCTGAAATATATCTGTGGACTCCTTGGTGGGTCTGGACCTCAGGTTAAGAACCCTGCTATAGAGGCTTATCCATCCTGCTACCAAAGTTTGCCAAAATTACCATGTCAATTTTTATGGAACTGTATCACGATTACCAACTTTTCAAAAAGTGTTAATTTAATCTATCTCTGATGATTCAGAAAATCACTTTAAAATCTTTACAAGTATCAAATACTCTTGCCCTTTAGACGTGAGGCATGTTTGTTAATGAAATTGCTCGGTTCAGAAAACCTGTAATAGTATTTTCTTTCTAAACCAGGATGTGTACCAAACTATGCAAGAGTGAAATGGTATTATCTTGCATGTGAGTCCTCAGGAGAAAGTAGAGTTGGGTGATTAATGTAATCAATAAGACAGGGTAGTTCAAACTCAGTGAGACTCTGAAGTCAGGTAGAATTTCATTCAAACCTCGATCCTACCACTCACATTTGGCAAGTCATTTACTTCTCTAAACCTCAGGTATCTGACCTACAGAATGAGGGTGAAATAGTGCCTATGTCATATTGATATGGAAGGGATTAGATGAGATAAAGTGCACATTGTATGTTGCAAAATGAGAAAATGGGAGCCATCTGCAGATTTGTCAGATATCTCTCAGCCTGTCCCCCCTCTCAGCTTCTTTTCTTGGACCTGCTCTAGATTGGACGGCATTAGTGGATGGACTGTGTTTTCATTCTGCACTGCAGGTCTCTTCTCTTGAAGAAGGCAGGAGAAAATGGAAGAGGCCACTTATTTTGCGTATAAAGCAGATGCCCAAGGAAAACCGGAAGAGCTTAGAACTATTTGTAATCAGCAGATACGAGTGTCAGTCTGGTGTCAGCTTTAAAATATTTTGTAATTTTGGGAAATGTTTTACAATCCAGCCACCCCCAGCTTTCCTCTGCCAAAATGTCAACAGGGACGTTCAAGAAGCTTGAGAACTAGCAAGTCATTTCTCATATGAATTCCCACCAGTTGGGACTGACATGAAAGATGTAATTTATGGTCATTCTTGGGAAACAACCATGAAAATGTGATGGTAAAACTTATCAACTGCTTCCTGTCACTAAAGTGGTAACGCTAACTTAGCAGGAGTGTCCGTCCCATTTTTACTCTTTTTGGTTCCCTCCTTATAGTTAAAGATGCAAAATAATAATAATAAAAAAAAATGAACCAGAACTCCACCTTCAAAATACGCAAAGTTATCTGAGGACCAGGAAATGAGGGCTTTGGCTGTTTATTTCAAGAAACTTGGCTTTTTGATCTCACCACAGTAAAATGTATATGACTGCCTCGGATGATGGGGAAATTTTGCTTTTCAATATTTTTGTCACTTTTTTGGATGTATTATCAAACTCAAAAAAAATTCTATGATAAAAGAATACATAATTCTCATATTCTGTTGATCCAGATCCTTACACTGTTTATACCTTTTCCCTTTTATTATTCACTCTCTTCTCTGTCTCTCTCTATATAAACATAAAATGTATACAAATATATAAAATATGTACTATATAAACTATTATAAATTATATATAATATAAAATATATAAAACATAAAAATATATAACATATAAAAATGTATACATTATTCAAAACATATATAACATAAAATATATATAAATATATATATACATTTTTCTGCACTATTTGCAGGTAAGTTGGAGATATTATGCCTCCTTACCTCTAAATGCTTCTATATGTACACTTATAATAAAGGCATTCTGTAATATAGCAAAAGCATAATGATTAATATCAGAAGCTTTAACATTGATACAATAATATCATCTAATCTGTAACCCATATTTAAACTTCAATTGTCCCAATAATGCCCTTTTTAGCTAATTTTCTTCCCCTTGGTCCAGGATTTAATCTAGGACCAAACATAGCATTTAGTTGTTATATCTTTTTACTCTCTTTTAAATTGAAATCATTCTCCAGTTTTTTTTTTTTTTTTTTAGTCTTTGACATTTTTGCAGAGTACAGGGAATCTTGAAGAGTACACAGTTTTTGAAGAAAGGCATATTAAAATGTCCCTAAATTGTCTAATATTTCCTCATGATTAGATTTAGGTTATGCATTTGGGGGCAGAGATGCCATAAGGGAGCCATGTTCTTCTTAGTGCACCATATTATAACAGAAGGCACGGATTGTTGGTTTGTCCCACCACCGATGATGGTCATTTTATTTATTTGATTAAGTGGCATTTTTCAGTTCTCTCCACTGCAAATTTACTATTTTTCCATTTGTAATTAGTAAGTAATTTGTGGGAGACACTCTGAGACTACTTGGATATCCTGCTCCTCATCACATTTCCACTCATTGGTTTCGGCATCCACTGATGACTCTCACCTGAATCAGTTACTATCTTGCTGGTTTCCTAATGCTAGTTTCCTAACTCTGTCATTTCTTCTACATTTATTAGCTTATATTCTACTGTAAAGAACAGCTTGTCTTTCTACCCATTGATTTTTCTATACATTTATTGTTTATATCAACAGGGACTCATGTGTTCTTATTTTATTCAGTGGGTTGTGATCCATTACTGTCATTAGTTACTTTGTCCCAGAAGTGGCCAAAAGGACCCCTTTCAAGCTGGCTCATGTGTCCTTTTAACAGGTCCTTATCATTTGTTGAGCACACCCATGACAGTACTCCACTCTTAATTGCTGCCTTGCTAGTACAGAAAGAAATTTTTAGTTCTTACATAAAGATGATTCATTTTACTTTTACAGGAAGAATAATTATTGATTTAACTATATATTTTTAAAATTTGTATTTGGCTCATCAGGATTTTTAGTTTTCTTTATGTCAGTTATTGATGTCAGATACTTTTACATATATATATATATATATATATATATATTTTTTTTTTTTTTTTGAGACAGAGTCTCACTCTGTTGCCTGGGCTAGAGTGCCGTGGCATCAGCCTAGCTCACAGCAACCTCAAACTCTTGGGCTCAAGCAATCTTTCTGTCTCAGCCTCCCAAGTAGCTGGGACTACAGGCATGTGCCACCATGCCCAGCTAATTTTTTTCTATGTATTTTTAGTTTTCCAGCTAGTTTCTTTCTATTTTTTCATAGAGATGGGGTCTTGCTCTTGCTCAGCCTGGTCTTGAACTCCTAAGCTCAAATGATCCACCTGCCTCAGCCTCCCAGAGTGCTACGCATACAGGCTTGAGCCACCATGCCCGGCCTACTTTTTTATATTTATTGATATAATAATGAATCAGACTGAAAACAAAACAAACAGGAACAAAAAGTTTCAACCAAATTTATCTTCTTGACAATGGAAAAAGGAGAGAGATTTAATGGATATTGGTCTAAGACAACAGAGCAAACTTTTGATATTCCATAATTCATTTAAGAAAGAAGAGAACATCAGAGATTACCACAAATTTTGGAAAATGGACAGAGAGAGAAAAAATAAAGGGAACTACTTAGCATCTGTGACAAATTTCTCTTTGTATAAAACTGCAGATCTGTTTCATTATAATAGTTGGTACAGTTCTCAGTAGTTGAGCAGTTTTCATTTGTAGAGGTATATAGATATAGTAGCACATTTGGGTCATTTTTGTTTTAAATCCTTTTCTTGATGCTATCTTAAAAAAATTAGTGTTAGACTGTGTTAATTTCACCAATTCTAAGTGCAGAGCACTGTGACCCTTACTGGGCAGCACAGCAACAGGCCACTTGACAAGCTGAGATGGACAACACAGGGATTGAAGCAGGTGCAGGCATATGCAGATGCCACTGAAACATCATTTTTAGAGCCCTCATTTTTGAAACTTTTGTAAGGATGCCATCCGTAAAGAATTTAAACCTAGTATCTCCAGGATCTGGACCCTTTGGCAAGGAAAGCAGAGAGCAGTGTAGGAACATACTCTAACCTAGGGAGAGAAATGAAAAGCTTCCCTTAGGAAGTATTGTCTAAGCAGAAACTTGAAAAATGAGACTACCGTCTTAACCAAAATTAATCTCTTATGAAGCTTTTAGGGTAATTCCACAGGACAATGGTAAGGAAATGGGAAGAGAACTGTTTGAGGGCAGAAGAACCCAAATCTCATTGCTGAAACGGCAGTCTGCTCTGGTTATGCACCAAGTGGACTAAAGCCCATACACAGCCCTGGCCGAGGATGGCCACCAGGAGAAAGCTAGGGGTGGGTCAATCAGAATAAAGAAGGAAGTCAGGGGATCAGTCTTCCAATTTATCAAAGTAATCCTCTGGCTAAGAGGGATGGGGAGAGCTTGGGTATAAATATTAACTATACAAAATTAAAATCCATAATCAAAACCCCATTAAATGTTTTCCTATTTTTAAAGCCAACTGCTAGAGCACTGTTTCTAGGGTGAAGGGATACAGAGGATCCGTAGTTAACACACACGTGCCATTATCCATGTGCATTGTATATCCACTGGTCAGGGCACGAAGGGTTATATGGATAGCGGTACTGGAGTGAGAAGAGGCAGCAGAGAAAGTTTTTTCTTTCTATGCACATGACAATTTCTTTTGTTCTCAAAGAAGGAAAATAAAGCATGAAGAATTTTTTTTTAAAAAAACACAACCAAATTTACTATACGGTTGCAACTTCATGTTTCTGGGCTCTTAGAGATTATCTAGTCCAACCCCCTTATTTTGCAAATGTGAAAATGGTCCCAGAAAGATAAGCCTTGCCTATCATCACACAGCTACTTACTGCCACAGTGAAGAATGGAACCTAAGCCTCCTTACAATATTGTACCAGATCTTGGAATCCTATAACATCCGTTTATATTGTGAACATTGAAATTCCTCTCATTAGCAATAGCTTTATACAGAGATGTTCATGTTGAGACTAAAGTTTTGCTAAAACTTTTGAGTAACTTTGCTGAAACAATATGGGTATAGTTTGATCTCGAGTCCCGGGTAGTGTTAATGAGGATCCCTAGTTTCTACCTTTTGTAGAAATATCACAGAATGTAGGTGGAGATCAGAGCCTCTTTCTTTTGCTGTGAGCCAACAATGCCAGAAGCATTACACAAAACCCAAGCAGATGTTACCCCTGCCAGGTGGCCTGGTATTTAAAAAAGAGAAAGGAATTACATACTAGAAAAAGTGGGTGACTCAGGCAACAGGGAAAACGAAAGAATGACAATTAAAATTTATAATTTCATTTTGTGACTCACCAAGCCATTTTTCCTGGACTGTATTTCAAATGGTGCCTTTGTTAATTTTAAGAGGAATATACAGATTTGAAAGGAAAGAGGCAGTGATCCAAAAGAACTAAGGCTCAACATGAATGTGAAAAATTGGGTTAGAAAGGGGAAATGTTTTCAGTAGGGGATAAAACATAAATGTGGAATAGAGAAAGGAAGTAATTTAATAGCCAGATTGTCTCTGCTGTAGTTCTACATCTCCTCATTAGGACCAAATCATAGGATCTAGCCAGAAAAACAGAAACCACTCTAGGTCTTTCAAGCAGAGGGCATTTAATAGAGGAAAATTATGATTATCCCAAATGATGAAAGACCCGAGGAGCCAGTTAGGGGATGGGAAGGCAACATCAGAAAACCGTAACCACAACTAGAGCTGAGAGGACAACTGGAGGAAATGGGTAACCAAAGCCTAGCACCTGGAGCCTTCCAGAAGAAGCCAGAGGCAGTGGAGAGAGGATCATGGAGGGATGATTACTTTTTGACGTAATTAGAGCTCTAGATGAGATGCAGTTACTGCAGAAGACACCACGGGAAATACTGCAGTTTTTCCTTCTTCTCAGACTTCGTCTTTCTGCCACTGTCTCACATTGGCCAAACATACCAGAGTGCAAAGGGTAAAGGGCCCCAAGAAATGTAGCTCCATTTGAAACAGACCAAAGCAGGGAAAGGGCAGGAATGAATCAGACATTCCTTAGGTAGTTGACCAGCACATGGCGCAGTTAATAAAGTCTGACCCCAGCGGATCCACTGATCTCTGAGCCAATCCTGACTGGAGCGAGTTTACACTAGGGGTTCCATTACCATCCATGGGGACTGGATTTGTCCACCCTCCTCTCTAGAGCTTCTGAAGTAAGCTCTAAACTTCTTATCTATTCACCAAACTTTAGAGTTCCCATAAACAACCACAGTGTCTCAGCCATCCATAAAGTTAACCCCCAGCTCACCATAGGAGCCTACTTTGAACCTACTGCATTTTTCTGAGATCTTGACAGCCTATGAAGCTCACTAAGTCCCTCTTCCAAATGACATGAACAAGACCTGAACCCTCAACTTTGGGCTAGAAAATTGATCCAAAACTGATTGATCGTCACATGCCCCATGCAGCCACCTATTAGATGCCCTGTATCACCACTGGCAAGTGTCCTCAGGCTCTGCATCACCACCCACCAGACTGGACTTCCTTGACATAGTCAACAGCAGAATTTCCCATGGGTTGTCATGACTTGAACTGTGGACTCGCAGGCGTGGGGGCCAACAGACCACTGTTTAGTTTTTTAGGCTTGGGTCACCCCTGATCCACTAAGCAGTCACATTGAATTTTCCTTCTCTGCCTTTCCCTCTGTAATTTGCTACTCATGAGATAGGTGTTCATCAGAACAAAGTAGTCAAAGGTGTATGAGAATAAGAAACAAAACCAAATTTCCTTTCGACACTTGACCTGAGAGCACCCAAAAGGATGTGATTGAAGTTTTCCAGTGAAGTGTTCTCTTTATTAAGCCAGAGTGCCACTCTGAAAATTTTAATATAAGAGTAAATTGTAAATAATCCTCTTGGCACTGAGGAGTGCGTTGTCTCTTCGAGGCTTCAAACTGCTCTTCCAAAGCAGACTGAGAGCTAAATGAAGAGAAGGAACGAACTGTACCAAAACCCAAATTGATTCCGACGACACGATCAGATTCTCAGCCGTTTTGCTTGTCCCCTCTGGCACTTGAGAGCTGAAGGTTTGGGGAAGGACTCCTGTTGAGTCCTGGCTGCGTTAGTCACAGCAGGGTGGTGACCACTCTAAGACAGCAAATTACAGATTTCTGCCTCTGGATGTAAACTGTCACACACAACTAAGGAAACTAGATCGGAACCCCATATACCAACCACTTCTTCTAGCCAACAATCTTTTAACTTCTGCCAAGACTTTTTTTTTTTTTTTGCTAAAATAAAGTTGCTCAGGCTCCAAAAATAACATCTGTTGCTCAGAGTAACATTTTCAAACAACATAATAAATTATACTTCCAGAAAATACATACTCTGTGCTTCCCTAAGGGAACCCGCAGAACAGACAATTTGTGATTCTCAGCTCCCTCATTTCATGTACTGCCTGCCTTTGGGCAAATTATTGAGCTGACATGGGTGGTGATAAGAGTTACCACGTGTCACTTTTACCTTCATCTGCAGCATGCAGTCTGACGAGAGTACCTTTCAGTAACAGCCCTACACAGATGTGCCTGGCAGGCTTTCACTGGCTGAATGTATTTTTAAACGGGGTCACAGTGCCCTGGAGTAGGCACCAGGGAGAGCCAAAGAGGTTAAACAAGCATATTAATAACCACAACACCCCAAGTGTAGCACAGTTTTAGATTCCCTGAAATTTAACTCTGTTTTCTGGGATCACCTAATGCCCTCACTCTTGTCTCCAACCTGATAATCTCAGGATCTTATCTACTCCATCTCTCTCTGTCAACCTTTTAGAGATGGAAGATGGGCAAAGCATGGAGGCACTTGGACAGCAGTTGGCCCCATGCCTATGAGCTTCCCCGATCATCTCCTCAGTGTAGGTCACCAGTGACAGGAGACCTGGAGAGGATGTGTAGGTGGTGTATAATCATTATCACTACTGGAGATAGTTCAAAACACTCATCTCTATATCCACAATGTGAGGAAGGACCTAGCTCCATGAGAAGCCTCATTTCTAATTTGAGAAGAAATTCCAAAGGCATTTTTATTGTTATCAAGCTCTTAAACGCATGAGATGGCCCCACTGTCTAACTCAGCAAGGATGTGCAGTGGGGGTAATGATGGAAGGTGGTTCCCAGAGTAGCAGGGAGGGGTAGAGAGTGAGCCCCAGTTTCTTCTAGCCTGAAAGGGTTTTTTTCTTCTTTTTTCTTTATTTTTCATTTCAATAGATTTAAGGGGTACAAGTGTTTTTTGTTACATGGATGAATTTGTATCATGCTGATGTCAGAGCATTTAGTGTACCTGTCACCAGAATAGTGAACATTGTACCCAATAGGTAGATTTTTATCCCTCGCCCCCATCCCACCCTCCCCCTTCTTAGTTTCCAATGTCTACCACTTTATGACCATACATAGCCCTTGTTTAGCTCCCACTTACAAATGAGAACATGTAGTGTTTGTTTTTCCATTCCTGAGATACCTCACTAAAGATAATGGTCTCCAGTTCCATCCAAGTTACTTCAAAAGACATTATTTCATTCCTTTGTATGGCTGAGTAGTACTCCGTGTTGTAGATATACACCACATTTTCTTTATCCACTCATGAATTCATGGGCACTTGGTTTGATTCCACAACTTTGCGATTGTGAACTGTGCTGTGATAAACATTTCGGTGCAGGTGTCTTTTAGATAAAATGATGTCTTTTCCTGTGAGTGGATCCCCAGTAGTGGGATTGCTGGATCAAATGGCAGGTCTACTTTTAGTTTGCCTGAAAGGTATCGAAAGTGAATACCCACCCTCAAGGGTTTACACGGAGAGTTTTTAGAAATAAAGCATCATATTCATACAATTCATCCAACTTAATCTAATTCCTTGATCCTATGGAGGTGTGATGCAAAGAGGATGGAAAAATGTGAATTTCAGCATCAATTCTCCTATTTGACTTTGGGACTTTGGATAAGTCACTCAGCCTCTCAGAGCCTCAGTTTCCTGATGATGATGATGATGATGATGATGATAATGATGCTACTGCTGTTCACTTTCTCTAACACATACCTTATTTGAAAATCATATTAGCATATATGAAATGACTTTATGAAAAGATACAGTGCTTTGCAAATACTACTACTGTTGCTGTTTTTGTTGTTATTCAGAATGTTGTAATCAACCCCTATAGTGCCTGACAAGGGACTGGACTAGATGGTTCTTTTAAGAACCCTCCTGACTATAAGATTCTATTATGCTATGTGCTCCTTCATCATATAAGGTCAAAACAATAATGAAAATATAATGTCTTACAATTAAGGCAAGTCTTATTAAGGAGACATTGCATCAGCAAGCCTTGGTGTGGAGGATAACTTTTCTCACGAAGTATAGGGCATGTGTGAAGATTACTGAGGATTAGTCTGACGTGGCTTTCCCAGCTGGGCCCTCCTGGTGGCCTGAGCAAACCAGAATTTCCCAGACACTAGACCCAGCCTGGGCTGAATGCAACTCTCTGCTAGGTTGCTCTGAGAGGAGATCAGCCTCAAGATTGGCCCTCAATCTTTGTTCTATAGGGAAATCAGAGGGGATTTAGATTCTGCATTGGAAAAACTCCACCCCACCCCTAAGTCAACGCCAGTCTCTTCTGGAGCAGTGGTTCTCAAAGCAGCATCAGGAGAATTGCCTGGGGGCTTGTAACACCCAGATTGCTGGACCTCAGCCCTGAGTTTCTCATTCAGTAGATCTCGGGTGGGGCTTGAGAAATTGCATTTCTAAGATGCTGCTGATGCTGCTGGTCTTGGGACCACATATTGAGAATCACTGTTCTGGAGAAGCCATCATACATTCTGGTATCTAAAATGACCCTTTCAATGTGCAAAACAAAAACAAGCAGTCTTGTGAGTTTCTGATGGATGCTGGAATAGAGGTACTTTTAAAAAGATAGTAGTTAATTTTAAAAAGATAGGGTGTTAACTTTAAAACTAGATAATCCAGTTATATAAATTACATCCAAATAAAGCCAGCATTCTTTTTTGTATAGACTTCTCTTCTTAACATATTTATAAAAACACAAAATCATACCTTTTTCATCCTTTCCTCTCCACTCCCCTGCTATTAAAAGTGAATAAAGTTTTAATTAGTTCTTTGCACAAATCAAGGCAAAAGGCTTTCAGATTGGCAACACAGATTTTTATAAATTGTCCTTTGAAAATTGAAAAATAATTGGAAATTACGGCCCCGAGAGAAGATATTGTCAACTTTACGCCTCAGTTTTACCCTTCAGTATACTACAAGTCTGGCTCCTGATTACCTCTCATCTAATTACCCAATTAAGCCCTCAGTCTTTTTGTAGTCACACTCAGATTTCCAAGGCTCTACTTTAATAGCACATTCCATCAAAATAAAAATGTATACAATTCCCTACTTTGCTAAGATTACATTTCCTGAGATTTATGTGCTATTTTCAAGTTTAGTATTAATGATTTGGATGCAGTCCCCTGTAGCTTCAATTACCCACAAATAAGAGGGGAGCATAAAGACCACTTAGCCTCTGCCATGGCTCTGTCTGCCTTATTAGCAGCAGAGCAACACATGGAGTGCTGCCCGCCTTGAGTCTAAAGACACAGGTTTAATTCCAGCTCTAATGCTTCCTGGTTCCAGAAGCTTGAGGAAGCCCAGACCTTTTCAATTGTAAAATGAGGCCAATAATCTCTGCCTGGACTGCTTCAGAGGGTTGTTCTGATGATCAAAATAAAAATGAGATAACACAAGCACTTTGGAAGCTCCTAAGCCTTAAAAAAGTCAAGGTGTCCTTTTTCTCAGTGTCATGTTATGGGTGCAGTGTATTGTCTGTGATGGATGGTTAGTTTGCCCTGACCCGTGTTCACAGGCTGCACTCCTCCCAGGGGCCGGTTTCTCAGATGTGTGCTGCTGCTTCCCACATGAAGACCGATGAGAAATGATGACAGCTCCACACCAACTCACCACAGTCATGCTAATGGGGCTCTGCTGCTGTATAGGTGATAAAGTCCTTTCCAAATGCTTGCTGTCTCCTAATCTTTATAACCCTGTACAGTTAAGATTATTTCCCCCAAGTTACAGATGAGGAAACAAAGATGCAGATTCTTATTGTCCTCTTACATACATAAGAAGGAGCAGAACCCAGACTAGAGCCAGGTCCTCTAAAAAAGTCCATTGTCTTTCCGTCTCTAAGGTCTTCTCTTCTGGGAAACCAAATCTCAGTAAATACACAAGTAGATAAGTGGGGATAGATAAATAGATAGATAGCTAACTAAGGGTTGTGTTCTGCTGATACACTAAAGCTTTTTATTTTTTTGTTTGAGAATAGTATCATTTTGATGACTTTGGGAAGAAAAGGTAGGAAATCAAGGGGATCTCAAGGCAAGAAAGTAAAACAGAGAATGGAATTGCCTTTTCTTTGCCAGTGAAATGACCCATAAATCCAAATTTAAGCCCACAAGCCTGAAGTGGTGAGGTGTAAATGGTTTCACCTCATGACAGGTTCTTTAAGAGCCAACCTATGAAGACAGATCTGTAGTGCTCCTTCTAGCTATATAGGGGTTTGATGGTTCATTTTATGCATTAACTTAACTAGATCACAGAGTGCCCAGATATTTTGCTAAACATTATTTCTGAGTGTTCTCTGAGTGTGTTTCCATAAGAGATCAGCGTTTGAATTGATAGACTAAAGATCACCCTTACCAATGAAGTTGGCCATCCAATTCTGGTCTGATGCTGACCAGAACAAAGATGGAGGAAGGGAGAATTGGCCCCTCCTGCGTGATTGCTTGAGCTGCACATCCATCTTCTCCTACCGCTGGCACCTCTGGTGATTCTCAGGCCTCAGACTTGGACTGGAGTCTACACACCATCCCTGGTGGTTTCCTGGGCCACCAGCTTGCCGATTTGCAGATTGTAGAAGTGCTCAGCTTTTGTAAACATGTGAGCCAATTCCCCATAATAAATATCTCTCTCTCTCTCTCTCTCTCTCTCTCAATAGATATAATGACAGATTATCTATCTATCTATACACACACACACACACACACACACACACACATATATATATAATTGATTCTTACTGGTTCTGTTTCCCTGGACAACCCTGGCTAATACAGGGATCCCTCTCAGATGTGTACAGAATTTTATTTTTATGAGTCTCTAGTCAGGCATTCATGTGACACCATTTCCTGGCCAGTACTAAACTTTCACTCTTAATGATTAACCCACACTCCTTAGGGAGACCACAGGTGGGGACACATTAACTGAAGCCAAACACCATATAAGCAATGAAACAAGAAGGGCGCACATCACCGACTAAATATGTGTGTGTGTGTTTGTGTGTATATGAAAATCAGGGATCAATAATGCAGGCATTCGGGAAGACCAAATGCTAAGACCTAGCTTACAAAGTGTTTTTGTATTTTTAATCATTATAAAACCCACCAAATTCAAAGTAAGGGAGAAATATACATATAGAAATGACACTCAGAACTGAATTCAACTCTAATAAAATAATAAGAATAAAACTTAAGACCACTTTAACATAAAGATATAATATTATTTAAATAAAATTAATGGCTTAAATTATTTAAAAATAAATATTAGAAAAGTGAACCCTAATATAAACTATGAACTTGGGTGATAATGATGTGTCACTGTAGGTCCTTTGACTGTAACACATGTACCATTCGGGTACAGGAGTTTGATGGTGGGGTAGTCTGGGAGGCACGGGGGACAGAGGGTATGTGGGAACTTTGTACTTGCTGCTCCGTTTAGCTGTGAACCTAAAACTGTTCTAAAAAAATAAAGTCTATTTTAAAAAAAAATATATATGTATATTTTAAAAAAGCACACTCTGGAGTTGTGGTCTTCAGGATCACTGCTATCGTTTGTATTTTACAAACATGCAGAGGCCAACAGCTTCCAATCTCTGAGTACAATATGTTGGGCTGGAAGCTAGACTCTTAGCTTTTGGATCCAGACTTTTGTTCTGAGTGAGCATATTTTCTAGAACATGTGACGGGCAGCCAGGCTGAAGGAAGGCTGCAGAATTCTTCAGGGTGAAGGCACTCTGAGCAGAGGTGGCATTTCCAGCAGACACTCTGCCTCCTTCCAGCTGAAGTTTTCAAAAGATAAAATCACCCTAAACACCCTAAGCCACTTTAAAAAAACTAAATCACCTCCCTAAAAACCAGAGGAAGTTAGAATCGCAGTTAATATAAAACCAAGTGCTAATACTTTCTTTTTTACTACGTGATTGTGAGCATACATAAAGCTCTGCAGACAATTCAAGGAAGTTTTAGAAAATCCCAGCTATAGGCATGCATAGGTTATTATTATCTTTGATTTACCAATAGGGAGAACTTAATTGATGTATTTATTATTTAACACTGTTGTGACATGAATGATGATTTTCAGGTCTCTCTGGCTTATGCAGATCACTGCAACGTGATGCCACTGTCTTGCCTCAGGAAGCGCCCACTTGTCACGGGATGTGTACACCCACCCACCCAGGAAGCTGTAATCAGAGCTGGTGATGGGAGCTGGTGCTTGGCCTTCATGCTGTATATTATGAATTGATCAATACCACTCATTTTTGCTCTACCTTGTGGTCTTCTGATTTTCCCCCACATATCAGTACCTTGAGCTTATAGTATAATTAATGGATGTTGAACAAATATCTTAATTGAATGATTAATGGAATAAATGAATTAATTAATGCAAGGTGAGTTCAGAGATGAAATAATCTGGATGATTTACAGGGTGCATGAAAGAACAGCAGATGAGCCTGGACTGTGGATTGGAGCAGACTGTGGGAAATCCTGAATGGCTGGCAGAGGAGCTGGAGGGCAGAAGAGGAACCACTAAAGGTTTCTGAGTGGGGCAGGAACACTATCAAAGCACAGTCACGAGAATGTGATTAGAAGTCACGAGTCAAAGTAAATATCTAATAGACATACCTAAAAAGCAATTGTTCTCTTTTTATTGTATATTGTTACTGAATTATTTTTAAATGAGTTTTAGGTTAGACTGAAAAGGTCTTGAAATTTCCATAAAATTAAATTATTCGGTTTCCTAGAGTTCATACAAAATAGTATTTAGTAAGGGATGTATTTCCAAGGAAAAGAATATTAACATATTCTAAAAGTACAACCTACTGAAAATAATAGGAGTTATTGGTTAAACATACTACTAATAAAAATTATGCTAAGAATTAATATAATTATTATATGTGGTCCTCTAATTTTTGTGCATTAAATTATTTTAACATGCATAAGACCTCATATTTTTACTTATATTCTTAGCTACATACAGCTTTCTAAAAATAGCTTTATTAAAGAGACATAATTAACATGCCACAAAATTCACCCACTTAAGTGTACAATCCAATGTTTTTAGTGTATTCACAAAGTTGTACAACAATCAACACAATCTAATTTTAGAATATTTTCATCACCCAAAAAGAAACCCCATACCCATTTGCAGTCACTTCCCCTTCTACCCTCACCCATCCCCAGCTCTAGGCAACTATTAACCATTCTATATCTATAGATGTGCCTACTCTGGACTCTTCATATAGATGGTATCATACAGTATGTGGTCTTTTGTGACTGGTTTGTTTCATTTAGCATAATGGTCTCAAGAATCATCCATGTTATCGAATGTTTGAGTATGCATTCCTTTCTATGCCTAATAATTTTCCATTATTTGGATATGCCATTTTGTTTATCCATAAATCAGTTTTTGAACATTTGGGTTGTTTTTACTTTTGGCAATTATGAATAATAATTCTATAAACATCCATGTACAAGATTTTGTGTAAACATTTCTTTCTATTGGATATATTATATATCTAGAAGCAGAATTGCTTGATCATATGGTAAGTTTAACATTTTTAGGAACTGCCAAATTGCTTTCCAAAATTGCTATGCCATTTTACATTCCTATCAACATTGTGTGAGAGTCACATTTTACCACATCCTTTCCAGTATTTGTCACTGTCTGTGTTTTTAATTATAGCCATCCTAGTGGGTGCAAATAGTATCACATTCTGGTTTTGCTTTGCATTTCCCAATGGCTAATGATGTAAGCATATTTTTATGTGCTTACTGTTCATTGTATATCTTCTGTGAACAAATGTGTATTCAAATCTTTTGTCTATTTTTAATTCAGTTATTTATATTTTTATTATTGAGTGTAAAGGTTATATAAATTCTGGGATACATATCCTTTATCATATATTTGATTTGAATGTATTTCCTTTGATGCACAAAAAGTTTAATTTTGATCAAGTTCAGTTTATTTAGTTTTTCTTTCATCACTTATACTTTTTGTGTTACATCTATGAAACCATTGCCTAAACCAAAGTCACAAATACTTACTTTTAAGTTTTATTCTAGAAGTTTATAGTTTTAGCTTTTATTTTTAGGTCTGTGATCCATCTGGAGTTAAGTTTTATATATGGTGTGAGGTACAGGTCCAATTTCTTTATTTTGCATGTGACTATTCAGTTGTCCCAGAATCATTTGTTGGAAGTAATATTCTTTCTCCATTGAATTTTCTTGGTATTTCTGTGAAGAATCAATTCATCCTAAATACAAGGGTTCATTTCTGGACTACCTATTGTATTCCATTGATCTATATGTCTATCCTTATGCCAGTATCACACTGTCTTGATTATTGTAGCTTTGTAGTGAGTTTTGAAATCAGAGAATATGAGTCTCCAAGTTTGTTTCTCTTTTTCAAGATTGTTTAAATATTCTGGGTCCACTGTATTTCTATATAAATGTTTGGATCAATTTGTGAATTTCAGCAAAAATTCCAGGTGAAATTTTTAGAGGGATTGTATTGAAACTGTAGATCAATTTGGGGAATATTGTCATCTTGCTATCTTAACAATATTAATTCTTCCAGTTCATGAACAGGGGCATCTTTCCATTTATTTCAATCTTTTTTAATTTCTTTCAGCAATATTTTATACTTTTCAGTGTATAAGTATGGCACTTCTTTGGTTAAAGTTACACCTAAGTATTTTATTCTTTTCATGCTAGTGCTGATGAAATTGTTTTCTTAATTTTATTTTTAATTTTTCATTGTTAGTTTATGGAAATGTAATAAAGTTTTATAAATTGATCTTGTATCTTGAAACCTTGATGAACTCACTTATTATTTCTAATCATTTTTCAGTGAATTCCTTAGAATTTTCTATAAACATGATACCATCTGCAAATAAAACTTAAATTTTACTTTTTCCTTTCTAATTTGAATACCTTTTATTTAAAAAAATATGTTTATAATGCCTTTTATGTTTACCTATGCAGTTACCTTTACTGGTGCCCTTTATTTCTTCATGTGGAGTCAAGTATTTCCTGCTTTCCTTTCAATTCTGTTCAAAGGATTCCTTTTAGTATGTTTCAAAAGGCAGGTATGTCAGAGACAAATTCTCGCAGTTTTTATTTATCTGGTTGTGTCTTAAATTCTCCATTTTTAAATTGTAGCTTTGCTGGATGCTGAATTCTTGGATGAGAGTCTTTTTCTTTCAGTACTTTAGATATGTTATCCCACTGCCTTCTGGCCTCCATAGTTTCTGATGAGAAGTCAGTTGTTAATCTTATTGAGGATTCTTTATACATAATGGATAATTTTCCTCTTGATGCTTTCAAGAGTCTCTCTTTCTACTTATCTTTTGAAAGTTTGACTATAATATGTATAAATGTGGCTCTCCTTCAGTTTATCCTACTTGGAATCTAGTAAACTTCTTGGATATGAAGGTTAATATTTTTAAATCAAAATTGGGAAGTTTTCAGCCATCCTTTCTTCAAATAATCTTTCTGCTTCTTTCTTTCCTCTACTTTCAGATTCCCATTACATGTAGGTTGGTACACTTGGTGGTTCCACAGGTCTCTGAGGCTCTGTTTATTTTTCTTCTTTATTTTTCCTTTCTGTTCCTCATGCTGGGTAACCTCAGTTGACCTGTATTAAAGTTCACCAACCCTTTCTTCCTAGCTAAAATCTCTCCTGGGCCTCTCTAGTGAATTTTTCACTTTGTTATTGCACTTTTCAACAGCAGAACTTCTATTTTGTTTCCTATTTATAATTTCTGTATCTTTATTGACATCCTCCATCTAGTGAGATATCATTGTCATACTTTCCTTAAATTCTTTTGACCTGTTTCATTTTAGTTCTTTGAACACATTTATAAAAACTGATTTAAAGTCTTTGTCTAGTAAATCCAAGATATGGGATCCCTCAGGGACAGTTTCTATTGACTGCTTTTTTCCTGTATATAGATGATACTTTCTTGTTCCTTTGTGTGTCTCATAATTTTTTATTGAAAATTTAACATTTTAAATAACATAATGTGCCACTCTAGAAATCAGATCAACCCCTCCCAACCAAGTTTTTTTTTGGTTGTTATTGTTTTTGTTTGTTTGTTTTGTAACTTTCCTGGATTAATCATGTAAAGTCTATATTATTTGTAGTGTGTAATTACACAAATCTCTGTTCAGTTATCTTATTATTCAGCTAATACTTGGTCAGAGATTCCCTTAACTACCTTGAAAAAAATAAGTTTCTCAACCTTTGTTGTCAGGCTCTGTGTGTATTGGGGTATGTGGTCAGTTTACAACTCTGCCTCAGACTTCAGTTCGTGCTTGCACAGGGCTTCAAGATCAGCCAGAGGTTAGAGACAGGGGCCCTCTCACATATTTCCTGAGCATATATTCAACTTTGCACATGAATGCAGCCTTGTAGATCCCCAGCAATAGGCTAGAGCTTTACAAACTCCCCTAAGTACATCTCATTTCTTTTATCTTCCTTTTAAGTTTCTGGCCAGGCTCTTATTTTTCTGTGATGTTAAACAATTACCACTGATTGTTTTTGACAAATGCTCTGGGAATTGGGGGTTTTTCAGCAGATGTTCTGAATCAGATCAAATAACAACAGCACTCTTTGAATGGGCTTTTCCAAGGGCTGTGAGATAGGTCACATAGTGACAGTGCTCTGCAGATAGAACTTTTTGTGAAGCTCCAAACCCCATCTCCCCCTCCAGTGGCTTCATGGCTCCTGTTTTTCACACTTACTGTGATTATGAGGATGCTGGTTTTCCAGGCTACTGCAGAGCTAGGAAAAGAGTACTAAAAGTAGATCAAGTTAAAATGCTACAAACTCTGCAGTCCTTAATGAGGTTCAGCAGTTTTTCCTGAATAAACACTTTTCAGATTGTTAAAAGACTTTGGTTAATTTCCAGAGGTCTAAAAAGTTGATTTTTGCCAGCATTTTCATTGCTTTTATGGTGGAGCAAATTTATAGAGGTCCTAATTCTGCCATTCCAGAAGTCTCCTACTAATATTATTTTAAAGGGAAACTTGAAATTTAATTCAAAGTTTTCATAGATTTTAAATTATTCTTCATCTTTATTTTCACCTACTTTATTTAGTTGATTACACATTTTAATTCAAAATTCATGAATTTATGGCATGTAGCAGAATCCTAAATTTTCCCATTTTCTTTTAGCATCTTCTTCATATCATATAGTTCCTCATATTATATAAAGGGTTCAAGTGACCTTCCTTTCTATTACCCTTAATTTACTTATATCTTTCTTACCATGTTGTACCCAGAAAAGAACACAATATTTCTGATGTAATCAGACCTTTACAGAATACATGAAGGCCTTCCCATTTCTGCCATTATGGGTGTTATGCTTATATTGCTATTGTTTATCAGTGAACACACTTGATTTAGTATGTGAACCTACACAGATTCAAATCAGGTTGAAGCAGGACACTGGATAATAAAAATTGTAACAAGATGCTGGATAGGTTAGTTTTTCTCTATTGGAGGCCAGGCAATTGTGTACATTGGGATCTGATAATACCCAGAAGGCTAGTCTGCAGAAATACATCAATCCAATTGCCTGGCTGTAAAACCTTTAGGAAACAAAGAAAAGAAAAAGAAATCTAACCAACATTCATGACTTCAAAAATTTAAAAACTCTTAACAAAATAGGCATAGATCAGACATACCTTAAAATTATTAAAGCCATATACCATAAACCCACAGCCAATATCATATTGAATGGAGAAAAATTGAAAGCATTCCTGTTTAGAACTGGAACCAGGCAATGTTGTCCACTATCTCCACTGGTATTCAACATAGTGCTGGAAATCCTTGCCAGAGCAATCACACAAGTGAGAGGAATTAAGTGTGTCCAAATGGGGGCAGAAGAGGTCAAACTCTCACTCTTTGCTGGTGATATGATATTACATCTAGAAAATTGCAAGGATTCAACCAAGAGACTCCTGGAATTATAAATGAATTCAGTAAAGTTTCAGGATACCAAATAATGCACACAAATCAGTGACATTCATATACGCCAATAACAGTCAAGCAGAAAATCAAATCAAAGATGCAACACCTTTCAAAATAGCATCAAAGAGAATTAAATATCTAGGAATATATTTAACAAAGCAGGCAATAGACCTATATAGGGAGAAATATGAAACACTGAGAAAAGAAACTGCAGAAGATGTAAACAGATGGAATACCCTACCATGCTCATGGATTGGCAGAATCAATATTGTTAAAATGTCCATACTACCGAAAGTGATCTATAGAATTAATATAAACCCTATCAAAATAACATCATCATTCTTTACAAATCTAGAAAACATAATTCTACACTTCCTATGGAACCAGAGAACACCTCGTATAGCCAAAGCAATCTTAAGCAAAAAGAACAAATTGGGAGGCATCAGTCTACCAGACTTCAAGCTTTACTACAAGGTTATAGTTATCAAAACAGCATGGTACTGGCACAAGAACAGAGATATAGACCTTTTGGAAGAGGACTGAGAACTCTGATATAAAATCATCCTCATATTGTCATCTAATCTTCAACAAAGCAGACAAAAATAAACATTCGGGAAAAGAATCTCTATTCAATAAATGATGCTGGGAAAACTGGATAACCACATGCAGAAGATTGAAACTGGATCCCCACCTCTCACCTTCAGAAAAATCAACTCATCATGGATAACAGACTTAAACCTAAGGCATGAAACCTTAAGAATTCTAGAAGAAAATGTGGGGAAAACTCTTATAGGCATCAGCCTAGGCAAAGAATTTATGAGGAAGACCCCCAAAGCAATCACAACATCAACAAAAATAAACAAATGGGACCTGATCAAATTAAAAGGCTTCTGCATAGCCAAGGAAACTATTATTAGAGCAAACAGACAACCTACAGAATGGGAGAAAATATTTGCTGTCTACACATCCGATAAAGGGCTGATAACAAGAATCTATATAGAACTTAAGAAAATCAACAAGAAAAAAATCAAACAACCCCATCGATAAATGGGCAAAGGATATGAACAGAAACTTCTCAAAAGAACACAGAATAATGGCCAGGAAACATACAAAAAAGTGCTCAACATCTCTAATCATTAGGGAAATGCAAATCAAAACCACAGTAACATATCACCTAACTCCAGTGAGAATGGCCTTTATCAAAAAGTCCCAAAACGACAAATGCTGGCATGGATGTGGAGTGATTGGAACACTCTTACACTGCTGGTAGGACTGCAAATTAGTACAACCTCCATGGAAAGTCACTTGGAGATATCCAAAAGAGCTAAAAATAGAAATACCATTTGATCCAGCAATCCCATTACTAGGCATCTATCTGCCCAAAGGAATAAAAAAGACATTCTATAATAAAGTCATCTGCACTGGAATGTTTATGGCAGCACAATTCACAATTGCAAAGATGTGAAAACCACCCAAGTGCCCATCCATACATAAATGGATTGATAAAATGTGCTATATGTATACCATGGAATACTACTCAACTACAAAAAACAGTGGTGAACTAGCAACTCTTATATTATCCTGGATAGCGCTTGAGCCCATCCTTCAAAGTGAGGTATCACAAGAATGGAAAAACAAGCTGCACATGTACTCGCCATCAAATTAATACTAACTGATCAACACTAAGGTGCTCACATAGTAGTGATATTCACTGGGTGCCTGGTCAACTGGGTGGGGGCCAGTAGGGGTGGGTAAACTCACAACTAATGCTGAGTACACTGTATGGGGAAGGACATACTTGTAGCCCTGACTTGGGCAAGGCAAAGGCATTATATGTAACCAAAATGTTTGTACCCTCATAATATTCTGAAATAAAATAAAATACCAAGCTCACAAAATTTATTTGGTATTTTATTCTGTTATTCTTTAAAAATATTTTATAAGTTTTTTAAACTTGATTAACAGATTTCTTCTTTCATTGTGAAATACACTACTTTAGAGTACATTTCCAATATTTGATCTTTCAATAAAATATTTTACTCTTTTTAATTAACTAAACACACACAAATACATACACATACCACACACACACCCCTTAAATTTCAAGAATACAAAAAGAATACAAAAAAAATAAAATTTATTTGGCCATTAAACCTTTCTAGTATCTTACTAAAATGTTATTATAAGATATGAAAATCATTGATTTTATTGAAAATGTCACCACTCAATTTTGCTATGTCTAAGTAATATACAGTATGCATAATACTTTATTTTCAAATACATATAAGAACATTTTGGCACAATAAGTTCTAATCTCTTTTTTTTCTTTTCTAATTGTAAATAAGTCTTTTGCACTCCTATATAAGTTATAATTTCTTAAAAATTTTACAACTCATGAAGAACTATTCTCCCATTGTAATTTGGCCAACTTATGATGAGTTCTTCTGAAATTCGTACTATTGTTTCATAGAACATCTCAAAATATATTTCTTTCTGATAAATTCAGTGACTCCACGTCTGAACATGAAAAGCAGCAAAAATAACAAGGTATATTTTAGAACTGAAGACACCTAAGCTGTCAGCTTAAAGGAACATTTGTTATCAACTTTCTACCTTATGAACATCTAGGCTACACTTAAAAATCTAGAATAAAGGCCAAAAAATATTTTGATAGATAGAGCCTATGAAAACCATGAGGAATAAAGAAGCAAGAGACAAAATGAGAGATTAAAACTGTGATCTCTCTAGCTCCATCTCTTTCTTTTCAGCTTGTCTGACTTATTAAATGATTTTTTCTGCTTATAACTGTGATGTTACACTTTTCCATTTGTGACATTAACCAGAGGCACAGAGCACATGGGAAAAAGGGATTCAGAAGCACACATTTAGACATTTAAATACTAAAATACTCAGCTCTCTACTTTTTAGCTTCTTTCTCAAAGAGGTTGAAACCCTTTTGTGGATGACTGAAGGAACAGATTTCAGTTTTATTGCTAAAGTGGAGCAGGAAAGGAAAAAGACATGTTATAATGGAGTAATACTCTGCAATTCTCTCTTTTTGACTGTGTACTATGAACTTGATTCTACAATGAAACAATTTCAAAAGTAGCTCTAAGCTCTCTACACAAATGCCTAATGATATTTTTCATATTCATTTCAACCATTCTAAGTGAAATATGCTATCCCGACATCACAATTTAGAAAGCACCATTGAGTTTTTCTACAATATTTACTATTATATATGTCTTGGGGTTTCTACTAAAAATATGAATACTGGGACCTTGGCACAAATTAATGAACTTGATCTTTATTGTGCAAAATAAATGTATCAGAAATGATCAATACACTAGGAAGAAGCCCAAGATAATATCCTTCTGGTTTTCTTCCTTAATTTTACAGACTATTGTTTTATTTGGGGAGAGAATATGCTTTGGCTTCAGAGAGGCCTGGATTTCAGTACTGGGTTCATCTCTTCCTAACTGTGAGACCTTATGTAAGTTACTTATCTATGCTCAAATATATTGAGCCTCAGTTTCATCATCTGTAAAATGTGGATAATAAAACCTGTTGTGAGGACCAAATCATAAACGCAAATTCGATGACTGCATTGAAAGGAGAGTTTGACTCCAAAAAATGTCCAGGACATTCATCTATGACATGTGCATGGTGACATCCTTCAATTTCCTCAGTTTACATGAAGATTCAATAAAGAGACCATTTCACTAGACATGTGAAAAAATGTGCTTTTCTGAAGTGGTTCCCCCACTCTTCTCTTGAGTTGTAACTGTGTTAAAAATCAGGTCAACTATTTTATCTCAGTTATAAGAAGCAAACATCTAGAGTAAAAGTTTAATTAATTACCCAGAATTTGTGTTGAAATTATAACATTACTTTCTCTAGCTGCTGTGGTGCCTTGAACAAGACTGTTTCCCAGGCCCCAGTTAAATGAAAACTTGAGGCATCAGAAATGTGTAAGTAAAATAAAGAAGAGAAGGGAAGGGGAGAGCAACAGAGAATGTGTGTTTTTTTCTTGGAGGGGGACTACATGGTAGGACTATGTGTGTATATGTGCAGTGGGGAGGTGGTGAGAGTGGCTACTTCTTAGCTATCTGAGGACCAAGCTAAACACCACTATTGCCCTTTAAGTCTGTGGTTCCCAACCCCCAGGCGGTGGACCTGTACTGGTCCCTGGCCTGTTAGGAACTAGGTGCACAGCAGGAGGTGAGCAGTTGGCACTAGTGAACCTTCATATATATTTATAGCCGCTCTCCATGGCTCGCCATTCCTCCTCCCTCCCACCCTAGGTCTGTGGCAAAACTGTCTCCCCTGAAACTAGTCCCTGGTGCCGAAAAGATTAGGAACCGCTGCTTTAAGTCATACAATTCCTTCTAATGACAGCTGCGATTTTTTTCCTTACATGATCAGAGATCACTTTTTGCAATCTCAAAAGCGGCTCAGAACAAAAGGAGCCGCTGCAGTTTGGAGAAAGGGTGAAACCCAGAACTCTGCACTGCTTGTCTCTGTCTACACTGAAATACAGAACTGCATTAAGGTCGCTGCCATGAGTCACTGCTGAAGTCTAGGATAAAAGTTCTGTACCCGCTGGAAACCAATTCCTGCCCCATAGTGCTACAATTAGATGTATAGATTTTCTGAATTTCCACCAAAATTTTTTAAAGCTTCTGGCTTATTCCCCACATGCATTATCTTCCATATTTCGGTTTCATCTTTCTCCAAAAAAATTGTTGGGAAACATTTTTGTACTGCCATGTAACATCCAAAAATATAAAGACATTAAGAGACATGTGAGAAATTGCCTACGGGTTTTCTTATTCCAATTGCCATTCCTGAAAGCCACAACAGAGTGATTCACTGCTTTTCATGGAGAAAATTACCAATCAACAGCGAAAGCAAAATGAAACACTGAGGGATATAGTGTGGGTAGCTCCAGTTATAGACAATTCATTACCACGGCTTGTTCACTGCACAACGGGGGTTTCAAAAGATCACAGCTGGACTTTGCACGAAGCACAAGTTACAGGACTTCACAAGCTTGGACCCAGTTAACAGGGTCAGGGGTCAGGCCAAAGCTGTAATGAAAGGCAGGTGGGGTGAGTTCAGCAGTTTTGGGGAGAAGGAAGAAGAGACATATGAAACTCACCCGTATGAACCTATTTGGAAGAAACTTAATGGAGGAAAATGAAGGAAAAAGATGGGACAACAGTGTTCCTTAGAAATTTAACCATTTTAAACATGGAAAGTCAAGAAATACAATATAACAGTGCTCTTTTAAACAGAGAAGAATATTACTCCAGAGGCAATGGAGGCCTTAGAATTTGAATGCGGAGTGCTGACATAAAGTGAACAAAGATCAGGATCATAAAATCAAAAACAAAGATGTAGCCCCATCTCCAGCCTGAAATGAACTCACAAGGCACATCCACTGGGGGGGCCCTGGGAGTCCCTGCCCTGGGCCATTCAGTCTCCCAGCAGTGTCCACGAGCCACTCCCTCTTGTCTTGGAGTCAGAGGTGCAGGGAGCCGGGGCTGAGTGGAAAGGCTTGAGCTACTGGCAACGGATCCGGCATAAGGAGGAGCCCTGTCTGTCTCTACGGGCTCCACTGTCAAGCTTCCGGCAAGCAGTAGCTCTGAGGACTGCGGCCAAGAATGTTCAAAAGCAAAACCCCATGCCCATGAGGCAGATCTAATAAATCACCCACACTCCTCTCTAACTGGAGGCACAGGCTCTGAGACTGAAGTCACAGTAAGCAGGGGCGATGTGGAGCCCTTCTATCTGCTAGGCGCCATGTGATTCTGAACTTGCATCTGGCCTTTGCACCACGGATAGAGAAAGCTCTGAGGTGGACTTGTCAGCTCCCCTCTCAGGTTAAAAGCCTCACTTCTGACTCCATGGAGATGTACCTTCTTCTCCTTCTGAAGGAGTGGCTCCCAGTTTTGTGAGTAGAAAGCAGGATTTTTCTAACATTCATTCTCCAAACTGGGGAGTAAGGCCACACAGCCAGGTTGCTTCTAGTTGTTAGGAAGCCCCATGAGTTGTAGAAGTATTTCATATGCTCTCGAACTTCATTCTTCTAATGTACAAATGATGAATAGTGGCACTTCTATTGCATCCACTCATCTTTCCAATTGTTTCCAATCCCCTAGGAAATGTCTGTTAGTCATGAGGAAACCAAACACAGACATCAATAGCTTTAAAAATCAGCTTTTGGTTCACCTTCTGCGGCTGAGACTCCACTTTTATTTACAGCTAGCATGTAACATAGCAGTCCAAAGAAAGCCCTCAACTCACCCAGGACAGTAGAGGCCCTTAGAGAGTCTGATAAGGGCTGAGTCATGTAGATTTAACCCAGGCACCCAACAGCCAACAAGCTAGTTGTTTTCATCCTGCAAAATCTTAATAATCCAAACAATATGTGAAATATTAAGCTAGAACTCTTTTATGGAATTCCAAATCTAATGAAAAACTGGCATGGAGCTGGGCATGGTAGCTCACACCTTTTGGGAGGTTGAGGTGGGAGGATTGCTTGAGGCCAGGAGTTCAAGACTAGCCTGAGCAACATGGTGAGACCCTGTCTCTACAAAAAACAGAAAAATTTTCTGGGTGTGGTGGCACGCACCTGTAGTCCCAGCTACTTGGGAGGCTGAGGCAGGATGATTACTTGAGCCCAGGAGTTTGAGGTTGCAGTGATGTATGATGATGCCACTGCACTCTAGCCTGGTCTGCAGAGCAAGACCTTGTCTCAGACAAAAAGCTAGCATGCATGGGCTTTGTTTTTTGTTTGTGTTCACAGTCCATTTATCAAGACTGCTAATGGTTGGGCTTTGTAGACTTAAAGAGTAAGGAATGAGTTATTGTAAGAAGACAGTGTTGGATGTAGGCAGTCAGGGCTGCCAGGTTTTAAATCCTGGCCCTGCCAGTTACTAGTTGTATAACCTTGGATAAGATGTGTAACCTCTTTCTCATTTTCTCCATCTGTAAGTGGGGAAAATACTAGCTATTTCATCAGGTTGTTAAGTGAATCAATTCATATATGTAAATTGCTTAGAATAATTCCTGGACATCATAAGAGCTCAATAAATGTGAGATTTTATTATTATGTCAGGGTGAACCTATTCTCCATGACTAAAGCCTACTGGGGTGGCTGTCTAAGTTTATATTAATGAAGAGAAAATAGATGATGAGGAAGAGAAATTTAGAAGTGATGTCACATGTACAGCCGGGTGAAAAATGCCCTGTGAGGTCATTGCAAAGGTGTGGCTGCATGGCCTTGCTATTCACAGAGTAAACTTGGAGAATGTCATTATGACCACTGATGGGAGCTATTCACAGAGTTAACTTGGAGAATGTCATTATGACATTTAGTCATTTCCTCTCTTTTATACTTTGAAGAATTAAATTATAGTTCATGAGACAATTTTACCTCAGAAGAAGAAAGAAACTGGCAGATTAAATTTAGAAATGGTCTCCTGGCTTCTTACTAAAAGAACTCTCCATCCTCACCAAGTAATTCCTCCCAAGTCTTAACCATAAAGGAACCAAGGGACAACTGTTGGCTAAGAAGAGTTTCAGAGGTTAAATAAAAATAATCAAATATTGGCCCAAAGATATAAGATCACATCATAAAATGCAGGCCTTATTTCTTCTTTTCTCATCTAAAACAAGTAAAAACTTCTATAATTCTAGCAAAGATGAGTCAACTGTGATTGCAATAGCAATTGCTAAATTGCAAAACATACGCTTTCTACATATTCGTGTTGATTCCAGAATGACATCAACACGAAGTGATACAAACTGTTCATCTTTACATTCTGACCTAACAATAATGATCTTTCACTTCCTGATGATCTCAAAATATTTAACAGACATTATTTAATTTAGAAGGTATTAATGTAAGATTCCTATGCAAACATCATAAAAAGGTGGGATGGAAAGGTATGGAGATGTAAGACCTAAATTGTGATGAATCTTTGAAATGTAAAAACAATAACTCATTATAATATTGTCTTTGATGGTTTAGAAAATGTCTTCTCATGTATAATATCGTTTAAATTTTAACATAAACCTGTGAGATAGGCAAGTGAACATACAATAATCTACAATCAAGAAAGCACCAGAGTATTAAAATTGACTAATCAATTTAGAATTTTTTAAAGTAAATGCAAAACTAAAATAATTTTGTATATAAATTCAAATTTTTTGTCATCTTCTTGAAATACGTATGGATAAAGAAAAATATTTCTTTTTGGCAGTCAAAATTATAGGCATTTATCTCAATTTTTAGTCAAAGAAAATCAATGAAGGCAAGAAAGATAGTATTCAATCCAAACTTCTACTTCAGGTGTACCGTTTCTAACCCAGGCAGAATATTTTCCCTGATGTTATGTAAATGCTTACAGGATGTTTATTTTAAAATCTGTCACTCTGAGATGTCAGAAAACTAGAAAGCTATTAGGATACTTTCTTTTCTTTAAATAATTGGCCTTCATATATCATTTTTTAAAAATGATTTTATTATAGTTTATCCCAAATCCAGAAAAAAAGCATAGCTCTTACAAAGGCCCACGAATAGTGTAAGAAAATGAAGAGTCATCTTGATTCACCCCAAGCTTAACTTGTTTCAGGGTTAACCTCCCACGAACCCATCAGAACTATGTATCTCTTCATCATCCATGAAGAGTAGCATGAAGAGTCTGTAAGCAAACACTTAGTATCTGTTTGCCTATCAAATTTTTGCAGGAAGCCAAGTAACCTTTCCAAAAGTAAAATGTGTGATGTGAATTTATGAAAACCCACTCTACTCTGCTGTCACTCTCCAGCTCCTGCAACCAACAAACACTTCAAAGCCAATGACACTTATGAGTCAGAATGTCATGGTGAACACAAATCGGAGAAGGGAAGAAGTGAATCACTTAATGTCTTTAAGTCCATTTTCTCTTTCACACCATGAGTGTCCAAAGCTATACAAGAAGAATATACTCAAACAACCATTTCTATTAATTTTAATCTCATCCTTTCAAAATTTCTACATTTTATATTTTTTATAATGTGAATAATACATTAGTACAGTAGTGACAGGTGATAATTCCAAATGCACTTAGTTTGAACAAAAAGGAAAGATATTCCTTTGTATGAGACCAGTTTTGCAGGGAAGAAGGACTTATTTGTACTCATGTATGTAGTTGGCTTTTCGAAACTGGTTTGCTTCTTAAAAAAAAAGGAGGGGGATATGACTAACAAAAATTTTTCTAGAGAATATGCAATAACCCAGGATGCCTGAAATGTTTAAATCCAGTAAACCTTTTTCCCCATGCGTGCTATGTGATCAAGATGGGTCTCATTCATCAGGAATGCACAGAGATCCAGATCATTATGACAAGCTGTAAACCTGGGAACAGTGTGTTTGAACTGATGAATTTAATAGCGTCAACTAACTGCAAATCATAATGACAGAAGGTGTGTCATAAAAGCAGTCAAAGATTAATCGTGAAAATGCATATTGCTGAGTCAGTTTGCAGGCAACTGATTTTCCCTGGATTTCTTACTTCTTAAGAAGGCCAACCCTCAAGAGTTCTTTCAGAATCTGAACTGAAGGACATAGGAGGTCTCTCTTAGATCACACAATTTGAAATACCACAAGAAAGAAAGGGGGGCAGGAATAGAGAAGGACATTCCGTTTCCTGTAATTTTATTTTCCCTCAACCTAATATAACACTCCGATGGAAAGTGACAGAAAAGAGGCTCTGGTGATTTGTCAAACACAGACTAAGCGCTGCATAAACAGCCTCAATGTGATTCTCCCAGCATTTTTGTCATTCCTAAGCAGGTGAGGTCTTAGGAAAGGGCGTACGCCCACAATTTTTTTTTCCTGATGGCTATGTTTACATAATATTCACTTCCCCCAACCATTTAGATCTTATGTTGATTGCCACAATTTCCAGAATACACATAAAGTTCTGCCAAGTTAGAATATTGAAAACTAGAACATTGAACTTAGACTATTGAACACAAAATATTTACTTTCTTTGCTCCTGAGATAGGGTCTATGTTCCTAAAATATCATCCTTTAACAACAAGCCAAACTTCAATCACATTTCCTTAAAAGGGACAGCATGGGCTGGGATGAAACTCTGTGACCTACACCTTGATATTTGAAGACCTTCACTAACGTCCCATTTTGAAAAATGTGCCTCTTTCATCTTTTTTATAGAGAGGAAAAAGTTCTATGGTAATTAAGGTAACTCTATTTGCCTGATTATTTTTCCCTCTATATAATCTGGCCCTGGAAGATTCAGCTGGAGGTTAGCCCTGCATATAAGAGAGTGCATATACTTGCTAGAGAAAATAAGTTGTAAAGTACTGATTCCAGATAAGCTGCTAAAATTCTAGAAATTTACTTAAATAAAGGATTTAATCTTGGAGACTTGGTTTGGGGTTTAAAAGCACATGGACGTAATAAAATCATCTCTGCTAATCTTTCTTTTTAAT
>CM052440.1:73592177-73645698 GCA_028533085.1 Varecia variegata | reverse complement strand
AAAAAAATGCATATTTAACTCTAATGTTTTAAATCTTCCTCTCTACTCAGAAGAGGGTAGGTGGAAAATCAAAAATAGTTGATATCAATCTATTATTTAGAGAATCTGGCTTTGGGTCAAAGAGATGAGGAAGAAAAGGAGAACGAGGAAGACGGGAAGGAGGAGGAGAAAAACTGAATAATTCAGAAGAAGAAGTCAAACAGAAGAAATATTTGGAGGCTACTTCTTCACAGCCATATGGGATAAATGACGAAGAACAGGCCTTGCTATTTAACGAAAATAAGCTGCCAAAGTACAGGACCATGCAGAAAATAACAAAGCATTTAATTATACAGTGACAGTTGCAGTGCTGGGGATTTCCCGGAGATTAATGGAACAGCTGGGAAGAGTCAGTGGCCCTGGGGACAGCCAAAATGATCACAGTCAATGAATAATACCCAGGAAAACCTTCTCGTTAACTTTGCTATTAAGCGGAAAATGGAGGAGAACTTGGGTGCTTGGTTTGTTTTCCTCTTTTTCTTCCTATTAAAAAAAATTAACACAAGGGATAGTTTGGTTTCCATTAAGATTCCTACAGAGATAATGTCATGGTCTAGTTCATCTCTCACTACTCAAGTCTCTTAGGTATGGATAAAACTTTTCCACTATCCCAGCCTAAACTGGAAGTTATTGACCAAGATAATTTTTAAGGAGGGAGAGTGGGGGGAGAAAAGACTCTATAAAAATTAAGCTTTCGGGCAGAAGGTAGCACCAGCTCTCACGTCAACAAGCAGGATGAAGGCACAATGATGAATAACTAAGTAAAAGATACTACTCTTGTTGGAAAGCGAAACTGACAGTAATGTGCCCAAAACTAAATGCAGTACTTAGCACAACCAAACGCCAACTATATAAATACAAACTTTAAATACGATTTGACTGGAAGCCAGCAAGTTCTTTAAGTCTGGGGTCTTAGCACATTGCTACTATGCTCTTAAGTTTGACAAAGTCAGCTACAAATGTGAATTAAGGCCACACATATTTAGTGCTTTTTCTTGGTGATTTGCCTGTTTTTAATAGCAAAACTAAATGCTCTGAGGCCTTTTTGTTTTTTAAGTTGTACTAGGTGAATTACATTGAAGTGAGACTTATTATAATTTTATAAGACTACATTATCCTCCTCTGCATTATCAGGAAATAAACAAATACTAAAGAATATGAGGACCTAGAGAATTTTTCTCCCCTCAGAGTAAATAAGAATAGAGAAGATCGAATCAGGTTACAGAGTTCTGTAGTTAGCACGGGTCCTTAGGCAGCACTTTAATTTTAAGGATAAAGAATATTCAGAGAGATTGGTACTTGCTTTCCCAAGATCAAGAGGAAAATGAATGAAGTCACAACAATAACTTCTACTTCCCACTCCCACCAGTCCGACCAACGTTCACATATTTCCACCAGTGTTATTCGTTTCTTGGGTTTTTTTTTTCCCCTCACATGGTCAGCTTTAATGTCTCCTTGGTGAAGAGATATTTATCTTTCATGCTCTAATAGAATAGGCTTTTGACAAAGGAAAGTACACTCTGCCCAGAGGTCCAAGCTTGGGTAACCACTGCTGCTTGGCGAAGGTCACAGTGTCTCTATAGATATATTCAGGAAGTTACACAAACACACAAAGCTTTATAATCTACCAGCATTCTTCTTTGATCATCTTGCTTGAAGAAATGCCCAGAAAGGAGAGAGTGTAAAGTACATTGATAAAAAGGGATAGTTTTGGGGATCAGTTCACTAACCCTACCCTGGGCATGTCACTTATCTTCTCTGAACTTTGCCTTTACCTAGAAATGGAAATATATCTTTCAAATTTGATGTGAAGATGAAAATGAAAAAAAAAATTTAAATGTATAATATTTAGCACATAATGGATGGACATAATGTGTGCTTAGACCAAAAACATATCAAAAGTGTACTTAGCATGTAATGGGCACTCAGTAGTATGAGTTTATTTGCTCTTCCTTAAAATGGTTTTATAGACAAAATTTATAGTCCTTAGAGATAAATTAATATTCAATTTGAGAAAAGGTGGAAATCTACTGTCTCTTCCATGGCTTTCTGTTCCCTATTGCAAGTAGTTAAAAGAAATGTCTCAGACCCACATGTCCTCTAGGAGTAAGGAGAGAGATCCTCTAATCTTTTTATCAGATTCCTTGATCCCTTGACCACCAAAAAATGCACGATATCACACACTGTCCTTCTTTCCCATAAGCCCAAAGGAACTTTCTGTGATAATGGAAGTGTTCTATATTTGCAATGTCCTACCTGGATTATTGCAATAGTCTCCTAACTATAGTTTCTCTGTTCCTACCCTTGTTTTCAACCTCTCCCCATAAATATACACCATATTGTGTTCTTAGCATAGAAATTAGAGTGGTACTGTAAAATGTGTCACATCAGGTCACTCCTCTGCTCAAAATATTCCAATGGCTTTTCATCTTATTCCAGTAAAAGTCAAAGTCTTTGCAGTGACCTGTAAGAACCTACATGGTTTCACTCTGTAAGAATCCCTGACTCTTTCTTTTTCTTCACTCCACTCCACTCCACCTAAACTGGCCTTCCCTTTGTAGACATAGGCCCTTTGCACAAGGTGTTCCCTTTGTCTGGAACACTTTTTGTCCATGTATCCACATGACTGACTCGTTTACTCTCTTCGTATCTCTGCTTCCATGCAATCTTCTCACTGAAATATTCTCTGACTACTCTGTTAAAAATTGCAACCTTCAACCCTGTTTCTATTCCCATCTTTTTCTTCTATTACAGCTATCACCATCTGACACACTATGCATTATATTAATTTTCTTATTATGTCTTTCCCTTTAGAATGCAAATCCATTTTTGAAAACCCTTTTGTTCATTGCTATATTCTCCGAGCCTTAACCAGTGACTTACATATAACAGGTGACAAATAAACATTTGTTGAATCAATGGTTCTATAGCTAGAGGATAAGAAAGAAGGGCCTTCTGAGAGAGGAATTTGCATGACCTTGACTAAATGTGAGGATTAAGAAGTAGAGAGCTTGCTGAATCTGTCCTCAAAAATTCATGGAAAAGGCAGAAGGGCACAGTCTCCTGGTTATCACCTACGTCAGCAAGGATGTAAATCAGGGAGCTTGACATTAAAAAAACCTGCATGATTTCTTAACCTCTGTGCATCTCCAGATATGCTATTTTAGTAATCCCCTATCCATTTTCTGGTAGTAATTAAACATATGACTCTTCTCAGTAACAGTAGGATTAGAGAGAAGTTGAAGGTACACTATATAAAGTCCAGCTTAGGGGTGGGATTAAGGGGCAGGGGGTTCAAAGAACCATAAAAATTAAAGCAGGAGATGACAGCTTTAAATAAACCCTTAAAGCATGTTAAGTCTGTCCCTTCTGCAGTGAGGGCCATATGAAAGCACAAGAAGTCAGCTTGGGTCTATGATGGGCTGTCACGGGTTAAACAGTCAGAATATCTTTGGGGTGCTCCAACACCCATTGGTAATGAGTTATGTATACAACATAGTCCTAGATTTGTCCAAAGACAATAAAGATGTTCTGTAATTTGTCAGTCAACCCAGTTCTGATAATCAGAGCCAAAGAGAGTTATCAATATTCAGAATATCCAGGTTAAGAAAATGAAAACATAAGTGACAGGTTAAAAACAAGAAGAAAGAGTCCCCGATTTAAGATCCTGATAATGGACAGGGCCAAAGTTGAGAAATACAACAGAGGAAAGAACAAAGGCATCTGGAGCAAGTGTTTTCATTTTCTGTTGCTGCATAACAAATTGCCACAAGCTTAGTGGTTCAAAACAGTACCATGTATCATCTCATAGTTTCTCTGGCTTGGGTGTCCTTTGCTCAGAGTCTTAACCAGGCTGCCATCAATGTATCAGTCAGAACTGTGGCCTCATCAGAGGCTTGACTTGGAAAAGATCCATTTCCAAACTCTTCAGGTTGTTGACAGACGTCAATTCCTCCAAGAGGTGGGATGAAGTTTCCATTTTTCTGCTGACTGTCGTCCGGGCCACTCTCAGCTCTTAGAGGTCACCCACAATTCCTTGCCACATAGCCCTCCCACAACATGGCAGCTCACTGCTGCAGAGACAGCAAGGGGGTCACTCTCACTCCAGTCTGATGCTCTTGATGCTTTCTATTGGTTAGAAGCCAGTTATAGATTCTGCTGGAACTCAAGGACAGGGGACTTGACTCATCAAGGGTCAAGCATTGTTTCTCAAAAGTTCCATGTTTTCTCTTGCTTCCACTCCTGTTATGCTGTTTCTTCTGCCCAAAACACATCCCTATCCCTCATCCCCTCCCTCCTCAATCAGTCCTGACTTGGCTAACTCATACTCATCTTCAGCTCTGTGATCGCTAATCCCCCAAGCCTAAATGAAGTATTGTGCTGTTGTGCTTTCCCATAGATCCATGTATGTCCTTTATCCTGGAACTTACTGCTTTCTAAAGATCTGCCTGACTTGTTAGCTACTAACTCCCTGAAACTAACAGTGATTTGACCTAGTGGCTGCTGAGTAAACTGCTGAATGAACAAATGCCAAATTTTACTGTAAGCACTATCATGCCATTTTCCTGGATGCCTTACATTCATTTATTTTCCATGGTTGAAAGGTGTAAAGAGATAACTAAATATCACCTATGCAGTATCTTTTTATTTTGAGATAATTTTAGGCTTACAAAAGAGTTGTAAAAATAGCACAGAACAGAGAGTTATGTATATCATCCACACAGACTCATGTAATGTTAACCTCTTACATAATGAGAGTGCAATGATCAAAACTAAAAACTTAACAGTGGCTTAATACTATTATTTAAACTACTGATTTCATTTGGATTTTACTAGTTTTCCCAATAATGTCCTTTTTTTCTCATGTTGCATTTTGTTGTCATGTTTTCTTGGTCTCCTCCAATCTGTGACAGTTCCTCAGTCTTTCCTTGTCTTTCATGACACTGACCCTTTTAAAGAATACTGGCCAGTTATTTTGCAGACTGTTCTTCAATTTGGGCTTGTCTGACATTAACCCATGATCAGACTGAGGTTACGCATTATTGGAAAGACAGCCACATGAGTGATGTGCCCTTCTCAAAGCATCGTATCATCATGTCAGTATGCCACATTCCTAATGATACCTTTAGTATTGCTTAATGTGGTGTCTGCCAGGTTTCTTTACTGGAAAGTCACTACATTCCTCTTTGTAACTAATAAATGTTTATTTAAGGGGAGATACTTTGAGACTATGCAAATATCCTGTTTCTGCTTAAATTTTCACCCACTAAATCCATCGATGGATGCTTGCAGCGATTATTCCTCTGATATTCTAATGTTCTATTGTCCTCATGCATTCTATAATTATTAATTAGAATTGTTTTTGAAGGAAGACTTTTTTTCTCCCTCCTTTATTTATTTATTCAGTTATTTATTTCGGTATGGACTCAGAGATATCCGTATTATCTCTTGGGTTGTAATCAGTAATATTTTTGGCTTTACGTTGTTATTTATTTTGCTCAAATTGTCCCAACTCCTGCCATTGGGAGCTCCTTTATTTTAGGTTGGTAGACATGCCTCCATCCTGTCTTTAATTTTTCAGTGTTTCCTTACTTTCTGATACCACAAGATGTTCCATGCTAATCTTTCCTTTCCATATCCCAGCCCTGGATCTAACCACTTCTCTGAGGAATCCTGGTTCCTTTTATTGGAGAATTGATACCTGCTTCTGAGAACACTATGATGGTCTTAAATCTACACTCATTCCCAGGCTCTCCACACTGGAGTTCTCTCTCTCTCTTCTGTTTTCCTCCTAGAAAGACAAATGTCAAATGACAATTGTAGGAACTGATATGGGGCTATGCCACAGCAATGGACACATGACCATATAATATAGCAGAAAGAGTGCTGAACTTAGAGTTGGAAGAATTTTTGATCATCTGGCATTTTGACTCTGCATCTAGTTTGGATAGAAAAGATATAAGTAAGAGAAATTACAAACATAATTGCAAATGAGAGGAATCTGCCTAAGAACACTTCGGCTATTCTTTCCCCTGAATGTGTTCTCATGTTGCTAAATTTCAGTGGTAGGCAAACAATTCAGGTTATTATTATCCTATAGAAAGGAGTGAATTGGTGAAAAGCAGCTTGCTTCTTTTTAGGCTCTACTTTCCCACCCCACCCCCCTAAAAGGATTTGAAGCTGAGATTTCACTTTGCCAGCAGGGGGGAAAAAAAAAAGTAAGCACCTTTACAAGAACAATCAAAACAATGACTCATGAACTCTGTGCAAGGATTTAAGATAATTTTCCTGTTTTGAGAACCTTTAGGGGATTATGCTAAATCATACGCTGAAGGGTGAAAAGGAGATTGTATGCAGCTGGAGAACATCTATGTTTGCATGACACACATTGGCAGGATTCAGGCTGGGCTCTAAACAACAAACACTGACTTCCTTCAACAGCACATTCCAGGCCCTGCTGTTAGGAAGCAAGGGCAAAAAAGACATTTAAGTATGATCATAAACAATCATTCAGAAGTCACTAGAAACTGGTCTCTTGAAACACTCTTTTCCTACTCTCTCACTTATCATCTGCCACTTCCCAGCTCTCAAAACATATACATTCTCCCTTCAGAACATGTGCTTTTGAAAATGGGTTTTATTAGACTGAATGTTTTTAATTTAAAAAGAGAGAGAGAGAGAAGCCCGATCTCCCTACAAAGCTTTGTGTTCCGTGAAATCTCTGTTATGAATACTACACTCTTTTACTGCAATTCCATTATCTCAGATTCACGCACTGTATATACAGCCTTGGTGTTGTTTAAAAGCCTGGAGCCCATCTCTTCCAAGAATGTGTTAACACGATGTTCGATGTTCAGTTTTCAGTTGCCAAGAAAGGAGTTGGATTTTGCTTTATTGGTTAAAAGCAATTCTGTTGACAACAGCAGGACTTCTTGCCGTGTCCATTTCTCAACCTCTGGTTGCTGGAGGATGTTGGACCGAACGTGTCTGACCACTGAGAACTTGATGAAACTCACAGAGAAAATCTTACTGCGGGTATTAGGCTCTCTAGGTGCAATTTCCACAGCCATCTCGATGTCAATATCTACCGTCTCTGCAAGACGTATTTCCGGGCTGCCAGATGGCATATGGTATCTTATGCCAAGAATTCACCCCTTTACATCCATCAGAAATTGAGGGGGTTTTGTTTTGTTTTGTTAACACCTACATATATTATCTTCCAGCATACACTTTGTGGAAAGGTTTTACCTACTACGCAGAAAGGTAGAGAGCTTGTCAAATTAATACCTACAAAGTGGCTTAAGCCCTTCTGAACATCCTTACAGTCACGGTTAATGAATGAGCAACTGCTGACATGGAAAGATTCTCATTAGCCACCTAGATATGATGGCAGGGTTGAGGAGATTTCCATGATGCCTCCAGGAGTGTCACTTTGGCAGAGGATAAGCCTAAGGTGGCAGAAATGGAATGAGGTGCAAACTGTATAGGACCACCCCTCCTCCCCTTCCACCTCTCACACAAGTGGCACTTACTTCTCAGAACGTCAAGGGTGCCAGATTAGGGGATGAAAAATTGGAGCAACAGAGAGAGGTCGCTGTTAATCTCTGCCTTTCTTGCTCATTTATTTTCATCTTGCTAAGTAGGTGGCCTTCGTCCTATTCCATGAATGATTGATTATGTATTCTGGTTCTGTAGCCTCCCGTGGAAAATTTCCACTTACCTTCTTAAGGCACAGCAAGCTTGGCTGTGTGGGTTTTTTCTTTTTTTTTTTCTCCTGTTGGTTTAGTTAATTACCCAAACCCATCAGCATCTATTTGTCTCAAATTGAACTGAGGTCAAAAGGTGGGAGGAAATCAGTATCAGCTGCCATATGGCACCAAACTGAGACAAGCAGATACCCAGAAGTTGCATCACTAACAATAAGCAGATTGGTAATGTTTCATCCCCCTCTCCGGAAGGCTCACGGTTCAATTTTCATCCTCTGCTCCTATGCCCAATTCGTGGTTTAAATTGGATGCATGAACAACTTAAGGTGAACAGCCACTTAGTTGGCTGGTTTTGTTTGGTGTATCTTGAGATACTTTATAAACTGTATGGATCAGCGTGTGGAAGGGACATCGGTGTTAGCGTAATGCTTCATGGACCACCAATTTGCCCCATCCAAAACAACACCGCAAAGGGGAGTGTGGGACCTCTGACTACCCAAATAATGTGATCCAATGACTTCCCCCCGCTCTGCGGCCACTTAAAAGATGAGAAATATGAGAAAGGGACTGCTATTCCTCCACAAGTCTACGTGTGTGAGCCCTCTCCAGTCAACAGTTTGTTGAATGGGGCTCATCTTAAGGCAAATGAGAAAGCTGGGTAGGAGTGAGCACACTGCCCACCGCAGCTAAGTCGTGTGGGTGCCGTGCTTTCACTTATTTATGGCAAAAGGAAGAAATAATATTTCATTCCACCCAGGCACAGCTTCTCTGACTGAAGAGATGACCCTGGCTTTGGCTTCCAGAACCTAAGATAATTAACATTGTCAGCGTATTACAAGGCTGGCGTAAACATGCCAGAAAATGACACCTCGTCTTAATCATGCTTTTGCCCCGAGGAAGTATTTCTCAAACAGATGCAACCCCAAGCTCGGGCTTCATATTAGCAACTGTGTTCAAGTTTAAAGCCCTAGTATAAAGGTCAGTCAGGTCCTCTGCTCCCCAAACTGCGGACCATGCACCGAAAATATGCTTAGAGTCAACTCAAGTGAGCCCGAGAGTGAAAGAAAAGCTTTTAGTGATTGGTGAGCACATTTAGTTAACACTAAAAACAAAACCCACACCACCTCTCTGGGATGAGAAATCATTTCCAGAGACTTTTAGACGTGGTGATTCCCCAATTACTGTCAGTAATTCATTCCAAGGTAGGTATGTTATACGTAATTATACCATACTGGAGAGGAAAGGCTAACCCTAAGCATTCACAGCACGGATTATATTTTATAAATACTGCACAATCTTTCTTCATTGCTGCCACTGAGACAAAACAGTCCTAGGTGAGCATGAGAAGACAGGTGAGAAAGACCAGGAACAAGAGACGGCGTCTCAAGGAACCACAGGTCTATTCAGTCACAGACCCGGGGGCTTCGTGCATGATGATGGCTAACATGGAGCATTTATCAGGTGTCAGGCACTGTTCTAGAGTATTTCCATGGATTGTTCCACTTGATACTTACAATGACAACCTGAAGCAGTCTTTTATTCTCCAGATATTTATTGAACGCCTACAATATGTCCAACACTAATCTAGGTGGGGACATTGCACAGATCAAAACACACAAAAATGCCTGCACTCTATAACTCACGTTCTAGTGCAGCCAGGAAGCAGTGGAGCCAGGATTTGAATCCAAGAAGTCTGGCTACTGGACTATAAAATTATTATAATTAGTGGGTATCATACAATGCAGCCTCTTTTGGAGACCAACGAGAATCTCATAAATCACAGTCAAATGTGAAACAATTGGGAGATGTGTGATTGATATTACCGGATTGCTGAGACTGAGCTATTCGCAATTGGAATCATCTAGCAGGGTCTGAAACTGAAAAGAGCTGGCATTTGGAGTCAGCACATCCGAGTTCAGATTCTGGCACTGCCACTTAGTGCATGCCTTGGGCAAGTTGTTAAACCTCTCTGAGCCTCAATTTCCTCGTCAATAGAGATTATAATAGGACTTAATTCATTGTGTTGTGGTGAGCCAATAAATGAGATATTATAAATAAAATATGTTGTACAGTGCCTGGTACTGTATTTATACTATAAACTATACTGTATTTATACTATGAATAATTTTTATTATTTGCATTCATGGGCTTTCAACCCTAGACAATAAAATATGAGAAGCTAATTTAAGCCATTTTAGGAATATGAACACTGCACCTTATAAATTCCTGACTACACAGATGGAGGCAGAGCAGAAGTCTCTAGCCCACCTGTCTTCAGTACATGAGTGCACAGGGGTGGGTGTGCAGAGAGAAAGGGCAGACTGGGCCTGCATTACCCAGGAGCACCGTTCAGCTCAGCCTGAGATGGATGCTGAGGTCCCTTTGCCCAAGGACATTGGGCCTTTTGATCCTGTATCACAACTTTGCTCCCTGTAGATCTCTGCCCTCAGAATAGCCACGTTATCCAGGGGCCATAGAAAGCAGAGATGCCTGAGAATCACAAACCAACTTGTGCATGAGGATTTCACCTGGCCTGGCCACTCTACATCTGGTTCATTAGTTCTTTTAGTTACTAACCTCTGCTTCTATTATTTTGCTCTCCATTTTCCTATCTTTTCTCTCAGTGAGGAGGCATTCATTGATAAATCCACATGGTTTCACCCACTTAGTGACTTCCTCTCTTATGTATACAGCTCCAAAAGGCACCCCGTTCTTGGCCAAGAAGGGTGAATGACTCAACTGAGGCCATGCCTTACTCAAGTGACCACTCAATGTGATCCCGTAAATTTGTAAATTAACCAGCTACCAGCTGTGACTCTTCAGGATGTTGGTCACCCTATCCATTTGGTATCCCCCAAGTCTGATTTGGACTCAATTCTTGAGTTTCCAAAGGCTATTTTGAACCTCAGGGTAAGGGGCAAATGTGTGCACAGACTCAGAGACCTTACTCTGTGGAGAATATATTAATTCTCAATAGTGTTTTACCATCATAACTTACACACAGACACAGACACAGGCATGTACACACTCTTACACATCTATTCATCAAATAACAGTGAGGATTTGAAAATTATATAATTTAATCTAGTAGGTAGGCTAGTATCCTTAGAGCCTGTGAAGCTTAATTTTATTTCTACCTGTATCAATGCATCTCTGTAGAAAAAGCATTCCAAGATTAAAATGAATTTCACATTTTTTGGCAATTCCTTTCTTTTAGTATGTTTGCATTTGCTCCCCTATAAAATGAAACTCACTGTGATAAAATTATTTATGGTAATTTGGGGGCCATATAAACCAGTACATGTTAGAAATAAAATATGTTAATAGTGGGAATGATAATGTAACCCCAAACAAGGTACAAAGAACTTAACATAAAATTAGCTGAGCAGATAGATAGTGGTACTTGGTAGATTATAATGAATATTCTGTAGATGACCAAGTAAGATAGAAATGTTTACTTACCGAAAATGATGGCAATGCTACATTGCATAAAGATAACTTTAAAAATCATGTTTCATAATACTCTAAATATGACACATTACAAGAGCTTATGTTTTCTTAGTGATGGTTGGTTTGAAGAATTTCTTAATTTCTACCAAACAAAACTTCCTTTCTATTGAACCTGAAAATATGACCTGAGAAAACTATATAGTATATCCATTTTTCTTCCAAAGCTGCTTGTGCCAATTATTCACCCAAAAAGCATCATCAGGGTATAATTCTGGATAATTAGAACCAAAAAACAATCAGCAACAATAAATGACAGCAGTCTCTTACATTTATAAGAAGTATCATAGTTTTTAACAGTATTTATTGACCTAGAAGTCTCCAGCAATAATTAATCATGAATTATTCATAGCAGATAAAAGATCTCTAGTTATCTGATGGGATCCAATCCTACCCAATCTGCCCTCATAAAATGTTTGAAGCCTTTTGGCATTTTGCCGTGTGTAGGAGCTTGGTTCTTCCAGCTATTTGGTTCACAAGAACATCTTGTATTACAGTGAAGGAAAAAAACCCTCCTATTGTGAGGAATAATGAAGAAAAACTCTGCAACCCAATATTTTTAACACATATCATTTAAAAATTTTGACTTAACTATATATTTCCTTTAATGTTGACATACGAGGACTTTGACGTTTTTGCAAAGCTTCTGAGTTTTGCTTTGGAGGCTCTTCCAGGTCAAATAATTAATGCATCCTCCCTTCCCACCGAGGATACTTAACACGCTTCACATTTTTCACATATTAAACATTATGCTCTTCTATCTTCCTTTACCATTTCCAGCCTCCTCCCTTAACACCTCCTTCACATACTGCTGGGCCGTGAAAGCCAAATAAGAGGTTTTAGCACGAAATCATAAGCAAAATTTGGAAGGGAAATATTATTTTTAAAACTGAGTTGAATAACAATATATTTTAAGGTCTTTTAGTAGTTTAATCATGATTTCCTGTCTGGTTCCTCATTTTTCTCTAACAATGGTTCAAGTGAAGTAAAATACTTTATATAGACACTGATTAATCTAAATGAGTGTTCCTAAGTAAGAAGGAAGGGAGGACAAGGGAGGGAGAAGGGAAAAAAAACATTTTTTGAGCACCTACAGTTGTGCTTGCATTTTGTTAGAAGTTTTTAGAGTATTGTAGATAAAAGCAGATACTGGAGCCAAAATGCCTGAGTTTGAATCCTGTTAATAGTTCTGCTGGAATCCCATCACTGCCTGGATGACCTCGGGTGAGGTACTTACTCTGGACTCTCAACCTCTTCTTCTGTAAAGGGATAAGAATAGGGTGAACGCATGGAGTAGTTGTGATGAGTATATGGGTTTATATGCCCGAAGTCCTATAGCAGTGGTTGGTTCATAGTAAATGATATCCACACAGTAGCTAATCATTAGAGTTATCTCATTTGGTTTGAGTCCATAACAGCCCGATATAAGACTGCTATTAATATTTTCATCAGTGTTTTAGGGCAGAGGAGATGAGGGCTCATCAAAGCTAAGTAAGCTGAACACTCACACGTTCATAAGTGGCCTGACTCCAAACCCGTGCTCCTGCCACTGATGGAGAGTGAGGACTTATGAGCCAGCCCTGCAAAGCTTTAAAAGGACCTTTCCATCTGGGCACTGTGGCTCACACCTGTAATCCTAGCACTCTGGGAGGCCCAGGCAGGAGGATCAATTGAGGTCAGGAGTTCGAGACCAGCCTGAGCAAGAGCGAGACCCTGTCTCTACAAAAAATAGAAAAATTAGCCAGGTGTGGTGGCACACACACATGAACTCCCTGTACTATTTTTGCAGCTCTGCACAATTCTCTAAAAATATTTCAAGATAAAAAGTTGTAAAAATCATTCATTCTGCTGAACACAGACTATAATTAGCTGATTTCTTTTTTTAAAATTTTATTTCAGAATATTACAGGGGTACAAATGTTTTGGTTACATAAATTGCTTTTGTACCATTTGAATCAAAGTTATTAGTGTGCCCATCACCCAGATAGTATGACATTGTACCCCAAGAAAACACCATGGTCCCTGAGGACAAGAAAAATTGTATATAGTTCTTTGGACTTCTCCCACAAATATTAGCATTTTATTGGGCTTTTAGTGAGGGGATTGCAGAGAAGGTGGAAGAGTTGGGAACACAGTAGAATTTTCATAAACATTTGTAAACTGATGAATGGGAAACATAAGAAATTACGAGTTAAATTTTGGGACCCAAAGATTTAAATGTATCGTGCTCTTGATTTCACCTCTTTTGGAACACAGTTATAAAACAGATTCAAGATACAAAATATTTGAGTGGAAAAAAAGCCCAGGGCATTGGAACAGACAACCATTATTCATACTACCATGTGTGGTTGAGTCTTCCTTTAAAACATCTAACTCAACATGTGTTGCCAAATGACTAGGAAGCTGGCTCAGTTGTTAGATTCAGTTGTAATTTATGGGGATTTTAGTGCAAAAAGGAGTCAATTACTTTCCAGACAAATAAATATGATTTTTTCAATTTTTATTCTTACATTTTTATTTTTGGCTTCACCTCTTAAATTATTATCCAATGGCATAAAACAAGAGAGAACTTTTTAAAAGATTTAAAAAACAGGAAATGCATCATTGAGAAAAAGATGTTATCTTTGTGCCTAAAACAGTGGAAACTTATGAACTTTTCTCAAAACTACAGTTCTTGCTACACTACCATTGCATAAGTTTTATAAACACCACTGTCCAAGAGCAATTTAAAATCATTTTTTCCAAATTTTGGGGAAGGAACAACTATTTGACTTTAATTTGGTTCTACATCAAACTTAACTATATGGAGTATGATGTCAATAAGCTCAAAGTTGAAGGTTCAATGCATAGGTGGTCTACTTAGCTTGCCTCAGTTGAAAATTTGGTATCACAGTCTTAGACTCTATGTTTAACCTCCAGACACTAACCGCTGCATTTAGCCCGACCCATTCCCACTATGCCAAACAACTCAGTCTCATCTTAAAATCAAAGCTCCTCACAGTTTTTGACGCTTACGCTTTTTTTTTAAACAACACTTACCCTACTATGATGTAACTGAAAAGTTCATTTACATGCCCCAGAAAAACTTCACAGGCACTCTGCCCCACAGAGCACTTTTTGACTCACTAGTCTAGCCCTGCTAGAATGTTAACTTCACTAGGGCACAGGGCATGTCTGTGTTATTCACACTGAACCATCAGTACCCTCAACAGGGCCTGGCACTCAGAGTATACAGCTTGCAGCTCACAAAAACCTATGTGTTTTTTTTAAAGGTGAAAGCATCTATCCCAAATGGAGACTGAGTACTTAGCAAACTTAACACAATGATTCCTAAAATGTGACCCCTTAGACCAGCAGCATCGGCATCACCCGAGAACTTGTTAGAAATATAAAGTCAATGGCCCAACTGCAGCCCTAGTGAATCAGAACCTCTTGGGGCAGCGTCCTGAAACATATATTTTGGCAAGCCCTGCAGGTGATTCTGAGGCATGGTAAAGTTTGATGCAGACCATTATAGCCCAAAGAAGAAAACTCTCACCCAAACTCAGTGCTGATTTGCAGCAGTAGTTCCAAATCACATAAATTGATCCATTTTAGTACAAAAGTATATGTACATATCTTGGAATAAATCCATGAGAAACGAGTTTCTGTAAAGAATAGATATTGGGGCCAATATGATTGATCACTGTGATACACTTTATGTAGCAATGTACCTTGAGTCCTAAGACAGCGTGGGAGACAGAAACAAGAGATACAAAATACAATATTAAGCAAGGGATTATAATTGTGAGGCTTCCTCCCCGCTCACCTTTCTTATAACATATCTCCTAAACAAAAGTTATTTAATGAACATGGAAGTAATATAATATGGTGTTAATGTCCCTAAACCAAGAGCCAAAGACCTGTTTTTCTTGACTAGCTGTAAGTTATCCAAAAAAGTGACATTATTTCACTGGAATTTCTCATCATTTCAATGAGCTAAATAATGCCAAAGTAGAAAATTCTATGATTCAATGAGAACATCAAGGGCCTATAACGTTCCAAAACAAACATATTTCCAGATGACAGCAAGTGAGGAGGGATGATATATATGCTAGATCCAAAAAGCTCCTGACAAGCCAGAAGAGTTGACTAAATCTAACAAAACAATATTTAAGAGGAAGAAAATAAGCTTCTATACCTGTGTTAAACACACACACACACACACACACACACACACCGCTCTGGTATAGATTTGGGAAGATTTGGCTCAGGAAAAGCACACATTAAAGAAACAAACTAAAACAAAACAAAAGCCTTCATTTGCGACAAACTCCCCATGAGCCAATATTGTGTCTCCATCACCCCAAAAGCAACAGTGACCTTAGGCTGTCTCAGCAGAAGCAAAGTATCTCAGAGCAAAACCACAGTTGTCCTCTGATCTTTTCTGGGCAAAGCACCTCTGAAAAGTCTGCATTCAATTCCAGGCTCCACATTTTATGGAATGTATAGGGAGAGGGGAACAGTGAGGACCATGCCGTGACTAAAAACCAAGACATCTGTGGGGCAAATAAAGCAAACTATTGGTAGCTAGATGTGAAAGAATGGACTCAGGCATGAGTCGAGGCATGCTAACTATCTTCAAATATCTGAAGGGCTGTCATAAAGAAGAGGGACTTACCGTGTTCTATGTAACTCTAAGGGGATAAAGTTAAAGTCAATGATTAGAAGATACAGACAGAAAAGCCTTTGGTTTCAAAGAAGGAAAAGTAACAGACAGAGTTGTGACAGTTTTATGTGTCAATTTGGCTGGGCTATAGTATCGATTTACTCAACCCAACATTGACACTGATGTAGGTGTTAACAGGAAGGTATTTTGTAGATGTAGTTAACATCAGTAGAGCTCAAGTAAAGGAGACTGCCCCTGATATTGTGGGTGGGCCTCATCCAGTTATTGGAAGCCCATAAGTGCAAAAACTGAGGTTGCCAGAGTGGGAGAAAATCTGCCTTAAGATTGCAACATTAACTCCTGCCTGAGTTTCCATCCTGCCCTATGGATTTCAGTTTCGCCAGTTGCCACAATCATGGGAGATAGTTTCTTTAAATGAATGAATGAATGTGTGTGTGTGTGTGTGTGTGCGCGCGCGCGCGTGCACGCATGCGTGGGTCCAAGCGGTTGCATCTCTCTGAGGAACCCTGACTTAGGGATGGAATGATCTACTTACAGTCATGTTGCATTCCCATCACTGGAGACATCCAAGTGCAGGGAAGATAACTACTTTGGTCATTTAAAATCTATGCCTCTTAATACAATTAAAGCATGTGCGTCAAACCAGATGACACAGTCTAGCTCAATTTAGTTGTGTGTTCATTAGGACCTAGAATGTGTCAGATGCTGTGTGAAGCTCTGGGGATACAATGATGTGCTGAAACAGCTACTGCTCTGTCTTTTTGCAGTACACATGGATCCTGTACTATGTGCAGTGCACCAGACTAGACATTCTAGAACACAAAGTTGGTGCTCAACAGAATCTTGCTCAATGAATAATTGAATGAAAGAGTAAAAACATATTTTAAGATTGTAGGGAAATGTATATATACACATACATATATGTTATTTGAGAAATCTTTCTATCAAAAATATTAAGTTGTTTTAAAGCTTTAGTTTTTAGTAAGATTAAGATTTGATGGCTGGGTGCAGTGGCTCACCCCTGTAATCCTAGCAGTCTGGGAGGCCAAGGCGGGAAGATTGCTTGAGCTCAGGAGTTTGAGACCAGCCTGAGCAAGAGTGAGACCCCATCTCTACTAAACATGGAAAAAAAATTTAACCAGGCATCATGGCATGCACCTGTAGTCCCAGCTATCTGGGAGGCTGAGGCTGGAGGATCACTTGAGCCCAGGAGTTTAAGTAAGGTTGCAGTGAACTATGATGATGCCACTGCACTCTAGCCTGGGCGATAGAGTAACATTCTGTCTCAAAAAAAAAAAAAAAAGAAAGATTTGATTGTCAAAAAGTTCTATAACATGTCATTTCATTCTCCAATAAGGCATAAGTCTAAGTTATTTTCCTAAACTCTTCTTCCTTTTGACTACCTCCTCACATACTGATCTTAAAAAAAAATTGACTCAATGTCTATTCATTTGACTTATTTGGAACTGCAAATTCCTAAAGCATAGAAACTACAACCTCTGGAAACTCTGTAACCTTCCTCCCTGTTCTGTTCTGCATGGAGGAACACTAACAGCCAGCTGCTAGGTGGGGTGTGCTCATCTGGCCTCCAGTCGCCCACAGACACAGAACTCACCATACTGCTATTTAAACAAAATTGCTAAAGAACACAAGGGGAACAACAGTCTGGATTTCAATAATAAGAGAATCTTAGAATTAAGCCCACATTTGTATCACACTTGTAATTTTTCGAAGTACCCCCAAAGCCATAATTCCATTTTATCCTACCAATTATCACTGTAAAAGAAAAAAAAAAGAGTAAATGAACGTATTAACATCATTGGACAGATGAATAAAAAGAGTCGTGGATGGGTTTAAACTCCAATCCTTACAGTCAGTTGTGTGCTTTTTTAAAAAAAATTAGATCATATTTACAGGACCTAGCGCAACGTAGGCTATTTGGATAACAACGAGAAACTTATTCTTTTTTTTTTTTTTTTTGTCATTTAATTTTATTTTTATTTATTTTTATTTTTTTTATTATAGCTTATTATGGGGGTACAACCGTTCTGGTTAAGTATATTGCCCATGCCCCTCCCAACCCCCCGAGACTGAGCCTCAAGGGAGAAACTTATTCTTAAAGCAAAAGATGATTCATCAGTTTCTTTACACTTGATCCAATGCTGTATGAAATGGAATGCTGCATTACAAGGGAACTTTCCTATATATACAAGTTGCTGAGAACCTTGACTATACTGATTAACAATATAACAATATAACAATAACACACCTGCTACTCCCAGAGGGCTTTGCCATCCATTAGTTATTCATTGATTGCTGGAAATTTCATATAAAAGCAAAACTTATCAGGTTTCATAAGGTTCACATTATAAAATTCTAATGATCATCTTATTTCTTAACATAAGATGTTTGAGAGGATGTGGAAAAGAACTGGTTTATACAAAATGAAAACCTTCAGTAGTAAAGTTGCAAGAGCCTTGCATAGAGTCATAAACTGGAATTCCAGACTTGGCTGTAGCTCCAACAAGCTGGGTGATCTAGCTAAGGATCTCTCTCTCTCTTATACATATTGCTCATATATGCATACATGAGCTTTACATATTTGTTTATTCATGCTGAAATTACTTATTTTAGACTGCCTTGCCTTTACAATATAACAACTCTTATTTTTCATGGGTTGGAAGAAATTATGGCTGTTTTTCAGAAACCACATCAATTTTCAAAGGCAGCTGTAGCAACAGAGATGCGTTTGCACTGGAAATTTGGCTTCAAGGCCAGTACCACCTTGAAAATTTGGCTGATTGCCCCAAACCCGTAAGTTGGAGAAATACCAGGAATTAAAAGGGGAATTACAAGGATGATTTAAAATTTTCTTCACTTCCCTTAAAATTTGTCTTTTTCAGTTGCCAAGAAAACAAGTCAAGATCAAAATAAAACTGATAGATGGCTGATATTTAACTGCAGAGACAACATTTCAATGAATAAATTAGCTATCAGTTTAAAAGAAAGGACAATTAAATTTTTAATAATATATTTCAACAAAAAAGCAGGAACAGAGACACATCCTTTTAGCTTTGAAAAACAGTTCATGATTTTGTTTCCCAGTATTGTGTCCTGACTAATTATATTTTTCTTAAGAAAAAAGCCTTAACTAAGAATTGGCCATTGCCAACTTACAACCTATTATCCACCAATAAACAACTGATTTTAACTTTTTTCTTTTTTTTTTGTTTTCTTTTCCTAGTCCCTCTTAAGCACCATTTCTCATCTTTCTTTTCTTCCTGAGCATGCAAGATAGGTCAGTAATGACTTATAAATTAGACAGAGGTCTGAGTTTTATACATATCCAAAGATTTACACCTATGGTTTTAGGTGTAAATCTTTTATTGCTCTTGCAATGGAAAAAACAAACAATAACTGACTCATCTCAGCTGTTTGCCTCTTTTCGTTTTTCTGTCTTTGCAAGTAAAGGAAGATATAAATGCTAGAAAGCCACAGGTAACCATATCACTGTATTTTATGACAACAGAAAGGCAATTTTTTCTAGCCCCACCCAAACTTGTCTCAACACCACCTCTTTCCCTTTGGTCCAATCCTTTAAAAACCAATTATTACTGTAACCAAAAACTGCACAAAGAATCAAAGGGCCTCATTTCTGGTAAGCCTTCAATTTTAGAAATCAACTCTTTGATTTTTGAATTGAGTTCAGTTTCAAAAATCAACACTTTGATTTTTGAATTGAGTTCAGTTTCAAAAGTCAAGTCTTTGATTTTTGTTTTATTTTTTTTATTTATTTATTTTTTTTGAGACAGAGTCTCACTCTGTTGCCCAGGCTAGAGTGCTGTGGCGTCAGCCTAGCTCACAGCAACCTCAAACTCTTGGGCTCAAGAGATACTCCTGCCTCAGCCTCCCAAGTAGCTGGGACTACAGACATGTGCCACCATGCCCAGCTAATTTTTTCCATATATATTTTTAGTTGTCCATATAATTTCTTTCTATTTTTAGTAGAGATAGAGTCTCACTCCTGCTCAGGCTGATCTTGAACTCCTGAGCGCAAAGGATTCACCCGCCTCGGCCTCCCAGAGTGCTAGGATTACAGGCATGAGCCATCGCGCCCGGCCAAGTCTTTGATTTTTGAATTGAGTTCAGTTTCAAAGATCAAGTCTTCACACACACACACACGTATCCAGGAGCCATGCAAGTTCGGTACCCACTTGGGCAGAGGGAAACATAATCTGCTACTCTCTGTACCTTGACTAATAGTTTTAGAAAATTTACCACTAAGATACATAATCTTATGTCTGTACTCCTATGATCATTGAAGCATTATTCACAACAGCCAAGATATGAAAACAACCTAAGTGCCCACCAACGGATGAAGGGTTAAAAAAAATGTGGTATATACACACAATGGAATACTATTCATCCTTAAAAAAAGCAAGAAATTCTGTCCTTTGTAACAACATGGGTAAACATAGAGGACATTATGCTAAGTGAAATAAGCCAGTCATAGCGAGACAAATACCATGTGATCTCACTTATATGTGGAATCTAAAAAAGTCAAACTCATACAAGTAGACAGTAGAATGTGGTTACCAGAGGCTGGGGGGGGGGGGTAGTTGGGGAAAGGGGAGGAGGTGGCCAAAGGACAAAGTTAGACAGGAGGAATATGTTCTTCTGATCTACTGTGAAGCACAATAACTATAGTTAATAATAACGTATTGTGTATTTCAAAATAGCTAACAGAATGGATTTCAAATGTTCTCACCACAAAGAAATGATAAATATTTGAGGTGATGGATACATTAACTAGCCTGATTTGATCATTTCACAATATATACATGTATTGAAACATCACATTGTATCCCAGAAATACATACAATTATTATTTTTCAATTAAATATAAAATAAAACTTAATATTTGATTGATGGTGAAAAAATATACATATAATCTTAGAACAATAATGCCAAAGAAAATCACCCCAAAACTTTAAGAGCTGGTTGGGACTTTAAGGAAGTAAAAACTGAGATACAGGATTATCCTCAGTGGTGTGTGCACCTGTGACTATTTCTCATACCTGTGGTCCTCAAACTGGACCGGAAGCCTCAGTGTTATCAGAGCCACAGATACACCTGTTGTATCTTTTTGAAGAGTCCTTCTTAGTCACCGAGTTTGAGAGAAAATTGTTTTCATATTCATACAAACATAGACATTAGGGATTAATAGTAAATTTTATACATATTTCATATAATTAATAACACATACAAAATAATTACATGATTATGAGATACTTATGTAACACAAATCCTCCAGATCTTTCTCTTCCTCTATTAGAAGTACTTTGAAAACAAAGTTTAAGAAGCATCCTACTCCACCATTAAGTCTGAAGGAAGGGAAAGAACCGGCATATATGATCTCTACTTAAGTAGAGAGAAAGTTCTAAAACACAAAAGATTAGTTCTATAGCATAAGTAAATTGACCTACCTACAATGCTGTGGATCCTTCTGATTTTTATTTAATATATGTGAGATCTCATAAACATATCCCAGACATAAAGTACCCATATACTTTAAAGTAGTTTTTGGTGCTTATTGAAAAAGTCATATATAAAATCAGAATTGTCCCTGTCCCACTCGAAAATGAAATGAAAAAAGCCTTTTAAAAACTTTCTATAATTGAGAGAGAGAAGAGAAAAGCAAGAAAGAACAAGAAAAAGAGCAAGGAAGAGGAGGAAAAAATAAATCACCTCTTTGTGCCACAGAAAAAAATATCTCAAGCTTGTTTGTATTTGGCACGAAGTTTATAGCCCAGCAATCTTAGTCTATGAACTTAAGCCTTCATGGATGAGTGCATCAATTGGCCTTTGAATGAGTGGATGGCATTACTCAATTAACTTTGAGACTAGCCCTTTCAAGAAATATAGTTAGCTATGGCACACAGTATTTCAGTTCTAAAATGAGAATGTCAACTGTGAAACTAAATTCACAATTTCAGTTGTCTTTCTATCAGCCCCTCCCACACTTACTACAAATTTGAATAATCTGAATACAGGAAGCCTTTGAATAAAAATATGTGTATTCTAGGTTTATTGGCAGGTCTTATCACTTTAATTACTTAGAACCTGTCAAAACATAGGCTGATGCACACAAGTGAGAAAAATCTGTGCCCTGAATGTCACATTATCAGTGCTTTACCCTCCGTCGGTGAAGGTCAATGTTTGCCCTGCTGGGGCAGGAGAAGATGGAAAGGGTTGGGAAACTGTGGCTCTATATTTTGCAGCACCCACCCCCTGCACTCAGCATGCTGTCCCCAAACCAGGAAGCTCACTGGAAGACAGAATTGCAAGGTAAAATTAGACAGAAGGAAGAGGAATCACAAGAGACCATGTAAATACTGCCATATATATATATATATATATATATATATATATATGTGTGTGTGTATATATATATATGTATATATATATATTATACATACACACACACCTCTCACATGTTTTATCAGTGCTTTTTAGTAATTAGCACATTATTAAATTTTGCCTCTGCTGACACTTCTACAGTCAAACTGTCAACCAAAAAGTTCTGGTAAATGTTAAATTCTGTTTTCAACTTAGAAGGCCTATTACCTGGGCTTAGGAAGCCATCTACCACATACCAGAAGCACTTTCAAATTTAAGGCCATTAATTTATTGATGACACTAACGTATTTCTGACCATTTTTCCAAGATTGAATAAAAGCCACAAGAACTATTGTTATGATCACTGGTGGTCAAGCTGTCATCGACATTAACCAGACTTTGGGTTCAAGAAAGAGAGAGAAATAGAGAAAGTGTGTTTGTGTTTGTGTGTGTGTGTGTGTGTGTGTGTGTGTGTGTTTTGAGGGTATGCTGAGTGGGAATACAAAGTTTTAACTCTATAAGCTGTCTGACTTTTAGTGAAAACCTAAATACCCACTTGAATGTAAGATATTTTTGACTGTATGTTTTCAACAGTCAAACTGTTTTCAACTTTCAAAATAAGCAAAGCATACTTTGAAAAATTATAATATAAGCTAATACTTGAGCATTTGCTATGTGCCAGGTGCTGTTCCAAAACACTTGCATATAATAGCGTATTCAATCCTAGCAGCAACAAAGATAGGCACTATCATATGCTTTTCACAGTTGAAGAAATTGAGAAGTTCAGTAACTTGCCAAAGTTGCCAAGCTCACTCAGCTACATAACAGGTAGAACTGGGAGTAACACATTCCAGTATGACACCAGAGCTCACGCTCTGGACTCCAAGCTATGCTACTCTCCATTAGCAAATGGGCAATATGGTCTTATTTACTCCCCATTCCAATTTGGTATTGAGTGTGAGAAAAAGTAGAGGGGACAGTAATACTTGAAGCCCCTAAAACAATTTACACAGATCCAATTCACATCTGAGACACTCAGTTTCTACCATGCCAAGATCTCAAGCTGGTTCCCTTTGGGGTGCCTCCCCTGCGAGGTGTATAGAGACAAATTAGATTGTGTGTGCCCATGGGAAGATCATGGCCAGTCCTGAGAGACATTTCAGTGAGTGAGGAGCTCCAGATACATTCCAGCAGACATCATTTCTTGCAGACTTAAGCAAAAGTTACTTGCAACACTGAGATAGTCTCTACAATAGAAAGGTGAATGTGCCTGGTCCAATCATATTGCCAGATTGGTAAAGAATTAGAATAAACATGAATTCAATATTGCTACAGTCTATTTTTAAAGTTGTTATGAAGTCGTCTGTGGTTGTGTTCACTGAACCATGGAAAAAGTCTCAGAACTGTCTCCCGTGCATAAGTCAAACCGGCGCTACGTTTTAAATGTGAGATGCGGTTACAGGTCTCAGGAAAACAGCTTAATGTTGAAATAGGAAAACACTGTCCGTCCAAAGATGATAGACAAAAAGGCAATTGTTAAAGGTATGTAGTCTATCACCGTCATTTTTGCCTAAATGAAAATAAACACTAATGGTGGAATGTATTTAAGAAACCAGTCCAAAGAAGGCTCATTAATCAACAATCATAGGATTTTAGAGTTGGAAAGGGCCTTGGTGAGCAATTTCAACCTCTACATTTTACATAAAATAAAAGTAAGGTCAGCAGAAGTTAATCTTTGTGTTGCAGATGTTATCTTCACCTCCTCGTGTGAGGAATCATTCTTAGGGAGAATATGTGCGGTGAGAACACAGGAGGGTGGTACGAGGACTCTAGAAGCCCTGACTTGAGAAGCCAGCAGAGAAAGAGCAGCCCATGAAGACAGCTGGTCAGGAGCACGGGAGAGGTAGCAGAAAAGCCAGGGAGTGTGGGGACCTCATGGGAGCCTGAGAGCGGCTATTGAATGGTAAAAAAGAGGTCTAAGAAGATCAGAACTGGAAAATGTTCATTTGATTCGTTTGGTTACTGATCAGTCGTGACCTTAGCAAAAGCATTTTCAATAGCGTGGTTACAATGGGAGATTGCCATGTTTTAAGCAATGAATGGGAACTTTTAAAAAAGTGGAGACAGCAAGGGCAGAACCCATATTCGATAAGCTTGAAAAAAGGAAAAACATGAAGCAGGGGACAAGGAAATGCAAAAGGAAAAATGGTCAGGAGCGAATGAGAGGAATAAGTGAAAACATTCGGGGGAAACCAGGCCACAGCTCAGGCTGAGGGGTCAGCCTACATAGGAGGAGGCACAGGAGGCACCCAGCCTGCCCGGAGATAGTGACGACGGGAAAAGGACGCACATGCACACAGCTCAGTGGTTCTCTCAGCTGAGTTTTTATTTTTGTGTTTAACTTTTAAGCCATGCACAGTTTATTTTAATAAATGATATGTTTTTTATTTTTTTTTAAATCTTTTTCCCTTATTGCCTATGGTAAGTCTGGAATGAATGAATAATGAACAGCCCAAGCCTAGACATTTCGCTCACAAGGACTTGGACAAGCTATTGTTGGCAGCGCACGCCTTCCCCCACGCTCCCGTCCCTTCATCCTCCTCGCTGGAACAGTTTCCTCATTCTCCACATCCTTCCACCAGCTACAGAAATTAAGTTCTCACGCCATGTGTTAGGAAACACTACAGAGATTAGCAGGGAGGAGTTTAACTATCTTCAATCTTGTAAAGGCTGGCAGTCTCTTAGCCTTGCCAACTATCTATTTTCCTCGCTTGGTTTCTGCCAGAGGCAAGAGCAAACAGCAAGAAGAAAAGGGTGGTAGCAGGAAAGAGCATTCTTGAGAAAATCAAGAGAAAAGAGAGAGAAAGAAAAAGACTGAGAATAGGAAAGATTACTGCTGAAATTAAACCAGAAAGCAGGTTAGGAATGAGAGGTTGGTCGCAGAAGGAAAAAGTGCTTATGTGTGTTTGTTTAAGATTACGTGGATTACCTGTTATATTGGATTATCCAGTTTATTTCCAAATAGTTTCCCTTTACAAATACACACCCACTACATATCTGTTTGAGTCCTTACCTGAGAACCAAAAGCTCTCTATGCAAAGTCAATCATGGTTCTTTCCTCCAGTAAGAGACCAAGGTAATGTACGTGATGCCCTGAAAAGCCATGTTACCCTGACATTTTAGCAACATCGACTTTAGCATTCTATAATTATAATTTCTAAGATATATTTTTCAAATTGGATATTAGGTACATTTTTCACTTCTACCATTTCACCCTTCATCTTAAAGGTCTGCTAACCTTTTCTCAGGCAGGGAGTAAAAAAAACCTCTGAATTACTGACATTAGCCAGAATTTGCCAATTGAAATTCATCAGGAGGACATTGGCAGTAGCTGTCTGGCTTGAGGGCATGCACACCTAAATTTTCAGAAGTCATCCAAGGATTTTAGAGGTGTTGGGCAATAATGCAATTCTGTTTCTGATAAAGATATATTCATTCAAAAAGCATTTATTAAGTACCTAACACATGCTTGACACTGGACTGTTTTCTGAGAATATCAAAATGGATGAGATATAAAATCGGCCCCTCACGATCTCATATAGAAAGAAAAGAACGAATATATTTTTTAGTTTCCACAATTTGATTTGTTTGCAAGTTTTTAATATCATTTCTCATAATACCGAGACCAATACTATACCCGTTGCCTTGTGTGTTATTAGCAAAGCTACTTTATCATAAATAAGCAAAAAGGACATCAAAGTTCGTTGTACAAAATAAAAGTTCTAGATAAAGAGAAAGGGACTTCATCTAAAAAAAGCAACAAATGAGAATAAGAAAAATGCCAACCACCCACTTGTCCAATCACAAAAGGCAGTAACAAAAAAGCATACACACACACACACACACACACACACACGCCACACACTATAACAACCGCAACAAAAATCTTACCTGACTTGCCCACGCCTGCTCTCCCAAATATTGCCAGTTTGACTTCTGCACTTTTAGCCATGACGGGTGTTGGTAGACAATTTACTGTTGTTAAAACTAAAACGCTGAACAAATCTTTTTGGTTCCAGCTTTTGGGTTCACCATATCATTGTAAATCTTCGAAGAGTCCACAATCCTTAAATAAGAGATTTGGGAATTTATAAGTGACTGGAAAATGAACTAATATTTATTAAGCATCTACCATACACCAGCCACCATTCACTTTATCAGCATTTTCTAATTTGATCTTTACCATGATCCTGCAAAAGGACAATAGTAATTTACTCTAAACAATTCGACTAACAAATGATAGATTTGAGTTTAGATCTGTTTGGTTCTAAAACATGTGCATTTTCACACAATAGCATTTTCTAAAGTACTTCCTTAGGAAAATTTTTATGAAGGCATTGATTCTTGGCAGTAATTGAAAATAAGTACTGGAAATATGTGAATACACGCATTTTTCACCTGTCTGTAAACATTCAATGTACAAACACACCTGATGGGGAGAGTCACTTCTGGGCCTCTTTATTTCCCTTTGGGTTGAATAATACACATTCATATTACTCAATTCCACTGCAACACAATTCAGTTTTGCATTTCAAGTTTAAATTTTATGTCAGTTCATACTACATCACATGATCAAGTCATGTGACAGATACACATGTTCCAGGAATCACTATATAATACCCAGATTATATTTTTATATTCTCTTGGGCACAATGCCCTGGTATACAAAAGATAAATGCCATGCTCCAAGTTCTGATTCCTTTTCTGTGACAGTCTCAAGTAAATTAGTTTAAAGTACTATCCTACCACTTGGGAAAATCATTATGTACAATGTAAGCATATTTGGTATAGGTTGGGACTACAGGAATGATGTCTATATCCATGGAAATAGAAACTTGGAAAGAGCCTTGGGAGTCAGCCAAAGGAACCCTCCAGCCCCTGCAAGAATCTTTCCTTAGGACCAGTCATCCTGTGCCTGACTCACCCCTTCCAGGCATGAGAGGTGGGTTCATTACCTCTGAGAGCTGCTTCATGCCTCCAGTTAGGAGAAGCAATCTTTCCTATATTGAGCTCTAATTCGTCTCCCTATGACTTCTACTCATTTGTCCTGGTTTTTTATCTATGGAATAACTCAAAACAATTGAACTTTTTCTTTCACTCAGAATGCTTCAAGTAGCCTAGCATCTATTAGGGTCCTTTGCCCCATCTTAGGCTTCTGCTTTCTAGGAAAAGGAGCTCCAGTGTGTTCACTCGTTCTTAATGGGTTGGACGTTCTTATGTTTTTTGACCCTTCCCTTCCGTTTTCACCATATTCAGTGAAATGTCTCCTCAACACTTTACTCACTCTAAAAACTTGGTATCCACTGCATTATACTTTGAGATATGACCTGACAAACTGACCCAGGGTGAGTTCCCCGAGATTTTCAATATCGGTTAGCTGCACACTGTGATTGCGCTATAGCACCGCCACGCACAGTAAGGCTCACATCTCCGCAGGGACTGCAGACTCCCCTGTTCTGAACTTCTGCAATCAATGGCTTAAACCTACATACAAGAATTCACTTTTACCCTTGTTAAACTTAATCACATCGATCTTCATAATTCATCCACTTTTCCAGTCTGTAAGGATGTTTTTGAAACACAAATCTGGTATCTAAATGTGTTAACTGCTTCTGCCAGACTTTTGTCATCCACAAATTTTTAAAAAGAGCTTCTCAAGAGAAAGGAAAAAGGGAGAATCCTTCTGAAAAGTATCTCAACAAAGACATTAACATGTAATTGTTTTCTTCATTAGGTATTTGAGCCATCAAGCTGTACCCAACAAATTTTGTATTTGGTGATTTCCAACTTGCCAGAACTTTCTCTGAAGAAAGAAAAGGTCAACATTAACATTAGCTATTGTTTACTTCATCCCCCAAATGAAAAACTTCTTAGTAATCATTAATAGTACAAAAACCAGAAGCTTAAACATCTGCAATTTGGCCAGTCCCATACTTTTGGCTAAAGATAAAAGGATTTCTTTGTCATTTTATATGCATTCATTAAGAAAAGGACCCTGTGTCTGATGTTCAGTGCTTCCTCACAGAATTGAGATATATTAACTATCTGTGTTCTAAATGAGAATAGGTGCTGGCAAGCATTTCTTTGAAACATAGAACATACAAGTGTCTGGAGCTAGTACAAACAATAATTCGCTATTTCTTGCAAAACTGTTCATACCCATGTAGATAAAATCCAAGTAATTATCTAATTAATGTTCCGTGAAAGTAGCCATCAAAAGTGATTTTTTAAAAACTAGTCAAATATTTCAGTAACTCCCCAATGGCCTCAGAGACATAGGAATTTCACGAAAGAAAGAGAAATTGTGTGGGTTATTTTTTTCCACTTATAACCTAATAAAGATACAGCTGGTTATTGTCAACCTTATGTTATGTTTAGAAAAATCACTTAAAGGAAGACACAAAACTGACACAAGTACTTCAACATTTTATTTCTCACATGAAAATGTGAGAAGTTACGTTTAACAAGATAGAAAACAAAGATAAATGTGTAAATTGTTGTAGTAAGTACACCGTTGCCAAGTTTCTGGTGTTCAATATAATTCATAATCTGAGACCTTCCGTGACATGGATCTAAGAAAACTCATTTGTTCTAGTGTTGTGCTGAAATATTCTGACTAGGGCTAAAAGTTGCCATTCACTTTTTATGCGGACAGTGGTTTATTAAGACAAAAACTTCTCAGATGCTATCACTGCTAAATGTGAGTCACACCTAAATATTTAGATTAAAGGTGTAGTTTATTTTCTAAACATAAAAGTAATTAAAGGAAAATTTAGGAAGAAGGAAAAAAAAGAAAAAAGTTAGCCTCCAAATATGGCATTATTATTATCAATGCATTCATTGATTCATCCCACACTTGTGCTAAGCATATACAAATAAAAGTAGCTCCCTTCGAGGCGCTTACACTCTGTTAGACCTATGACATTTAGATCACTAATAACCTTATTTATTTACTTATTTAAAGAAAGGTTTCATTCCTAATATATCATTCCCAAGACTATATTTACCAAGGTTCATGCTTTCTACTTCCTCTTGGGAGGAAGAAAAAAAAAAAAAAAGCAAGCATCTTTAAAAGGTAATTGTATTTCTAACTTCTGTTTTTATGGTCTCATCCAAATAAAGTGCAGCTGTTTAGGAAGCAAAGACCCTAGTCTGGTCGTGGGAATGAGATTTTCTTTTTCTTCCAGCAGCTCCTTCTCTGGCTCTGAAATCAAGTTTTTCTGGTCTCATTACCAGAAATTCTCCTTCATCTTATCACAATGGCAAGGATATCCAGTGTGCTAAGGATAATTGTACAAGCCCTGTGGTTGCAGTTGCTCTGAAATCAACAGGTCTCTTGCAATGATAAACAAGCCCATTGTGGAGTGCAGGTCACTTGCTCTCAACCCAGGGAGTAAACGCAGCCTAAGTCAAAAGGGCATTCTGGTCTCAGCTGGAGAGCGCTCTCAAGCCCGGCTGCTGGCGTTCACGTCTCTCTCAGCGAACCCCAAAGCCACCCTGGGAGGAGGACTCAATGCCCAAGAGGACTGACTCAGAGGCCGAGCACTCAAGGGCTTGGAATAGGTCTGCAGAAAGTCTGCTCGAAAGAGCCACCTGGACACGTGCGTGACACTCACCTGTTCACACTCCCCAGGCCCGGAGAGCCGCGGTCCCCTGCAAGTTCGGAATCGGTCCCCGGCGGTCGCGAAGCCCTCCCACGCTGCGCAGCCCACGCTGCAGGCTGCGTGTCCGAGCTGCCGGGCTGCGATCACGGGTGGGAGCCGCGGCAGCAGCAAGTGCCGGTGGCCCGGCGGGGGTGTCCTCGCTGGCGCTCGCTCCGACTAGCGGCCGAGGGACTGCGGCAGGACGCGAGCTCAGCCCGGCCGAGGCCGCAGCGCTCCGCCGCCAGGATGCTGCAGTGCGGCGCTACGGCGCCCCCTGTCGGGGTCAGGGGCAGGTTCCCGCCGCGGCGCCCGGTGCCGGGAGCTGAAACGCCGGCCGTGAAGACGCTGCACCCAGGGCGGGCCGGCTTCCCTTCATTGCTCAGTTCCAGGCCTCGAGGCTCTGGCAGAAGAGCAGCTCTCCTTGGTTAAAACCTTGCGTACCAAAGAATCACTATGTGGTATTTTCTATGTCTTACCCCATATGATCCTTGCAATGTCCCTTTGGGGTTCGCTTAATTATCTCCCTGATACCCAAGAGGAAACCGAAGGGGAAGGTAAATAACGAGTCTAAGGCTAGTGAATGGCTGGAATGAAATCCAGGCTGGATTAGAAGCTGAGAGGTGCTGGGAAAGACATACTAATTCAGTTGAAAATCGTATTTGTATGTTTGAGAAATATCAGCGTTTATAAGATTTGCACTGGAGCCATACCCCATCGCCCTCAGAACCTGACAAAGATAATTAGCATGCATGCTGTGCTTGACCTTCTTTCCTATCCCTCCTCTCATTTGGTATTTACGCTCTCCCTTGAGCTAAGCACTAGTATTGTAATTACCAGCCTTTCACAGACGAGGAGGCGAGTGAGTTTCAGAGAAGTTAAATGATTTCCCAAACACAAACACTATGAACCTCTGAGCAATCAGGCAGGAAACACCTATGCTATTTTTTTTTTTCTTGCCAAATCTGAGTGTTCCTATCACGATACCAGGTGGCCTCCAGAAAACCAATACAATATAGAGCCCACAGGGGCACAGGGCGAAGTGAATAATCTGCAGAATATTGCTGATGGAAGGCAGGTAACATGTAGGCAGTTTCCAGGGCCCGTGTTGACCTGGAAAGTTACTGCAGCCACAAGTTGTGAGCCAGGCCGAGTGGAATAGCTAAATCTGTGGCAGAAGGAGGAGTTGCCTAGCTGAGAGGGGTTTTCCTGCTAATTCTCTGAGAAAGCTGCGACTAAACGTTGTATTGTTTATGAGTTTCCAGACCACTACCTTATCCCGTCTCCCCAGATATCCACACACTTGGTTTAGATGCCCCATTCTGTGTCTCCCAGCATCCTGTGATCTATCATTGTGCTTGTGTTGTACTCATTTATTTTTCAGTCTTCCACGTTAAACCTTGAACTTCCAAAAGCCAGGAATGTATCATGTGTGTCTCTGTATTCGCAGCATCTACTCTAGAGCCTGGCATATAGTGGGTATTCAAATAATAACTGTTGACAGAATGAAGAGAAAGAACAAGTTGTGATAGGATACACTGGAGATTTTTACATGCTGAATTGGGGATAGAATATCCAGTGCGAAATTGAACATATGGGCCTGAAGTTTAGGAAAGAGGCCTGGAAGAGAGAGAGAGATTTCAGTGTCTCAGCATGCAGATCTTTGAAGCCAGGAATGTGAAAAGAATTGCCCAGGTAGATTATATAGAATTTTATAGCATTTCAATGACATGGAATTTTGTGTGGCATTAGGATGTTCAGGTTTTACATATTATCTTCTTCCCCCATCAAATCTTGTATTCAGGGCAAGATTTAATAAAAATACCTATGAATATATATATAATATATACATATATATGTCTTCTACTTACAGAAATTTAAGTTGGAATTCCCACTTTGCCACTCTTATCTCATAGCAGTTATTAAAGAGGGCCTAAGCCGGGGTCCCATTTGTAGCAGTTCATTGGGATATTATCTACGGAACCTGTTTCTCTCCATTTTCCTGCTTAGCACGTGTAAGCTAGCACTCGTCTCTCAACTAGGGAGGCAGCAGCATGCACACCTGCAGTTCCTGATGTGTTGTACTGAAAGATGAAGTAGCTGTATGGGAGCCTGAACCCATTGTGTTATATCTTCTTATGTATCCTAATTCCATGGGAGGGTTCCTTTGTCTCAAAAGCAGCAAAAAGGAGCCACTCTCCTTTGTGCTACCTGCCTCATGGACCAATAATGAGGGCAGAGGACACTTTGCAAAAAACTTAGAGTCCGTGATATGTGCCTGATGAGCAGGAATCCCCTAGGAGAGGGAAACTCTTTGTCACATGCCAGTCTCTTAGCCCGGCTTCAGCTAAAACTTCTAATACTATACTAATAGATAAGAGTCAATATAACTCCAAAGCATGTTAGAAACTGGAATTGTGTTTCAGTTCAGAATTGGGGGGAGGTAGCTGTTGATCAAGTTCATTGTGAATAATTCGACCAGTAGAAAAAAATACAAAGATGTAAAAAATCACCACCAAAATCACACATCCAGAAATAGCCATTGTCACCATAAGGGGACCATCATCATTCCAGATATTATAGAACATAGACATATTGATAGGTGGATATGTTAAATGGTATACAGATATGCTAAGTTCCATCATATTGTATATGCTATTTTTTATTTAAAAGTGTACTTAAGCAGAAGATACACAAATTAAAGTGAACCTTAAAGACTGCTGAACTTCAGATGTCTATACTCACCTCATGAGATAGTTCATGCTATAGATTCCTCTAAAGTTAAAATTACTACATAAAACCAGATCCGAATTCATTAAGCTTAAACATATATTTGTTTTAGTCACTATCAACTGCCTTTTCATTATTGAAAAAGAGGAAATTAGCTCTTTTATTATGCCTCTCACTTTTCCTTCCTGCCTACATTTTTACATCAGTATTATTTGTTCATTGCCAAGATTTATAACATTTGCATTCCACTTATATCTCTCATTCCCAAAGTGATTTAAACTTAGTTCTATATTCAAATAGAATAAATTTATTTAATTAATTATTTCAGCATAGTTTTTCTACTAGTGAGTCTTTACTTTGAGTCATCCCTTGATTTCTTCATTAGGAGATGTTTTTAGAAGTCTTGCAGGTGCTGTATTATATAATTGAGAATACCTGTCTCTTCCTTTCCTTGCTGTTTTAAATTTATTTTGTTATTAGCTTACTTTTGCTTACAATGATCTCCTTCTCCTTTTTTCTTCCATAGAATATTTTTATATGTATTATATTGTTTCTTTTTTAATCAGAAATTATACTTGCTATGATACATATTAAGTGAGTTCTGCTTGGCTCCATTCCTACCTTATCTGAGACCTGTTCGCTTTTTCTATAAAGCAGTGTTTTGAAAGTGGGCATTGCACTCTGTCTACCATCCTGAGATGAGAAGATAAAGGAAAGATAGAGGTCCTCTGGGTCTCTGTGCAGCCTGTGTTAGAGGTTACATGCTCTGCTTTTCTTCTGAGGCTTTACTGAAGACCTTGTCCCAGGACTCAGTGCAGACAATCAGGATCAGATGCTGTTCCAAAGAAAAGATTTCCTCAGGCTTGAGATTGCTTCCCCCATTCATTCTTGGAGCCCTCTACTCTCTCTCCTAAGCCATTTCCACCATAACTATGCACTGTGTCCCCTCCTCCTCTCAGAAAAGGATATGGATAGCTCCTTAGTTCATTTCATTCCAAATTTGGAGATATTCTTAATTGGTCAGAAACAACACTCAGGATTTGATGACTCATCTATGCTGCTTCTGGAAAGCCAGGGCTGTCTATACCATGATCTTTTATTTCCTTAGAAGTTTCATGGCAAAAATTATTATACTCTTTGCCTTATTTTATTGCTGCTAATGATTTTTTCTTTTTTCTTTTTTTTTTTTTTTTGCCTTTAGGATGGGTATTTTGTTGTTGTTGTTACTGTTTATTGAGTTAGATATTAGGCAAAGGCAAGTCTGATTTTAGCTATGATTGAACTTTCCTGCTTACTGGAAACAAGTCTAAAAGCTAACCAAAATATACAAAATAGCTGTTGAGAAGCACTGGAAAACAACCAAGGCAGGGCTGCAAACCCTGTTAGAGGGAATGTACTTGAGTTTAGCCCCACAGTCACCCAAATTTTCTCCTTGGGGGTATTTTTAGGGCCCTCATTCATGAAAGTGAAGCACCAAACAACAGCAAGTTAGTAGAGTTAGGGACTACTAAGACAGCTGGATTCAGAAGGTAACTGTCAAAGAGAGAACTTCAAATATTTGCATGGAAATGCCCCTGGGATCTTGACTGATTCCTGGGTTGCACATTGTGTGGTGAGTCTCTGGGACATCTAGTGAAAGATCAACTGCCTGGAGTCCAAAATCCCCTGAATCCAAAGATCTGAATTACACAGGGCTCAGAGCACTGGGCAGACATTAGCATTTGAGCCTGGCCAGAGTTCAGTAAACAGAGTGCAGAGTCCAGTGAACATCCTAGACATTTAACTGAGACCTCAAAAAGACTGTCTTCTAGGTCTTCTACGAGCAAGGACCATGCCTTAGGAATAAGGGCTATAACCTAGGAGTAATGGTGAATCTGAAATACATATCCGCCCCCCTGCTCGCCCAGCGTGCAACAAAGACTAAAATGAGACCTTGACAGCAGCAAATCTAATCCACCAGCAAATTAACTGCCTGCCAAAACAAAATTCAATAGTCTTGAAAAAGTTAACAAGATCAAGAGCCTCTATAACTATCATGTATAATGTCAAGCATACTGTATTAGTCTGCTCAGGCTACAATAACAAAATACCAAGAATGAGTAGAAACAACAGAAATATATTTCTTATAGTTATGGAGATTAAGAAATCCAAGACTAAAGTGCTGACAAAGTAGGTTTCATCCTGAGGCATCTTCTCTTGACTTGTAGGTGGTTTCCATTTCACTGTGTCCTCACATGACCTTTTCTTTGTGAGTGCATGGAAAGAGAAAGCAAACTTTCTGATGTCTCTCTTTATAAGGATGCTGATCCTATTGGATTTGAGTACCATCCTTGTGACTTCATTTAACCTTGATTACTTTTAGAAAGGCTCTATCCCCAAATAAAATCTCATTGAAGGTTATCACTTCAACATATGAACTTTTGGGGGCACACACAAACCATCAGGTCATAACACAGACAATAAACATTACCAGACAGGCAAGAATCACAAAGAGAAATTACTAATACTCAAGAGAAAAAAGTCAATACGAGTAGACAATGGATGATCTAGACACAGTAGGTAGACAAAGACTTCAGAATTGCTAGGATTATTATGCTAAAGCCAAGAGAGGAAATAATAGACAAAAATAGATAAAAATATATTTATTGTATTTTTATCCATCTGGGGCATTTCAACAGAGAAATAGAGACTATGAAAAGCATCAAATGAAAAGTTTAGAACTATAAATAAATACTTTAATTTAAGAACCCATTTGACAAGTTTAACAGTGAACCAGAAGATTAGAAAATAAGATTAGTAAAATCAAAGATATGTCATTAGAAAATATCCAAAATGGACCCCAGAGAAAAATATAGAATGGAAAGACCAAAACAGAACATGAGCAATATAGAATATGATCAAAAGGTCTAACACACATGTAATTGAAGTTTCTAGAATGAAAAGAAAGACTGGAATAAAAGCAATAGCTGAAGAAATAATGGCTGAAAATTTTTCAAATCTGATGAAAAATGGTAATCCTCCAATTCAAGAAGCTCCCTGAACACAAAGGAAAATAAAAGTAAAATAAAAATTCTACAGCTAGGCACATGACAGTCAATTTATTGATAATCAAGATATGGAGAAAAATATGAAAAGAACCTAGAAAAACAAAAAAGACACATTATCTTCAAGGTAAAAACAGAAAAAATGAATAACAGCCTCTCAGTATAAACTATGGAAAACAATAGAAAATGCAGTCTTGTCTTTAAAGTGCCAGAGTAGAATTCTATATTTTTTTAAATAAATCATTCTCAAACAAAATTTGATTTTATTGATTATTTTATTGATGTGTCATTGATTTCTAGTAGAATAATAAAAAAAGATGATTCCAGATGGAAGAAAAAAAAATTCAAGTAGTAATCAGCAATTTCAGATAGAGTAAATATATGGGTAAAAATAAATGAATATTGACAAATGAAAGCCACAAGCATTAAAATGTCTTGTAGGTATAAAATAATGTCTGGAAGTGGCAGTAGCAAACAAGGTAAGAGGTATAAGTGAAGTTATGCTGTTATAAGTTTCTTACATATTAATAGTTCAGAATGTGGTAAAATTACTAATTTAAGACAGGCTAATAATTTAAGAATGTATTTGTAATTTCCAGGAAAACACTAAAAGAATTTGAATGTATAACCAAAAACACTAATAGAGACTATAAAATGAAATACAAATATTTCATTAATACAAAAGATGGCAAGAAAGGAGAAATAAAGGAACAAATTGTCATAGAATAAGATATCTTAAATCCAACTATCTCAATAATTACATTAAATGTAAATGTACTAAGCACTCCGATCAAAAGACAGAATTTGTCAAACTGGATTAAAAATGATGTGACTATAGGCTTTTACAAAAATCATACCTTAAATGTAATGACACAGATAGAATGAAAGGAAAAAGGAAAAAAATGGAAAAAGATGTTCCATGCCAACACTAACCAAAGGGAAAGGGCAATTCAGCAATTGAGCTTCACTTCATACCATACATGCATGAGAGTCAGCCCAAAGCCCATGTTCTTAATCGTTATGCTCCACTACTTCATAATCCCACTGAGTTCAATTCTCTTAGCAACATTTCCTTGTTTCGCTCCAGGTCGATTGCCTCGGTTCTTCTTTCCCATTCTCAGTTCTCCATTTGTTGTTGTCCTGAGTATGACAACAACCATAATGGAAATGAGTATATTTAGAGAAAAGTAAGCTGTGGCTAATATTCTGTATCTCTTGCACAGATTCTCACTCTGAATTCTCCCTGCAATCTCCCCGCACTCTCCCCACACCCTACGGTGGGCAGGATTGCTGTAATTACAGCCCCTTTAGGAGGAAAGGGAGAAGACAACCAAATGCCCATATGTGGCTACAAAAGCAAGTTTCTAATTGAGCAGATCTTTGAACCATAATCCCTGAACCAAATTTAGCTCTCAGGAGCCCATCTCTGTTTGAACTATTTTTCCAGACCACTGGAGATTAGATTCTCCTAACAAAACTGGATTTCTTATTGAATACTTATTGCTATTACTTTTAGTGATTTTTAAAGTGGGTAGTAGAACACTTTTAAGATTACTTGTGTCTGCTTGTTAGTAGTGTGCAAAAGAGAAAGTGAGAGAGACTATTTGCTGATAGTAAATGCAATTTGTTAATAGTAACCATTATAGTTATATAAACACTATAGTTATGTAAGCTGAAATCTTGAAGAAATTAATCAATTCAAATAAAATAGTAGAAGATTTTACTGGAGGTTAATGCTACTCAGATGACATCGGATGATCTTTACCTAATACACAGGCAGAAAATTAGAACATGCTTGTAAAATTCTGACAATTTGTGGGATCTGCAATAACATATTAAAAATAAAATTAGCCAACCACAGAGTCAATGTGAAATGCTAAATTTATTTATATAGGAAAGTTCACGTGGTTTTCCACTTCCTAACTTTGCCTTAATTACACATGAAAATAATTCCAAACTGGAGCAGTTTTTTAAACCTCACAAAATCTGCCTTATCATCTGTGGTTAAAAAAGGTTAAGAAACCATATGAGCCAGGGTAATTTTCCATCTGTTCTGATTCCTGTATAGGGTTGAAAGAAGAAACTACTCTTAAATGAAATAGTGCTTTAGTGACTATTCACTTGATATTGTGGCTGTGGACTGGAATGAGAAAATAATGAGGTAGGAAAGTGGATGAGTAGGGGTTGAAGACTCAAGAACATTTCAACAGCTAACAGAAATTCTAAAGCTTAATAACGGCCACCAACTGATGCAGATAAATGGCCTATTCGGGGAAAACTGTAGACAGTGGAAAATATTACAGGTTTACTCACCATTTTTATCATCATGCCTGGCACAGAGATGGAGCTTGATTTATTTTCAGTATCATTGAATAAAATAAATACAATAAAAATGTATGAGCTGTGGATAATTAAGCATAAAATAAATATGTAGTAATTTCTGGTTTAATATTTCATCTGGTTATGTGTCCCTGGCTAAGTTTCTTCAAAATGCAATAATATACATCAAATACGACACTAATAAAGGTGAAAATTCATACCAACATCAAAATCTAAAGCTAACACTCAAATAAAATCATTCACCTTAACAGTTTAGGATATATTCTTCCACCTTATTCTATGTATTCACACACACACACACACACACACACACCCCCATAAACATAGATTTTATAAACAATACTTACATACTGGATCATAATCAATAAATTTTTCTTTATCTCACTCAGTTTGCTTTAAGAGATTGTTTCATGTCGTTACAGATGTACCTCACTGATTTCAGCTGTGTCATGGTATTAAGGAACTATGTACCAAACACAATTTATGTAATTTTTGAACATCTAAAAGATATATTTTTAAATTAGAAATATTACCCATTTTTATAAATTAGAAATATTTATGTAGTAAATCCATATATATTGACATAAAATTTCTCTAACACAAAAAGATGTAATAAATAAAATCTGATGCCATTTATATTAAAAAACTACATAATTTCTATGTGGAGATACACATGACTTCAGAGTAAATGTAGGTAGGATATATTAATAAAACAAACCAATGAAATCACCTCCGGGGAGGTGTATGGAGTTAGTGTTGGTAGATAATGGGGTCGGCGGTGGGGGTGGGGGGTGTTAGGCTTATCTCTAATGTTTTAGTCTGTTTTATTTAGCTTATTTTTGAATGAAGATATATATTAGTTGGAAAAAACTATGCTAGCCTTTAAAAAATAAAGAAAATATTGATATAAGCTCTAAAGGTAATACGTGTATTCTGGAGATGGTTGGAAAAGCTTGTCAAGGAAAATGGGCCCATCGGCAGCAAGATCATCAGTGCAAAAATGTAGATTGGTTGGGTTCTACAGTTATCTCTTTTAAATAAACACTGCCACGTTGCCTCACGCTTTTCTCTGGTGGTTGAGAATATTATTTTAGCCAGCTTGCTCATGAAGGGTGATGACAGGAAGGCATGAAAGTCAATTAATTAGACGATACTGTCACTCACGTCAAACTCCGGGACTGAGTGTGGCAGCCATGCTGCTGTCAGTCATGGCACGTTAGTGCCACCGCAGGGCTGGCTGCACAGCAGCTCTCTCTTACAAAAGCCAGATTCCAGGGCCGTCACCTTTAGGTAACTTGCTGTCTGTGCCCTTTTCTACATTTCACATGGAGTTTATCTTCATTTTGTTCCCTTTACCTTTAGCTAGCTGATAATATTGGGAGACAGTATTGTTAGAACTTTTTGAAAAACAAACGCCAAAGTTTGCAATTTACTTTTTTAGTATATCCAGGGCTCAGAATTTCAGAGGTGGTCCTAACAAATAAAAAGCTATTTAATATATCTAGGCGATTCCTCAAAACACTAGAAGATTCCATTCTAGTAGCTTAAAGATCTGTGATTAAAGTGAACTTTTAACTAATACAAGAACTAAAGCTTCTTTAATTCTGATACAAAAAAAGTAATTGTTACAACTGAGAATGAAACAAGAACAACCTAGCACTAGCAGAAGAACGTCAACAGAATCTGGATTGTGTAAGAAAATAAATCTGCACCCAGTGAACAAAGAGATGGTTGTACTCATTGTTGACTCTAAGGCTTTTACTAGTTCTCTAGCAGGGTTGAATTGCAAAGTACAATAGTTTCAAAAGACTACTGTGCAATATGTGAAAATGTATGCAATTATTTATGAGTTCACAACATAATATAGTTATTCACAGATTCTGTATTTTTGTTTTCATCATAAAGTCTTAGGATCAACCTTCTCAAAAGATGTAGAACTTGGTAGACCCCATTTAACTATTTTGTCAAGATTCCGAAAATCAATAAGCAGAACTCTTATCAAAACTATTTTTAGAAATTTCAAAAATGGGTGTTGTTGCACATCCTAAAGTCTGATGAACGCACAGCAGGAAAGGACAAAGTAGAGGCTTTCAAGTATGCTGATGCTGGCTGGTGGAAGAGAAGAGGAATGAATGCCTAAGAGAAGCTCCTACGTTGTAACATGTATCTATTCTTACAGCATACTGCAAAAAGTTATACAAACATTTGCCTAATATCAAGTGATTTGCCACCCCAACCAGAGACCCTTAGGAGGAACTGGGGTTACACAAACCTGGCAGCACAAGCTCAGTTGAAAATAGACAGATATTAAAGCCCAGGGAGCTATCAAATGGCAGAAGGGAAGAGAGGCAGGTTTTATTGAAGTCAAAATATGGAAGCAAGAATCTGGGACCAGGAGACAAGCAGAAGCAAAAGCTGGCAGGAGCTAAATAAATAATGTGTTTGACAATTGTTTATTCTAGGAATTCCATCCTCTTTTCTACTGATTTCCAGATCTCCAAATCCACCACTCTCTCAGCTGTAACATCTTGAGGTTGTACTCTGTGTGGTGTGCCCATATCGTACATCTCCGTTTTCTCTCCTTTCCTTATACTTTATACCTCTATCAAAGGTGACTGTCTGTTGTCTCTTTCTCTTAGATCCTGGATGGGTGACAGAAGCAGGCTGTTAAAAATTCCAGCCAGGTGTTAATTGTAGCAATTGCATCACATCCTGGATAAGATCAGAATAGCCTAGATTGGAATTTAGACTTTGCCTCTGAACAGCTGTGTGTCTCTGATATGCGTTCTCATACCCATAAAATGAGGGTAATAATGGTTGTTTTATAAGGTTCTTATGAGGATTAGATAAGTTATTAAATAAGGTCCTGGATGGTGATCAAAATTCAACATTTTTCTTTCTTTTGTTTGAGGAGTAGAAGCTGGAGCTAACATTTAACACATTGACTGCCACACAAAAAAATAGGAACTTTTCCTTGAGGCCTAGTGTCTTATTTCAAAAATAGAATAAAAACTTTGAGTGTAATTTAAGGGTAAACACAAACAGAAAAACAAAATTTATTGACTTCTATTCATTTAATCCACATTTTTGGAATTAAACTGTCAATATTAGTTGTAACAATGAAAACATCGACAAGTACAATTTTATATATGCTTCACGTGGCCCCAGGGGCAAAAGTAGAGTGAGTTAAATATAGCTGTCATGGCAGTTAATGTGTTAAAACTGCTAAAAGTTTCTATTTCTAGACGTTGAAACATTAGTAGGCAGATTCTTTCTGTTCTAGGAAAAACTATTTAGGAGACCTTTTGGATTATGTAGGTAGAAATCAAGGCATTGTTTTACGGAAAGAAAATACAGGGAGGAGTTTGTTTGTTGTATGTTTGTTTGGTTTTGCTGGGAGAGAGCCCAAGGTTGAGTTACTGCCCTTGGGGAACATAAAGGATTCCCTCCTCCGCTCATCTCTTTCCATCTGTGAATTTAAAATAGCCCAAAATGAGACATTCAGGGAAGAATGGCATTAAGAACTTGACCTCATTCCTTTTGGATTTCCAAGTTATTGAGCCTGACTGATGGATTGGGATGACCTCACAGAGGCTACCAGATGTAAAGGCAGGTATGGATCATCAGGATCTTGAGAGGAAATGACCTAAGGAGTAACAAACCCAGTTGAGCTGTTCCAGGGCCCAGCATGTGTTGAATTCCAGCAGACTAAGAACTGCGGAAGAGCCAAAATCTCAAACGTGGTGATCAGCATTCTTGACCTTGGGAAGCTGGCAGTAGGCAGGCAAAGCAATGAAATTAGGTAGGAATAGGTAGAGCTGGCTTTATATCACCCAGTATTCCATTGGCAGACTTTAAATGTACACTGGGAACCATTTCTAATCATCCAGATCTTTATAGACCATAGGGCAGTTGGGAATATTTCCCAAACTGGGTTCCTCTAAGAAAGAGAATAAAGCAGAAGTCCGGTGGGGTGGATTATACATGGACCTTGAACATCTGTGTCAGGTATTGTAACAGAGAAAATGGCCTGAAAAGGGGTAAAAAGGTTTTCTGTCACTTCAAAACCCCTCACCCTTTCTGAGAACTAAAACCTACATCCCTGTCCTAGGCCAGTGAGGGAGGGGCAGGAGAGTGTCCTTTGTTCTGTGTGCCACAGGAGATGGCTCGAGGGAATTGTCCATGCAGAGGTCACGAGATTGTCTTAGCAGAAGATGGGATTATGGGATTAATCAGAACCTTTAAAAACTCTGTAATTCTGCTCAGAAACAGGAGTCTGCCATCCTCTTCATTTGCTGGCAAATTAATAAACTCCTCTTTCCTTCTCCTCAAACCACTTCTCCTTATTGTTATGATGGGGCCTCAAGGAAAAGTGTCAAACTTTGGGTAACAGTATTTGGTGCAGGTAATAAAAGCTGAATACCACCAGTATCTTCATAAAAACAAAAAGAGTGGGAGGGTGGTGGCAATGAGGTTGGGTGTTTTCGAAAGAGCTCTATCTAATATAGTTACTGCATAGGAAGAGGTCCCACAAGGTGGCATTATCTTTTGGCTTTAAAATAAACTATGACCTGGCTTTCAGGCATTAGTTGTCAGAATTGATTTAGCTCAACTGACTTGCATTACTGAAACTTACAAGAGATTGAATATACATCAGGATAATTATTTATTAAATTTTAATAACATATGTCAATTTCTTGTGCACAAAAAGTTTGTGTTCCCCATTTATGCCACTCACTTTTTTGTATATCTGGAGAGATAAAGTAATATTTACGGAGCCTCTAAATAATATAAAATTGGCACAAAGGAATATTTCATCTGGAGTAGACCATAGCAAGTTGTATTTCATTCTTCATAATTGTAGCTAAGTTTTTACATTATTTTCTTATTAAATTAAGAAATAAGCACCAGTTGTGCATATGCAATGGATGGATTTCTCTGTATGTGTAAAGTCCATCAAATATCGAGAAAAAAGGACCTGACTGATTTCTTATTTCCTCTTCATCTCTCTTCTGTTCTCTTTCCCTGGAGAGAACACAATAAATTTGATCAGGCAGTTTTGTACCAAATTACAATCAAATTCCATACCCAGTTTGGAGTTAAATTATTTTTCAAAATTCTTCCATTATCCAATTATAGGTAATCTTTTGGTTCCTTCCCATATCCATTATTCTATTGGTACAGATTTGACTAGTTTAACTCCCAGAAGGCAAAATTATTCCCTTATTCCCAAGCTTTCCATGAGATGCATCAGTGCTGCATGCTCATAGGAGAAATCTTGTTCTGATCATTCGCAGATTGTTCTCACTCTCCCGCACATTTAATTAATCATACTTTTATCAGGAAGAGCCACTATTAACATGGGATTATTGGTTTATTTAAGAAGATATCTACATCTGTAAAATAACCATTAAATCTCCAAACAATGTGAGAGTTGTGTCTGCTGTAGATAAGCTTTGAGATTACAGTGCCCATCCTTCCACCCTAGGTTGGAGTCAGAGATTCTGGTGCTCTGGGCTCTTGTACAGGCTGCCTCACTTGTTGCCTGCAGATATCACATAACTGTGCCCTTGGATCACCAGCTTTCAAGTTGTAACACATTTGAGAATTTAACTTTCATCATTTTCCATCACCTTGAAGCATTCCATAAGGCATGACCTTTAGTGTTAGGATACCAGACTGTTCCTTTTGCACAAACCTGTCACTGTTTTGTTGAGGGAGGTTTTCCATTGTCCCTTCCATTGTTACAGTGTGAGAGGCTTTTCACTGATGTAAAATTCTCTAGTAACCTTGGTAGAATAAAAAGAATCTGAGATTTGGGTGCTCCCTAGAAGACAATGCCTATTACTGATCTAAACCTTTATGGTAAAGCGACCTTCACTTTTTAGGTACTTATTAAGTGATGGATGTATCCTCAGGTCTACTCTGCATAAATAAAAAACATCACTTGCTGCTATACAGAATTTTGTTTTTAGTATTTTGTGGCAACATACTTATGTTACTTTTGGTTCAAGAAATAGTTTATATAGAAGTTTAATAATGAGGATTTGTTGGCAGCAAGAACAGAATACAGAACTATTTAATTTTGAGTTTTCATCCCTGCATTAAACTCCATGAAATTTTTACTAGCTATTTGTTTTTACATTTTGGTATAAAACAATAGGTTTAAAATCTGAAACACAGATTAAAATCAGACTAAAATAATTGCCAGTTTGTTTTAACCACAGACACCCTTTTGCTTCATGGGCAAGAAAAATCTTAAGATGGATGAACATACTATTACCAAAAGGGTGGTACTTGTCCCAGAGGCCAAATCAGTGAGAATGAAGAGCAAGGAGAAGTGGTTTGAGGAAAAGGTAAGAGAAATTTATTAATTTGCCGGCAAATGAAGAGGGCGGTGGACTAGAGTCTCAAAGACTGCCATCCTGACTTTAAGCAGATATACAGGGCATCTTAAAAGGTGGGTTATTGGAAGTTGAGCTCAGGTCTATATGACCTGTGTCACATGTCATGGCTTCGGGCTATTGTTTAACTATAATTAGTGGTTTTGGGCAACTTTATGTCTTGTGAAGACAGTCTTGTGACCCTTGTCTGAACAATTCTATTGAGCCATCTCCTGTGGTTTAAGATACCAGAAAACAAACAGCAAAGAACATTTTTCTGCCCCTTTGATTACTGTCCTTGGGCAGGAATGCAGGTTTTAATTTCCAAAAAGCGTAGGGACAGCTGGTAAAACATTTCATTGCCCCTTTTCAGACCTTTACCTCTGTTACAATGCACAGTAAATTAGAAGCACTTGAAGTGACATATAAACCTAACTGGGAAGCAGACATGCATTATTCTCATTTTAAAGATAAGAACTGGAAATATGTGATTTTCTGCTGTGCCCAGCAAGTCAGGGGCAATGAGCCAGGGCATGAGCTCGTATAAAATTGTCACTGAGACACATTGCTTCTCATATAATGCAATAGACATTAATGTGGGTGATTAATGTCCTCAGATTATAACAATTAGACTATCAACCTCCTATTGCCAACATGAATAAAAACAATAATCTCCAACATTGAGTTAGCACTTTTATGATGCTCCAATTTCTTTCACTTTACCATTTGCTTCATTTTAGATTTAAGAAAGCTGAGACCCAAAGAGTATAGCATCTAAATTTACAAAGATAGTAATTGTTAGGTATTAGTCATATTTTCTTAAATATGGACTGTGGATTTTGTTTTGAAAAACATATATTTGACTATTTAATCTTTTACTTATAGGTTATCTTTATTGTTTATTTGTTTAGCAAACATTATTGAGGTCCTAATATACAAAAGGTACTGAACTAGATTCTGAAGATACTTCAGGGAATGATCCAGACACAGTTCATCCCCTGTGTAATTTATAATATATTGGTGAAGACAGTTATTAAACAAGTGATGAATATTATGAAACAATTTGAGTTTTCTCTACACTTACCCCATTGTTAGTCACAGATATAGCATAGTATTTTTCCAATGCCTTTTGTGTTCTATGACATACTGGTAGACCCAGATACAGTGGACATTAGTTGAGTGATAACTCATTTGGAAGAACCAAGAATCATTAAATACACATAAAGAGGGCAGGTGGTGTTCAAGGGACAGGGATAGAAATCCTGTATTCCAGAGGCTTGAGGAAATGGGTAGGCTCTGAGGCTGAATTTCAATTAAAAGGCTTAGACAGGTGAACATGAGCAAGAATACAAAGGCAGTAATTTCCCAAGGCAGGAAAGGGAGGAAGAGTACGTTGTTGAGACCAAATTCAGCATATGCAAGGTCAGAGTCTATAGGCCATATTCTATTGAGAAGCATAAAGGATGGCCAAAACAGAAGCAAAGGCCAGAGTAAATCTCAAAAGAAGAGCTGTGGTCTAGAAGGTGGGTTTGTGGGGAGATGCTGCCTTTCATGGGGTAACTCAAGTCTTCCCTTGATAGCCCTCTGGGGCTGTCTATTCTAGCCAGAGAGAGGAGAACATCTGCTAATAGAGTTCATCTCTTTAAAGCAACTAGGAGTCAAATGAGAAACCCTTTTGTAATTCCAATGAAATTTAGAGGGTAGGGAGGTGGTGGGATTTATTTTTCTTAGAAAAAATTTTTCTTCTAGGTAGAGACTATTTTTTGGGGGGGTGAATATGATTGGATAAGAGCTGGGACTATCAAAAGGCAAGTTGAATGACAATGGGTTATTGATAAACTTTTAAGGAGGATGGGTACAGTTAACCTGAGGAATTCTTCAAGTGAGGTTAAGTTTTGGGTGGAATCTGAATTTGTTGAGACAGTAAAGGATAATTTGGAGATCTGTGGGGAAAAGATCAAGAAAGAAAAACACCTATTGGCTAATAGCTAAAGAAGTACTTTTGGTGCAAAAAAAAAAAAAGTTTAATGGAGATTGTTACTAAGTTGTTTGCTATGAAGTGTGTAATCTAAATTCTCTCTTTTATTTCCCCAATTAAAATCTGCATTGCTCCTTGCATTGCTCCTTGCAGTTAACTTTGGAGCACATGACCAAGTATTGCATCCTTATTAAAGATGGCACAAGAAAATGTATAGGTTATTCATATGGAGAGTCATATACTGTTACAATATTCCTAATGAATGATACCACTCACTTAGCATTACTACGTTCTACATGTTCTCCTTATGTTGTCTAATTTACTCTTTACCTCAATGATATGATTTAGTGTATAGTTAGGCTTTTAATTGTTTTGGCCTTGAATTGACGCATAGCATTACTTCTCATCTTCCATTGGCAAAACTTGGTGGTGGTGACACTAGATATAAAGGGAGCTGGGAAATATAGTCTCCAGCTGGACGGCTCTTCCCAGATATAACTGTGCTTCGAAAGAGAGAGCACACATCACATCTCGTGCACATAGAATGTGTGCAGTCACATTAGCCATCTCGTCAGGAAAACAGTATCCCCATTATATGTATGAGAAGACTGAGGCTTAGAGAAATTAACTTCCTCAATGTCATACATATAGAAGTGGAAGAGCCTGATCCTTAATGCATATGGTTAATGCATATGATCTAATTTAAATGTAAGACAAAGTTCCTTTAAGTGAAATGAGGTAAATGAAATGAAGTTAAGCAGGCAGCTCCAAACATCAGGGTTAAAAGGCAGCAGAAAACTTCAAAAGGAATAAACAACCTCTTTGGATAAATAAGAAATGAACTCAAAGATACATTGTTAAATAGAAAAGAAGGAAAAAAACCATTATGACACAATTGGTATATTTAGAATTTGTAATTATATGCTTATATATGTATGCATGTGTGCTCATGCATATATAGAGTACGTCCAGAAGGATATACTCTATATATGGATACATAGTTTCCGGTACAGTGGTTTCCTGTTTCTTCTGAGGGCTTGGAGAGGGACTTCCTTTCATTATACACCCATTTAAACCTTTGAAATATCTTTTATGTGCATGTGATTACTTATGCAGGTTTAAAAAGTTTAAAAATGTAAGAACTGCTACTCTTTCTCTAGGTTGGAGAGAACTCTTTCTTGCTGACCTTTGCACCCACACTCTTTTATGGCTGCCCCATAGGCTGCAAGGATACCATTCCTGACTCCCTTTGACTTGAAACTGTATTGACTCCTGGAAATCTTAAGGGACATTGACCCTGGTCCCATTGTGAATAAGCAAATATTTGACTTGGTTCTGCCTCCTCATTTCCTGGCACTTGAAGCATCCAGGTTGACTAAGCATTAACCAAACCCCCTTCAAATTTACCACTTGTGCTTGGATCCACTCTCCTGAGACTGAAAGTCTAGCCAGCCCTCTGGTGACTGGTCCCAATATAGCACACATGCAGAAAATCTGCAGGAATAAACCAAGACGTATGAATGGCAAATGAGTGATTTGAGAACAAAGGATAATGAAGTTTCAAATGTAAATTCCTATGATTAAGGATTTGGAAGAAAACAGGAATCACTTTTTTTCTGTTCATGTTTATTGAAGCAAATCATTAGTGTTGTTTATGCCAGCTATCTAGTTAGGTCAAACTTTACCGTGGCCAGAACTGATTTTCACAAACATGCAAGTAGGTGGAAATAACTTAAAAATATCCTTGAATGGAAATAATTACCATTTTATATAATCAAGCAAATATATCTTGTGCTCACTTTGGCAGCCCATATACCAAAAAAAGAAAAAAAGAAAGTATATCTTTGTGCCAGAAAGTCCCTTTCCTACTTGGCAGAGTCTTAATTACCACTGCTCACAAAAAGAGAGTTGATGCCTTAGTTAAAATTTCTAGATTCTCATGTTTTAAGTTGTTTACTAGAGTTTAGAAAATGCTAAAAATTACCTTTTAGTACAAAACAGCTTCACAGATAATTATTTTTTCAGTGATGTGTAAAGTATTGTTCAACTACTTTTATCTTACTCTTAAGCCTTTTTTTAAAAGGACAGAATACAACCAAACAAATGTAAAAATTAATCCTTAATCTTAACATCTAAATCTCCCTTTAAAATTATATACACAATAGTTGTCTCCACTAGAAGTTAAAATAATTTGAACAGTTACAAACTCAAAACAAAATTTATAATTAAAAGCTTTTTTGGACATAAATTACATTAGGCTAAGGTATCCCACATTTCTTAACTAGAACGTGATGCTCTGCTTGGAATGCAGGCAGAAAAATATAAATTTTACTCTTCATACATTCTTAAATTCTTGTTGCTTGAGGTATGGACATATTACATATGTTCTTTAATTCATTTATCTATTTACTGATGCCAGACAAACATTTCTAAGATTATTCATTTTAAACATATTTGGACAGTGAAAAACTTCAGTATACTTTATGCTTTTTCTACTTCAACTTAGAAATGGATGTCTCAGCTCAAATGTCAACTTTTTAAACCAAACAGAAGAGCCAGGAATTATATTCTAAAATTTAGATATGAGAGTAAAAATGAATACTGACTGCTATCTTAATAGTTTTCTGTTTTTGTTTTTCTTTTTCTTTTTGCTTTTTTATTTAAATTCTCCTCCTTGCCCTACAAAACTTTAAAATTGAAATGCGGTGATTTCCTTTAGTAAGATTTTGTTATTGATCAAAATAACTAAAAACAATTTACTTATATTTAAAAAGTTAGTTCATGATATTTTGGTTCACCAATGCTTTTTAATCTTATTATAAAATTACAGAACATCCCAACATCAACTAATGGATTTCTATCTGCCAAGGAACAACAGGAACAGAAACAAACTTCTTCTCTGGTAGAGAAGCATCTATCATAATTCTGCTTTGCCTTTTATTCTTCAAAAACTTGTGATACCAACCATGTATTTATCTTCTCATCTCTCCTAAACTGGTTTGCAAGGTTTCTCCTGTACCTTACATCTGAATATTGGAGATCCTTTTTCTTGTCTCTCTCTTCCTGAATTTTCTCAGGCAGACCTACAGCTTAAATGCTCTATCTGTGTGGATGACTCCTACATTTATACAGCACTTTGACAACTGGGAACTTCCTTGTGCCTGGCACAAAAGCTCCAAAGGCCGAGAGCAACATGATACCATGCAAGTATTTCCACTTTTTAGAGAAGATGCTAACCCACGTGGGGTGGTCATGCTAAGAGATTGTGAAACCAGCACTATCAGCATTAGCCTGTTGCCTGCAAGTTCACCAACTCAAGTCAAAGGTGTGTATTTTGCAGATGCCAAATGTGAACTTCATGAGCTCTTTTGAAAGTGGTTATTCTCAGGAAGGTTTCCTGCCAGGGTATTTATTGGCTAGGGCGGTATCAGTTGTTCACTTTTGCCCTATCCAGAAGGCACTGATCCTGCATTTTAATCCTACCAATTATTTCTCTGTCCCCCAAGCCCCTTGGAATCCTGCAGAGACTCAGAACAATCGCTAGCCCCTAGAACCGTGAGGGCATGCCCCAGTGTGGGGCTAAGAGATCCAAATATGGGACAGCCAAATTTGGGAAAGGAAACATTTCGAATTGGATGAGTACATGGAATTTTATTAGTTTGGAAACTATGGTGAATTTTTATGTTGCCTGATACTGATCTGAAAAGCCATGAGATTCCGCCATTCAGGGTGAGGGAAAGAACAAGTCAACAGAAAGGAGTTAAAAGGACGGGTTGGGGAAAGTAGAAAGCTGCTTTCTGCTTACAGCCCACTGGATACAGGTCCTTCCAAATAATGGTTGCAGTTTTACATTATACCCAAATTTACCTTTGAGCTCTAAAATTAAATATGTAGCTGAAGACTTGACATCTACATTTAGACACTTTGTAAACATCTCTACTTTAACATATCACAAACTTGATTCCAGCCCCTCTCAAAGTTGATCTGATTCTTCCTCCATCCTTTCCCACACCCTTACAAGGCTTTGTGATCCACCCACCCACCCAAGCCAGAAAATCGAGAGCGACCCCTCCCTCTACCCACCATATATGTCTAATATTTGAATAAGTCTTGTTAATCTCTCTCCAAAATACATCACAAATCCATCCTCATCTATTTATAGCTATTATTATAACTCTTGTGCATGGCACAATCATCTTCCACCCAAACCACACCATGTTAGTCCCCTAACTGATCTCTCCACATCTGTGGTTGCCCTTTTTCAGTCTTTCAACAAAGCAGCCACTGTATTAAGGAAACATTTTATCAAGGTGTTTCACTCATATGGTATAAACATAAGGCAGGTTTTTCTTTTTCCAATAATCACAGAGCCATTGTTTCCACTAGGGAGTGTCTCCCTGAGCCATATTCCTGCTTGATTCCCTAAGTTTTCAGTCACTTCTGACCAGTGGTCTCATTCAGCATCTGAGACTCGGTCTTGTTTATTTGAACACTTTCACCCCATATTTAATCCAGCTCTTTCCCGTCCCCCCAGTCCAGGCAACCCTTGCAGTTCCCATGGCTCCGAGCAGAGTGGCTCTTGCTTTTCTTGGCCCTTATCTTTCTAGACCTGGGGAAGGGGAAGAGGCCGGGATGGCAGAATAAACTCCTTTATGACCTTCTTGCAAGACCATAGGCTTCTTTCTCCTTGTTTGCTTGGAAACTGCTGGTCTAGCTCCACTGTCTGTGACCTGCAGTGGACAGGTGGCAGCCCCCTCCTGGACACCAGCCATCCCTAGTAACGTTCTGCCACGTTTCTGGCCAAGGCCTTGCCACAGCAGCCCAGGCTGTACGCCTGTGGCATGTGTGCCTCTTGTTCCACACCATGTCCCCAGCAGGCCCACAAGCCATCCTCCCAAACCCATAATGCTTCTACAGGGAGTTGTGAGACGCTGGGAGCGGGAGGGGTGGAGGCCCTCAGCACGCATTTCTCTCTAATTCTTTATGCTCTTACTTAGTAGCTCAGGGGCAGGGCCGCCGCTGACTGGGTTCCCATCGAACTGCATCCTAATTGTCAAGCTCTCCTTCTTGCACCTGCTTCCCCTCCCCAAGTAAACTCTAGGGCATGTTTAGGAAGGATGAGGAAAAGAAAATGGAGAGTATGTAATAACCACATTGCCAGGTGCCAAGAATCTCTGAAACCTGCTCTAACTCTGTTCTTCCTAGGATTTATGTAAACTAATACATTTCAACTTAAGTCACTTTAGTTAGGTTTCTATCACTTACAAACCAGACAATAGTGACAACTACTACATATAAAGCACAGGAACCAAGCTAGTGCTTTACATCAACGCAAACAGAGCTAAGGACCATGCACAACTCAGCAGGACCACTTCCTATGCTAATCTGTGGCTTTCCAGGTTCTGTGGGTGATTTTTTGTTTGCTTGATTTATTTTCTTTTGCTTTTAATTCATGTTTGAATAGTACAGTGCTACTAAAAGCATAGTCCATAACAGAATGAATACAGAAAGCATATAGAACTGAGGGCAATTTGACATTGTCATGACATTCAAGCATGTGATCAGTGAACTCATCTCATCACTGAAAGAAACTGACAGGTTTGAGTGCTTTTCTCTCATTTTCCTAGTAATTCATTCTGACTGTTTTTTCAAAGGTAACAGTCTGTAACTGAGTGGGAGAGGAAGAAGGAAAAGAAGAAAGAAAGAAAGAAAACAAAGAAGAAAGAAAGAAAGAAAGAAAGAAAGAAAGAAAGGAAGGAAGGAAGGAAGGAAGGAAGGAAGGAAGGAAGGAAGGAAGGAAGGAGGAAGGAAAGAGAGAGAGAGAGAAAGAGAGAAAGAAAGAGAGACAAAGAAAGGAAGGAAGGAAGGGAGAGAGGAAAGAAAGAGAGAGAAAGAGAAAGAGGGAGGGAAGGAGGGAGGGAGGGAAAAGGATAGGAAAGAAAAGTAAAGAGAAGGAAAAAAAGCTGACCCTTTACCACAAACAGCTTGAACATTACTGCACTAGTATATATTATATAATCTCTGTAAACTGCCTAAAATTCCTTGTGTAAAGCAGTAAGGGATGACATAAGCACATAAACACTCAACTGCACAACTGTGGTTCTCTGAGCCTCCCTCCCACTGATGTTCTCTTTCCCAGCCCTTCCAACTAGATGCACCTACTCTTTTCCCCACCTACCTGGCCAATTTCCTCATCACCATACTGCCAACCACTACAGCTTTCTTCAATTATGTTGCTTCAAATGCTGTTGAAACTGAAATGAACATATATTACAGTGCCTAAATGAAAATGCTCTTGTGGCCCACAATGGACCACGATCCTCAATAACTTTTTCATGCCCTGTTATTGACTTGCGTCTAAATTTCTTTACAGTTTATGATAAAATTGTATTCCCACCTTTTCATGTCAAACATTTCACAGTTTATATAAGACCTCATTCTTTAAAAAGTTGTTCAGGAAGATTAATGAATCCATTTGTATTAAGAAAAGCAAGTATTAAGAGGCACAGGAATAAAATGTTTATGTAATGATGTTGTTACACAGTTTCTGAATGCAGTCTGTTGGAAACTCTCCTGCTACTTAAAAAATAAAGGTGAACAAATTAAAATTGGTTGGGCTTATCTCAATTTGACTGTTGTAGTTCAACATGTGCCAATGAGATAATGCTTTGTTAAAGATCAACTGAAAGATTGCCTTTCCCTCAGTCACATTTGGCTTTTTGTCAATGTTAGTTCAGGGTTATTTTTCTTTTCCACATGGAGTAAATATGCCAGTTTATCTGTCTACGAGATAATAGAACCAAATTCATAAATATTGGGTTCCTTTATGCATTCCACTTGGTTAAAGATTTTGTTAAAACAAAAGCATAGAGGTCCTTTTTACACTTTGTATGGAACCAGAGAAGACCCCATTTAGCAAAAGCAATTTTAAGCAATAAAAACAAAATGGGAGGTATTAATTTGTCAGACTTCAAACTATACTACAAGGCTGTGGTTATTAAAACTGCTTGGTATTGGCACAAGTGC
>CM052440.1:73559295-73591677 GCA_028533085.1 Varecia variegata | reverse complement strand
TTGGGCATCTACCCAGAAGAACAAAAGTCATTCTATAATAAAGATACTTGCACCCGAATGTTTATAGCAGCACAATTCACAATTGCTAAGATGTGGAAACAACCCAAATGTCCATCAATTCATGAATGGATTAGTAAAATGTGGTATCTGTATACCATGGAGTATTACTCAGCTATAAGAAATAACGATGATACGACATTTCTTTGGTTCTCCTGGAGAGAGTTGGAACCCATTCTATTAAGCGAAGTATCCCAAGAATGGAAAAATAAGCACCACATGTACTCACCAGAAAATTAGTTTCCCTGATCAACACTTGGGTGCACATTTGGGAATGACACCAATTGGGTATCGGACAGAGGTGAGGGGAGGGGATGGGTGAATAGCTACATGATGAGTGTGATGAGCACTGTCTGGGGAATGGACACGCTTAAAGATTTGACTCAGGGGGATGAGGGTGGGGGAGAGGATGGGTGTATACCTACATGATGAGTGCAATGTGCACTGTCTGGGGAATGGACACTCTTGAAGCTCAGTCTCGGGGGGTTGGGAGGGGCATGGGCAATATATTTAACCAGAACTGTTGTACCCCCATAATAAGCTATAATAAATAAAATAAAAAAAAGCATAGAAGATACAGAATGTATTTGGAATTCTACAAGTTAAGAAGAAATATATTTTATTAAATAGTCAGTTTATTATTCCAAAATATATTACACTAAATCTATGACTACTTAATACAGTTGAATGATTCTAGGCATTGGAAAATTGATACGGCTAGCAATGCTACAGGAAGGATAAGGGCAAAAAGATAGTGTGTGTGTGTGTGTGTGTGTGTGCGCGCGCGCGTGCGCGCGTGTGGAGGAGGTGGAGGAAGAGAATTAAGTGGAAGAAAAGAAAGAGGAGGAAGACAAGAACTGGGAGAAGGAGGAGGAAGGCTACAGGGAGAGACAGCTCAATTTTTTTCCATCAGATTTAGAAAGGTTAAGACATTATCTCCTAGACCTCTAATTTTATCATGTTTTCCATTTTCCCTAATTCTCCCTTGCCCCTTTCCATCCATCACCTGAAAAGGCATTGCTAAAGAAGAGACACAAGCCGGCTTTTCAATCTCACCACCACAGCAGCAGCTGCCACCTAGAATTTTGACGGCAAGTGACTGGACACAAACACAAACTCTCTGAAAATTTCCACTCCTTCTCCTACACTCATGTATGATCTCCCTGGAATCCTTCCTTTTCCCTGCATGTCCCACAACTTCAAAATAAAAGTAACAAAGACACTTAAAAGGAGGGTATAGTGAAGGTTATTGTGAGGGGATTCATAAAATTACATAGATCTTGAGTCAAATATTATTGTCATAGAGAGCCCAGACTAGCCTATGGGATTAGCCCTTTCATTTTGCGTATGCTCACCAAGCATTTCTCGGCCAACTAATAATGTACTGGACATACAATGTTCTCCCTTTTTCTACCCTGCAATTGTGGCAGTTTATCTTCCCCTACTCCCGAGCGGGTTGTTCGTAACTGAACTGGTGGATGGTAGCAACTGTATGAGGCAAATTGTGCTTGGATTTTATAAAAGCCTAGGCTTGTTAAAGAAGTTATTACAGTCTTCCAGGATGTGCAAGGGAGAAGGAGAAGTATAGACAGAGATGGAAGAGAGAAAGTAAGATAGAGATGGAAGAGAGAAGAGAGAGAGAGAAAGATAAGAACCTGGCATCTCCCCAGGTGGACAGAGGATGGAGGACAGCAGGCAGCAAGCAAGAGAAATGGAAACTCACTCTGCTTCTAGACGTGCCCTGGGGAGGAAGGACTGTAGGCACCCGAGTTTCAGCACCAAAAAGGACCAGTCTACAAAGGAGCACCAGAGCTCCTAAACTTCAAAGGATTGAAAAGGCTTATAAACAACAGGCATCTGAGCAGGGATCAGTGTAGATCCCATACAAGAAGTGCCTCCTCAAATATTTGCTTTACATAAAACCCCAGGACCTTTGCACAATCCTAGAGAAATGTTCAGGATTTAGTGAAAGAGACTGGTGGCGTAGGAGCTTAGAGTTGGATTTAAATTGATTTCAGGAAATGAAGAAACGTGACATTTCTTACCTATGACCACCCTACAAGTTTCATTAATATAAAGAGAGACACATAGGAAAAAATACATAATCATAACACATGCTTATGTATATGATTATATAATCATTATAAACATTATGTCTGTGGGCTACATTTGAAAATTAAGAATGCTTTTAAGAAAATATTTGTTTTCCCTTTAAGTGTCACAAGCATCACTTATGGTCAGGAATTTCTCCCCAACAATGTCCTCCAGCCCAGAACTCTTCTTCTGTGCTTGCAGAATTCTAATATCCTTAATCCTGGCTCCCCATCTAATTAGAAACTAAAGAGATTTCTTTTTTTCTCAGCTCACACAGTGCAATTCTGTCTAAAATAGACGCTACCTGGATTCTCTGAGGTAGACTACAAGCCTGCACAAGCCTGTTCAACATTTTGAGGTGCAGGCTCCTAACATCTCAGCTACTAGAAGCCTATAGGGCTATGGCAGGTCCTCAACATGTATTCCTCTCTAATTTATTCCTTTTATTTAGTAGCAAGTGGGGTATGTGTGTGTGTGTGTATATGTGTGTATGTGTGTCTGTGCCTGATTGGGGAATAACTCCACGATTTTTCTGTAGCATTATCATTTAAAAACATTCTTTCCCGTTACTGACCTCTCCATTCCAGGAATACATTGCCTCCTCCCTCTGTACTGAAATGTAGCAACACAAACACTTAGCCAGCAATTTCACTTGGTGGTCTGATAAACTCTCATAAATGCCTTGTTTACGGCACAAGAACCTAAGTGCATATTTATGTATATCTCTGGCAAAATATCCTTCCCGTGTCTGTTGGCCATTAATTTGCACTTAACTAGTTTCCTGTAAAAATAAATTGCAGGGGGCCAAGAAAGAATAACATGTGCTTGAAAAATGTCCTCTGCCTGGTACAAACATTAAATTAAATTTATATGCTAATTGTGATGATAATGGCCCTTCGGATGATTCTACATTACAGGCATCAACTGAAATAAGGTCCCCAGTTGTCACTGAGAACATCAAAAGAATCTTAGTTTGAGGAGCAAATATGTGATTACAGTGATTATGTGTGAATTGTGATTATATTCTTCAATAAAGAAAGCATGCTGGGATTTACAACTTTCCTCTGAGAATCAGTCAATGAATTAACACATATTGAACACCCACAGGGTTCCTGGAGCTGAACAAGCAAATTACTTCATCAACCTGCACGACATCAGCTAGTGGACCGAGCCAAGCATGGCCGGGAGCAGCACCATCAAGCAGGCAGAATTTATTTTCACTGTGGACGATTTCTTTATTTTCACTGTGGACAACTTCATTGTGCAATCTAGAACGGTCTGACTGGAAGTCAGAACTGGATTCTGTTTCCAGTTCTGTCGCCTGCTGGCTGGACAATGGTATCCAAGACCCTCCACCTTCCTGAGCTTTAGTTTCCTGATTATAAGATGGGAAATCGTTGCCCGGTCGTATGGAGAGTTTCAAAAGAAACAGTGGGAAATTGCTTTTAAAATTATTAAACACTCTACATCCACCAAAAAAGTTATTTCTCTGCTTTGTTTTTTTCTCGAGACTTCTATAAAGAATTGTTTGTTTTTATGCTCTAATTCCTCTCCTCCTTTTTCTTCTAAATCCTCTCTCCAATCCCCTCCACATTGTTAAATCAAAACAATGTCCGATTCTCAGTTTTCATCTTACTTAACCTGCCAGCAGCATTTGACACGATTCACAGATTAGTTTATCTTCCTTGAAACGTTTTCCTCATCTGGCTTCCACGACTTCTCCTGAAATCACTGGCTATATTTTCTCTGTGTTTCTTCCTCTTCTTAATATGTATGCTTTGAGTTCCAGGGCTTAAGTTCTCAGACCTTTTCTCTTTTCACTATCCCTGTTTTCTTCTCTCTACACTCTTCTGGTGTCATGGACTATAAATATTATATCTATTTGGATTATTCCCACATAGTTCTAGCCCTCTCTTATAAACTCTAGACTTATATTCTACTTGTAGTTCTGCTGAGATATCTCAAAAAAAATTAACGGAAATGTGTTCAGCACCTAACTGCTCATTTACTCCCTCACATCTACTCCACCCACGGTCTTCCTTTCCTCAGTTAATGGCAACTCTCTTTCCATTGGCACTCCTCAAAATCCTAATCATCCTTGACACCTCTCTTTCTTTTATACCCCATACTAATCCTCTGTCCCATACCCCACAGCAAATCCTGTCGGTACAGCCTTCAAAATCTACCTACTGACTATTACCTCCTTTGCCACAGCTCTGGTGTAAATCACCATCATCTTCCTAGATTGTCACACTGGCCTCCTACCCATTCTCCCTGCCTCTCTGCAGCTTATTCTCAATAAAGTGGCCAGAGTGATTCCCTTAAAAACGTATATCACAGCATGTCGCTCCTTTGTTAAAACCCTCTAGTGCCTGCCCTTCATATAACAAGGGTAAAATCCAAGACCCTCACAATGAACTACGAGGTGTTACAAGATGGAACTCGCTCATACGTGCACACAGACTCACCCTTATCTCTGATCTCATCTCTTACTAGTGTTCTTACTTACTCTGCCCCAGGTCCCAGGCTCTGTGCTGTTCCCGGGAAACTCTGGCTCCCTTCTCCCTCAGGGCACTTGTTTTCTGCACTCTATCCTTAGAAGGTTATTTTTCCAAGATAGACACGACTTACTCCTTCAGCCCTTTCAAGTCGGTACTCAATATCACTTTCTCTATGAGATATTCCTTGACCACAATTTGTAAATCACAAACTACCTTCTTCCTGATTCCTTCTTCTCTTTCCATGTTCTTTTTTATATATATTAATATATGTCCTCTATTACTTACATGAACTAAACTAAAATCTTAAGCCACCCAGCCCACTGAATGGGCTTCCTCTTGGCCAAGGAGCCCCCAGAAGAACCTTAAAGCTGAGTTGACCGCCATGAGAAGAAGGGAGGTCAAAAGTGCCTAGTCATGCCCCCACCCTTTTGGAGTTACTCTTTCACAGTAAGATACTAAATCATTAACAGGCCTAAGGCCATGCAAAGCAAAGCTTAAACCACACCTACAGGCCATCACCTTACTTAACAGATCACTTGAGTTCTATAAATGTCCAGGTGGCTTGTCTCTGATTAAAAGACATCCATATCTTAAGTTGAAACATTCCAAGCCTTTAGACAAAGCTTCATTTTTTTAACCAATTACAAATCAAAGAATCTTTAAACCCACCTATAACCTGTAAGCACTCTCCCCCCATTTATGATCTTACATATAATTCCTGTATCCATGAATGTATAAAACCAAACTGTAATCTGGCTACCATGGGTGCATTTTCTCCGAACCTCTTGAAAACATGTGCTCCGGACTGTAGGTGGCACACACTTAGCTCAAAATAAACCTCTCTAAGTTATTCTACAGAGTTTGGGTTTTTTTCTGTTAACACTTAATATGATAAATAATTACTTCTTAAAATTGCCTGTTTGCCCATTTGAATGCTTGTTCCTGGGGGGTGAGGGGAGGGGATGAGTGTATACCTACATGATGAGTGCGATGTGCACTGTCTGGGGAATGGACACCCTTGAGGCTCAGTCTCGGGGGGTTGGGAGGGGCATGGGCAATATATCTAACCAGAACTGTTGTACCCCCATAATAAGCTGAAATAAAAATTAAAAAATAAATTCAAATAAAAATACAAAAAAAAAAAAAAAAGAAATGTATGTTTGTATGTTTTGATATTTCCGTAGACCAAGCAATGAAAACAAGTCTGGCACAAAATAGGCAGACAATAAATAATTGTTAAATGAATGAATAAATAAGTTATTGTTATTACTGAATCTGTATATGAAATTAGCCCTAATAAATTTCCATTCTAGGAAAAAAGCATTTGGGGAAAAGTTAAATGACTTCTACAGTACACACTTTTAACTGATTGGAAAGTAGGTTTTGAGTTGTGCCTAGGCTTATTTATAAAGCTGACTTCAGCTAGCAAATCAGTTTAGAATAACTGGGGGACCCAGGCAGAGGGGGATTCATATACATCCATTGGTTTTTTTCCATGGCTCTCTGCTGGATGCTCATAAGGAAGATTAAGGGAAAGAGAAGAAGTTAGCGAGAGCCCCCTGCTTAGTGGTGCATGTGTGAGGAGGTGACTGGATGTCTCTGGGGTCAAGCGCAAATCTGAGCCTTCCCAGGCAGGAGTGGAAAACTCTTTCACTCCAGGACACAGGAAGAGATTCTTGTATTCTTATGTAATTGCTTTGCTATTGTTACGTTTAAACAAGGCAAAAGCTATATTTCTAAGAATCCTTTTTGCCAATTTCCTTTTTATGAAAGTTACTTTGCTCTCAGGGGTTTCATGGGTAATTTTTTTTCTTTTCATTTCGGCTTTAAACTTTCTCTCAAATTAACAAGATGCTAGGCAATTTTGTTCAGAGTTTCAGCAACTCCAGTAATAGGTTCCAGACACCATAATAACAGTCATTTCTAATATTCAGCAGAGAGATGGAAGCTTTAAGAAAAAAATCAAATAAAATGGCTAGGAATTTTTAAGAAATCGTGATATCAGAGGTGAAGCATTCTTTTGTGTAGCCCATCAGTAGACTTGAAAGAGCAGAAGAAATAATCAATGAACCTGAAGCTAGGTCAATAAAAATTATTAAAACTAAAACACAAAGAGAAAATAGAATGAAGAGGCAGGGGAAAGAACAGAAAGGAGCATCCAAAAGTGTGGGACATTTGTCAGTCTTTCACGTATAAAATTGGTGTTCTAGAAGGAGACAGAACAGAGCCCAGAAAACTGTGTGAAGAGATAATTGCTGGCCGGGCGCGGTGGCTCACGCCTGTAATCCTAGCACTCTAGGAGGCTGAGGCAGGAGGCTTGCTTGAGCTCAGGAGTTTGAGACCAGCCTGAGCAAGAGTGAGGCCCCATCTCTACTAAAAACAGAAAGATTAGCCAAGCATCATGGTGCGTGCCTGTAGTCCCAGCTACTCGGGAGGCTAAGGCAGGGGGATAACTTAAGCCCAGGAGTTTGAGGTTGCTGTGAGCTAGGCTGACGCCACGGCATTCACCCTGGGCAACAGAATGAAACTCTGTCTCAAAAAAAAAAAAAGATTTATAAATAAAAAACCAATAGTGAAGATAAAATAAAATTATTTTTTAAAATATTCAATTAGTCCAAAAAAGCAGAAAAAAGAAGAAAAATGAATGGAGATATGTTCAAATAGAACACAACTCATGAGTTAGTAAATATAAATAACATCATATTAAAATTGTATCAAAATGGTCTAAACACCTAGACCAAATGGCAGATATTGATAGCTAATTTCAACTACAGACTAGCCACAAGAAATCAAATTTAATTATGAAGACATGTAGAGATTTAAAGTTAAAGTATGGAAAAGAATATAGTATGAAAGAATTGATTAAGGAAAGCTAAAATCACTGTTTATATTAGATAAAGTCGACTTCAAAACAAAGAATAGTGCCAGGAGGAAAAAGAGACATTATGTTATAATAGAAGAGTTGATTAATCAATTAGGCCTAATAATTCAATATGTATTTGCACCAAATTATACAGTTTCAAAATGCATGAAGCAAAAACTGATAGAACTGCAAAGAAATTTTAAAAATCCACACTTATATTAGAGACCTCAATACTCCTATTTCATTAATTGATATAATAAGTAGATAGAAAATCAGTAAGAATATAGAAAACATGGATAACACTATCTATAACTTGACCTAATTTATAGAACACCCTACACAACATGAACTGAATACACATTCTTTGCACATGCACATGAAACTTGTGCCAAGATAGACTATGTTCTGAGCTATAAAGAAATAGCAACAAATTTTAAAGAATTGAAATCAAGCAACATGTGCTATATGATCAAATGAAATAAAAATCGATAACAGAAGGAAATCTGGAAATGCCCAAATATTTGGAATTAAATAACACACTTTTAAGTAGCCCATGGGTCCAAGAGACTATAGCAATAGAAACTTAAAAATAGTTTGCACTGAATGAAAATGAAAACACAACATATGGGACACACCTAAAGCTGTGCTCAAATGGAAATTTATGTAACATTAAATACCAATTTTAAAAAATAAGTTTTTGAAATAGTACATAAGGTTTTAAGAAATAAGAAAAAGGGGAGCAAATTAAGCCCGAAGTAAGCAGATAAAAGGAACTCATAAAAATAAAAGCAAAACTCAATGGAATTTAAAACAGGAAAATAATAGAACTAAAAGCTGGTTTCTTGAAAAAGTTAACAAAAATGTAACAAAGGCCCCGAAGGAAAAGCCCAGGACCTGATAGCTTCCCAGCTAAATTCTACCACACATTTGAAAAAGAACTAATACCAATCATTCTCAAACTCTTTCAAAACATTGAAAAGGAGGGAATACTTCCAAACCATTTTACAAGGTCAGTATTACCCTGAGACTAGAGTCAGAAAAGGACACTAAAAGAAAAGAAATTTATAGGCCAATGCCCCTGATTAATATAGACTCAAAAGTCCTCAACAAAATACTATCAAACAAAATCCAACAGCACATTAAAATGATCATTCACTAGGATGCAGTGGGAGTGATTTCTGGGATGCCAGTATGGTTCAACATAGACAAATCAATAAATATGATATACCACATTAACAAAATGAAAGGTAAAAATCATATGATTACTTCAACAGATACATAAAATGTATTGGACAAAATTCAACACCCTTTCATGATAAAAAAAACTCTCAACAACATAGGGATAGAATAAATATACCTCAATATAACAAAGGCCATATATGACAAGCCCACAGCTAACATGATTAATGGTGAACATATGAAAGCTTTAAGAAACAAGAAAAAGGGGAGCAAATTAAGATCAGGAGTGAGACAAAGCTGCTCAATCTCATCACTTCCATTAAAAATGGTATTGGAAGTCCTAGTCAGAGAAATTAGGCAAGAAAAAGAAATAAAAGATATCCACATCAGAAAGAAAGGAGTTAAATTTTCTCTGTCTCCAGATGACATGATCTTATATAGAGAAAACTGAAGATTCCACCAAAAAACTATTAGAACTAATAAACAAATTCAGTAAAGTTGCAAAATACAAAATCAATATACAAAAATTGTGTCTCTAAATACTAATGACAAACTATCCAAATGAAAAGTAAGAAAATCTCATTTATAAAATCATCAAAACAAATAGAAAACATTTAGGAATAAATTTAACCAAGGAGGTGAAAGATTTATACACTGAAAACTCTAAGACATTGATGAAAGAAATTGAAGAAGACTTAACTAAATGGAAAGATATCTTGTGTTCATGGGTTGGAAAGTCAACACTTTAAAAATATCTGTATTTACCTAAAGCAATCTACATATTCAATGCAATCTCTGTAAAAATTCCAATGGAATTTTTCACAGAAATAGAAAAAAAAATCCCTAAAATTATTATGAAACCACAAAAGACCCCAAATAGAGCAATCTTGAGTAAGAAGAACAAACCTGAAGTCATCACACTTCCTCATTTCTACCCACATTATAATGCTATAGTAATAAAAACTGCAGTATTGGCATAAAAACAAACATATAGACCAATGGAACAGATTAGTAATTAGGAAAATCAAAACATCTATTCTATACACTCTATTTCTATACACTCATCAGATTGACAATAGTACAACAATACCAATGAATGGTGAGGATGTAGAATGATACTACTTTCATATTATTTTTCTAATTTCAAAATATTAAGGTGGTACAAATGTTTTGTTACATGGATAGCTTTTATAATGCTTAAGTCAAGGCTACTAGTGTGCTCATCACCTGAATAATGTTCATTGTACCTGACAGGTAGTTTTTTACCTCTTCCTTCCTCCACTTTCCCTTTTCCTAATGTCCATCCAAATTGTTGCAAAAAACATTAATTCATTCCTTCTTATGGCTGAGTAGTACTCCATGGTGTGTGTGTGTGTGTATACACCACATTTTGTTAATCTACTCATGTGTTGAGCATTTGGGTTGATTCCACATCTTTGCATTTGTGAATTGTGCTTCAGTAAACATTTGTGTGTAGGTGTCTTTTTGATAAAATCACTTCTTTCCCTGTGGGTAGATACCCAGTAGTGGGATTTCTCGGTCAAATGGTAAGTCTATATTTATTTCTTTGAGGAATGTCCATACTGCTTTCCTTAGAGTTTGTACTATTAGTCCCACTAACAGTGTATAAATGTTCCTTCCTTTCTGCATCCAAAACAGCATCTCTTGTTTTTGACTTTTTAATAAGAGTCATTCTGACAGAGGTAAGGTGATATCTCATTGGGGTTTCAATTTGCATTTCCCTGATGATTAGTGGTATTGTGCATTTTTTATGTTTTTTGGCCACTTGTCTATCTTCTTTTGAAAAACTTGTGTTCATGTCTTTTGCCCACTTTTTAATTGGGTTATTTGTATTTTTTCTTGCTGATTTGCTTGAGTTCTTTGTAGACTCTGTATATTAACCCATTATAGGATATTTAGTTTGTAAATGTTTTCTCCCATTCTGTAGGTTGTCTATTTACTCTTTGATTATTTCTTTGGCTGTGCAGAAGCTTTTTGTTTATTTTATTTATTTATTTATTTCAGGATATTAGGGGGGTACAAACATTTTGGTTACATGTTATGACTTTGCCACACCCAAACCATGCTTTGAGGTGTGCCCTTTCCTCACTACCATGCTCACCACATCTATTAGTTGTGAGTTTACCCACCCCAACCCCCCAATCCCTGAAGAATATTACTACTGTGTGAGCACCATAGTGTTGATCAGTTAGTGCCAATTTGATGGCGAGTACATGTAGAGCCTATCCTTCTATTCTTGTGATACTTCACTTTGGAGGATGGGCTCAAGTTCTATCTAGGAAAATATAAGAGGTGCTAGATCACCATCATTTCTTATAATTGAGTAATACTCCATTGTATACATATACCAAATTTTATTAATCCACTCATGAATTGACTGGGCATTTGGGTTGTTTCCACATCCTTGTAATAGTGAATTGTGCTGCCATAAATATTTGGATGCAGATATCTTTATTACAGAATGTTTTTTGTTCTTTTGGGTAGATGCCTAATAGTGCTATTGCTAGATCAAATGGTATTTCTATTTTTAGCTCTTTGAGGTATCTCCAAATTCTTTTCCACAGAAGTTGCACTAATCTGCAGTCCCACCAGCAGTGTAAGAGTGTTCCTGTCTCTCCACATCCTCGCCAGCATTTGTTGTTTTGGGATTTTTTGAAAAAGGTCAATTTCACTGGGGTTAGGTGATATCTCATTGTGGTTTTGATTTGTATTTCTCCAATGATTAGAGATGTTGAGCATTTTTTTATATGTTTGCTGGCCATTATTCGGTCTTCTTTTGAAAAGTTTCTGTTCATGTCCTTTGCCCATTTATTGATGGGGTTATTTGATTTTTTCTTGTTGATTTTTTTAAGTTCTAGATAGATTCTTGTTATCAGCCCTTTATCGGATATGTAGAGAGAAAATATTTTCTCCCATTCTGTAGGCTATCTATTTGCTTTAATGATAGTTTCCTTGGCTCTACAAAAGCTTTTTAATTTGATCAGGTCTCATTTATTTATTTTTGTTGCTGCTGTGATTGCTTTGGGGGTCCTCTTCAAAAATTCTTTGCCTACGCCAATGTCTGACAGGGTCTTGCCTACATCTTCTTCTAGAATTCTTAGGGTTTCATGCCATATGTTTAAGTCTTTTATCCATCCTGAATTGATTTTTGTAAGAGGTGAGAGGTGGGGATCCAGTTTCAATCTTCTGCATGTAGCTATCCATTTTTCCCAGCATCATTTATTGAAAAGAGATTCCTATATTTTTGTCTGCTTTGTCAAAGATTAGATGACAATATGCAGATGGTTTCACCTCTGGATTCTCAGTCCTGTTCCAAAGGTCTATATCTCTATTCTTGTGCCAGTACCATGCTGTTTTAGTTACTATAGTCTTGTAGTACAGTTTGAAGTCTGGTAGGCTGAGATCTCCCAATTTGTTCTTTTTGCTTAAGATTGCTTTGGCTATACAAGGTCTTCTCTGGTTCCATACAAAGCGTAGAATTATTTTTTCTAGATCTGTAAAGAATGATGATGGTATTTTTATAGGGATTGCGTTAATTCTGTAGATCACTTTAGGTAGTATGAACATTTTGGATGGGAGACAGCAGAAGCTTTTTAATTTAATCAAGTCCCACTTATTTATTTTGTTGTTGCTATAATTGCCTTTGGGGTCTTAGTCATAAACTCTTTGCCTAGGCCAATGTCTAGAAGAGATTTTTCCCACATTTTTCTTCTAGAATTCTTAAGGTTTCACACCCAGGGCTCTTTCCTCCTGACCTTCCCCAGGTGTGAATGCCTCCCCACAGATCACTTCAGTCTTGCCAAATGAATCGCCCTGTTACCTTCTCCTTCATTCTGAACGTCCCACGCCATTTCTCTAGAGTTTTACAATGTTCTTTCCCAAGAAGAGCCATCTGTAGGTAGGCATCTGCCTGCAACTTTCGATCTTCTCCTTGAGAGTGGCATGCGCTGGTTGCTCCTAGTTCACCATCTTCCCCCAGCTATAAGAACTATCATATTGCACACTAGTGTTGAAGACCACTTTCAAAACAGTTTGGAACAACTTGATATCATCCAGTAAAGTTAAATATATGGATAATTCTTTAATTGATAAATTCTGCTCTGGGTATATATCCTAGTGACTAGTCAGTGTATATAATAATTTTTAGGCACCCAGGATACATACACCCAAATGTGTAATAATAAATTAAATTAAAACAAACTAAATCTATCAATACAAAAGCAACTAAACAGGTCAGGTTATATTCATCAATGGAATACCTTGTTGCAATGAAAAAAAAAGAACTAAAGCTACATACAACAACATGAAAGACTATCACAAACAAAACCTTAAAAGTATGATACATATGGTTACATAGGTGTTTGCTTTATGATTATTAAACCAAATATATACATTATATATTTTTCTCTAATTGTGTTTTATGATAAAGACATTCTAATTTGTTTTTCCATTTGGGTGAAGTTCCACCCATGACTCCAATCTTTAGGTAGAAATGATTCACTTGACCACTGCTAAATGCAGTCTGAGAGAGTAAAAACAACAGTAACAACAATAAGATTCTGTTTAAAAGAAAAAGAAGGCAGATATTTGGTAAGAAATTAGTAGTGTCTGCTGCACATGTGTTATTCGTTGTTTCACATACTTGAGTGCAATTATGCTCTTAGATATATGTATTTTTTCATACACCAATGTGCATTAACGAAAGCCAACTATTTTGTCTGGTGGTTAAAGAAAAGGAGATCTGCTCCAAAACTTGAAGCAGAAATTTGCTACATTGAATTTATTGAGAATCAGTATGTCAGTGGTCAGCCTGATTCATTTCTAAAGGAATTTCAAGAGAAAGTGTGCATGCTTGAGAGTAATCCCTGTGTGAGACATGTAGACTATCCCTCCTCTGTGGGTTTGGCTTCTTCCCCAACTTGGCATAGTGCTCTAGCGATGGCAGGCCCTGAACTATTTCCTGCTTCTGCTGTAGTCTTGAGGATACAAGTGGGATTATACATTTCAGAATTTATCATTAGATTTTTATCTCTGGCTCACTCTTTTTTCCTGAATTTCAGAGGTTTTTGGTAATTCGCCTTCTGTATGTTTCTTGAGCCAACCCTTACCCAAAACCCTCTGCTGGTAATTTGTCCAAGGGGCCCATATGAGAGTGCAGAGACACAGAAGTAGAAGTCTGTTGGGTGGAGCTGCTTGGAAAACTTTTGCTTTCTTGATACAAAGGTATCTTCTTCTTGTACGGAGTGCTGTAGAGATGCTGGCAAGCATATCTTTCCACTGCATGGCAGCAAGCATTGTTATATAAACTACTGAATGACAGCCATTGGAAATTTGACTTACAATTGGTAAAATATCTAGATAACAGATGATAAATAACTTCAAAAGAAATTTGGTAATAAACTCCTAGTAAACTATAAACTCCCAATAAGTCATATTTAAAAAAAAAGTTGACTAAAACTAAACAAAAATGCTAACAATAACAAGACTGTCCAGTGGAGAAGAAATAGTACGGGTTTGGGAGCAGATGTTCCTGCATTAATTCCTCATCTTCATTTTTACCTTAAAAAAGTAACTTAACTTCTTAGTCTCAGTTACCTCATCTGTTAAATTAGTCAATAATACCTTCCTCCCAATATTGTTGCTATGTATGGAAAACAGCAGTTTACCTTTCTAGTACATGGTACTTGTTCAGTAAATCGTAGCTATCATTAAAGCTCACAAAATCAAGTCGTTTTCGAAGGTCACTAGTTATGTCATCTTGGGGCCATTGATTCTTCTTTTATAAAATAAGCAGATTAGACAAAATGATTCTCTAAAATTCTATAACTACATAAGATAAAGTTTGCCTCTATGGTAAGCCAACATGTCATACAAGTGGAATTGCAGAGAAAGAAAATGATCCCTGGGTTCTAGTCACAACTCAGCCGTTGCCTTGGTGTGTGACTTTGGGCAAGTGGACGGAGGAACCACAGATTCCTTCTGTGTAAAACTGTAGAGCTGAGTGAATATGATCTCTGATAGTCTCTGATGCTTTTGGTCATGGTGAGCAAACAGATCACATGAAAGTGAAAGCAGAAGGGAGTTCAAAGCTGGAGGAGTTCACTTGGTTGTCACCATATTCCATGATCAACTGCTGAGACTGGGATGTCTGGCACAATTGGATCAAAGGCTCAAACCTGTGTGTCTTGACTCTGGTGTCTAATGTTGGGAAGTCTATTTGAGACAAAGGTGTTTCTCTTGCTCTAGGATAAAAGGGAGGTTTCAGGTTGGTATTAACGAAATGTCTATAAAGTGTGGGTGGGTGAGGCACATACGTAATGAAAGTGCAAAGAGATATAACCTAACCTAAGGAAGGAGTTCTGAATTCCATCAGCACTTCAGTGAGACGGTAACATAGTAATTACAAAAAATGGATTTAAATATAAGGACTTGAAAATCCCCTTAGAATTTAAGGGACTGGTTATTTAGGGGAAAGGCACTGCATTGCAAACATACAAACTTAAATAACTAGTTAACGTCAGAGGAAAAGATGATATTTTAGAAAGACCATACTCCCTGGCAGTCAAAAATATGAGCATGCAAGAAAGCCCACAGCAACATCTCCAGCTTAGCCCGGTTAGCAGGGAATCATTATGCTGTTGTGTGTGTGGTCTGTTTAAATGTTCTCGAGCCATTTGAAATGCTTAGAAGAATTTCACCTACTGTGTTCGTAAGTCTGATTTATTTGATTTACAAATTCAGTACTTAGCAAGAGCTTATGAGATCTGTATTTGCATGTTCAAAATAAAATCCGCAAGTATCTTAGGCGATTAAACATTTGAGATAATACAGATATATTAAAATTGTCATTGTAGTTTAACATATCCAAGGCCATTTGATTAAAAATATAATGGTGTTAGTTATTTGAAAAAGATCTGATATGTGAAATTCAGCAAAGCATTTTTTTCCAAATCACTAAATGCAAAAATAAAATAAGATCTATAAGTCAAACTTAAAATCTTAAGAAAATTTAATTTTAAAATGGTAACTTAATCAAAGAAATATTGATTAAAACTCACGTTTTGGGTAGAATTCCTGTTCCTGCACAAAATCCCCACCCATATTACTGCCTTCAGTATTTACCTTCCTCTAGGTCTGGCTAACCCTGGAAAGGTGCTGGAGAAAAGGTAAAGGAATTCCATTGAAAGTATAATATCTTTTGTTGTGCCCTTCCTTTTGCTTTCCCTTTGCTGTGACAATGGGTCCTGGATGTATCATGTTCTGTAAACCTCTATCTTGCTCTTGCCCTGTACTGCTATCTTTCTCTTGTCAATAAACTTAATTTGTGCACTTGCCTTAAAAAAAAAAAGTATAGGTAGGCACAATCTCTGAGACAAAGGTTTAGCCAGTGCCTGCATCTGTAGTGCCACCTAGTGTTAGAGAGGGTTGATACCATTTTTCAGAACGCAAGCAAGGGTAGGGGCATGAAACCCATTTCAATGACGCTATTATCAATCTCTTCTTATGTGCTTAAAGTGTTAAACTTACGGAAATTATGCTGTTTCCTCTGCTGGTGTATGGAATTTTGAGTTTTCTTTTTTGTATTCCCATAGCACATTCTATTAATGTTACTGAGCATATGTCTTGGCTTTGGGATTAGAAAAACCTCTGCCTTCATGAAGCTTGTATACTAGTAGGTTTTTTTTTTTTTATCTCTGTCATGCTATTTATTATAGTTGGTTCATATCAGAATCATTTAAATATGTCTACCTCTCCTACTGCCTGTGAGCTGTTTCCTCCAAAGTGCTTCATTACTAAGGAGGGGTTTGCATAGTGTTCAATAAATGCATATGGAATAGATGTGCCAAAAAGAATGTTGAGAACAATTTACAAATCAATTAATTTTGTAGCTTTAATGTTCCCTTTCTCTTTGGATGTTTGGCCAGCAATTATTCTCTTCGTCTATTCTATGCTGGAAATCACACTGCTGTACGCTTTCTAACTAGAATAAGAGCTAAGATAATGGAATTTCTCAGCTCTTGCATGAGGATGATTAGATGCTTATAAAAAAGAATTTTCAAGTCTATGACTTTTAAAAAAAATAATTTGTTATTTAGTCATCTTTTCTACTGTATTCTATTCTTTAATTCATCAAATGTTACGTGTCATATGATAAAAAGTATTCAAATACTACATTAATCAAACATCGTATCCCACAAACATTATGTCATACTTGTTATAAATATGTCACTAAAGAATCGCAATCTTGTATTCAACTCATTAAATGAAATTGTAATGTTTTTTAACTGGATGTTTTTTAACTGGATGATCTGGGGTAGAAATAAAGAGACAGTAGAATCTTTCATCTGATCCCTCATTTGAGTCCTGACATCAAGGCTACCATTTTAAGGAATCTCATTTACTAGTCTTTTTTTTTTTTAAATTTCAGAATATTACGGGGGTGCAAATGTTTTGGTTACATAAATTGATTTTGTAGCATTTGAGTCAAAGTTTTAAGTGTGCCAATCCCCCAGATAGTGTACATTGTAACCGTTAGGTGTGAATTCACCCATCCCCTCCTCCCACCTCCGACCTGCTTGATTTCTGATCAATGTTATTTCCATATGTGCATGTAAGTGTTCGATTAGTTCCAATTTAATGGTGAGTACATGTGGTGTTTGTTTTTTCATTCATGTGATACTTCACTTAGAAGAATGGTCTCCAGTTCCATCCAGGTTAATAAAAGAAGTATTAGTTCACCATTTTTTATGGCTGAGTAGTACTCCATGGTATACATATATACACCACATTTTATTAATCTATTCATGTATTGATGGGCACTTGAGTTGTTTCCACATCTTTGCAATTGTGAATTGTGCAGCTATAAACATTCAAGTGCAGGTGTCTTTTTTATAGAATGTCTTTTTTTCCTTTGGGTAAATATGCAGTAGTGGGATTGCTGGATCAAATGGTAGTTCCACTTTTAGTTCTTTGAGATATCTCTGTACTACTTTCCATAGAGGTTGTACTAGTTTGCAATCCTACCAACAGTGTATGAGTGTTCCTATCTCTCCACATCCATGCTAGCATTTGCTGTTTTGGGACAGTCTTTTTAAAAATAAAAACAATTTGAACTAGATTCACAATGAAGAAGCTGGTCTGTATAATTTTCATGTATTTGAAGCTCATGAAAATATAAAGTGTAAAAACACCTTAATAGTGCACAATAATGCCCTCATCCCAACTCCTAGAATCTATGAATATGCTGTATTACATGGAAAAGGGGAACTAAGGTTGCAGATGGAATTAGGGCTGCTAACTGGCTGACCTTAACACAGGGAGTTTATCCTGGATGGTCCAGGTGGGCCCAATGTAACCATTTTAAGATGAGTCCTTAAAAGCAGAAGAGAGAAACAGAAGACGGAGCCAGAGGTGGCAGCATGAGAAGAACGCAGTCTGATTTTGCTGGCCTTGAAGATGAAAGAAGGGAGCCAGGAGTCTAGGAAAGCGGGCAGCCTCTGCAAGCCGGAAAAGCTAAGAAAACAGGTTTTCCTCAAGGCCTCCCAGAAAGAAACAGTCCCCACAACACCTTGACTTGAGCCCAGTGAGACCCATTCCAAACTTTTAGTCTAGAGAACTGCAAGACAAGAAATCCGTATTGTTTCATTGCTACTAAATTTCTGGGAATTTGCTCTAGTGGTGATAGGAAATTAATACATTCCTAGACCCTCCCACCAAGGAATACTAGGAACCGTGTTATAAGTATATCAGTTTAGATATCAATATTGTCTTCACTGAATATTAGAATTAGGCTGCAATAGTCAAGTAAGGAATGAACAATCCAGCCATTGGATAGCAATACCAGGAGGGGTTAATGAACTTTGGATGTGCTAGCATGAAAACAGCGATATATTGAGAAAGATCAAACCCCTATTATGGAATAGGAGTTATAGTCATTTCTTTAGTGAGTATACATAAATACATATTATATATGAGCAATAGCAGATAATCAAGATCTCAGTTAGTTACTGGCCAATCTGCATTTGGTTTTTTTCCTGAGCTTTCTAAGGATATTAAATTTTCTCTAGGTTTTCTATGCTGTACTGATACAGTCTGTGTAGCAAAACCGTTTTCTTGTATCAGGGCCTTTATCACAATTTGTGAAAGATTCTCAATATGTAAAATTTTCATTGCTTCAGGACCTAATCATCAGTACTTTTATAAGGCTTTGCTTTCTCCAATAGATTCTGAAACTTCTTCCGTTGTCTATTATTCCAGAATGACTTTGCTCTCAGCTTGCTCAATGCTGCAGCTCTGCATTAAATTCCTCTTTTTTTTTTTTTTTTGAGACAGAGTCTCGCTCTGTTGCCCGGGCTAGAGTGCTGTGGCATCAGCCTAGCTCACAGCAACCTCAAACGCCTGGGCTCAAGCAATCCTCCTGCCTCAGCCTATCAAGTTGCTGGGATTACAGGCACCAACCACCATGCCCGGCTAATTTTTTCTATTTTTAGTAGAGACAGGGTCTCACTCTTGCTCAGGCTTGTCTCGAACTCTTGACCTCAAGCGATCCGCCCACCTCAGCCTCCCAGAATGCTAGGATTACAGGCATGAGCCACTGTGCCCAGCCGCTGCATAAAATTCTGATCTCCCTCCTGAGTCCCGTGTGTGCGTGTGCCCATGGTGATGCTGAGTGAGCCAAGTTAAATCCCGCAATATAAAGGCAGGTCAGGAGCATGAGCTCTAGATTTCTGTTTCCATCTTGGCTCTGCTACTTACTACCTATGTGATTTGTAACAAACTTTCTTAACTTCCTTATTGCTCCATTTTCTCACCTATAAATGGGAGATATTAATACACACTTGACAGAGTGGTTGTCAGTATTAAATGAGAGTTTACATATATAAGTCCTTTAATGCTTAGTGAGAGCTCCGTAGCTAAATGGTACCTTCTACTACCATATTAATGGTATGCTTTGCGGGGGATAGAATACATTTCTGATTGGAATCTAAACTGAAAACAAAAATTCCCCTAGAAACATAGGTACTCTCTTATGTCCTTTGTGAAGCTATGAACCATTCCCTCTGGTCACAGGAGTTTAAGGGTGTCAGTGTCTAATCGTTTTATTCTCATGATCATGTGCATTACAGACGTGCCTACGTCAGGCTGCTTAAGGGAAATGAAAACTCCTGTGTATTCATAATGCCAAAGTCCAGGTTAATATTATCTTTGCTCTAGTCCAAGCCCCTCATCATGCGAACTTCCCTAGAACCTTATATGTTATATAGAGAAGTTGAGATAATTATCAAATAACTCTCAGGTGTTCCAGTGGAAACCTGGTCATGATAAACAAGATAACCACGGTTAGGAAAAAGGATGGGAGAATGCACATCACCAGCCCTGATAGAGAGTCGACCTCTAAGCACAACATAAATAGACTCATTTTGTCTTGACCACAGTGAACCCCTTTCCAATGCCTTTCTGTTATCCTGCTCTGTGATAGATGCACTCTGTCATCTTCCTAACATGCCTGATGTCCTCTTATGAAGTCTACTTTCTCCTTGACAAAACATGTTCCTAGTAAATGTCTAAACATTTCATTTCCTCTAAGGCTCAAGTCATTTATGTTTGGAATAATGTAGTTGCTTCTCAAAATGATATGTGTGATTCAGCTAATAAGAATTACCTGAGTGTGTGTAAAAAAAGGCAGATGCCTGGGCTCCACCCACAATGATTCTGCTTTGTCAAGTTGGCAGTAGGATGCAGAGAAATCTGCATTTTTAAAAGCACACCACATGATTCTGGTTTGCACTAAATTTTGAGAACCAATGGATGGATTGGTACTTCTGGGTGGTATTTGCATCCTAACAAGTGATACAAATTTTAGGCATTAGGTTCAGAAGAGTGAAGCCTCCCTTCCTAAAGAGGTAACCTGGTATGGGGCAAACAGCCAAGTAAACCTACACTTAAAAATTCAGGTCTATCCCTGTAAAACAGGGATAAGAACAACCGCTTATCTTATTTCCTATGAGAACCAAATGCATGTACTCACCATTAAATGGGAACTAATTGATCAACACTTATATGCATATATGGAAATAACATTCATCGGAAATCAAGTAAGAAGGAGCAGGGGAGGAGGGGATGGGTAAATTCACAGCTGATGGGTACAATGCACACTATCTGGGCGATGGGCACACTTATAACTTTGTCTCAAATGGTGCAAAAGCAAAACGTTTGTATCCCTGTAATATTCCGAAATAAAAAATAAAAATTAAAAATAAATAAATAAAATATGTTAAATAAAGAGAACCAAATGAGATCACATATGTAAAACACTTGGTTTAATGAAAGGTAGATAGTGTTTAATAAATATAATTTTCCGTTCCACTGTAGTTGAAATAGCCTCTCATAAGCAGCTGCTTATTCCAACTGTCTGAGAAAGTCAGACCAGGGTTTTTTAATAACAGCAATGAGTCAGATTTTACCTTATTTTCTGTTGCTGTTATGAAAGCTAAAGGACAGTGCTACTGGGTGGAGGCTGTGGGGATGAATGTGTTGGAATGTCATCATCTGACGCAGGAGAAACAGGTTTGCCCTTATTTCGTATCTTTACCAAATTTGGGGCAATTTAAATGCATATGTTATACCACTTCTTTGATAGGGAATTGACTCATTATGCCCTCGAATGAAAAAAAAAAACCTTCTGATAACATAGTTGATGGGGAATTAGTCATCTGGCAATGGCATTATGGATACATGAGCTGTTACTGATTTTACTTTAAGCCCAAAGTGTACATTCAAATACACTAATATGTCAGGTGTAAGAAGAGTTTATGTTCTTTCCCCACAATCAATCATTCATAAAATAGAGTTACCTAGTGAGCTAAAACGAAAAGAAATAAACTAAGAACAGGAAGGACACGTAGCATTTATTCAGTTCAGTTAGTTATTTGGAGAGGTGATTCTTATCTGAAATCACAGAAATCATCCAAAAGACTATCCTAACACTTTTGTTTCTCCTTCTAGTTAATTAGCCCCCTTAGAAAGAAATTGTTTATTTTATTGTGGGTATGCATTGAATTTATCACTAATGAACTTAACCAAAGGATGACATAAATTAAAAATAGAACAATTGCAACAGTTCTCCTTATGATACAAAATGTATCATTTTCATTATTCTTAAATTTTAAAATTATTCTTAACTTTAAAGTTAAAGTTAGGTGATGACTGCTTTTTATTCTGGAAAATTTCCCACTTCCTACTTAACAAATCTGGATGAAGTACAGAGAGCACTGGACTAGAAGAAGGAATTAGCTCCACCTCTGATATCAGTTAACTTTGGGACCTTGAGCAAGTTACGAAAATCTCTGGATCTCTGTTCATGTACAAAATGAAAATAACACTTGACCTACCTACTATTCAAAATCATCCAAAGAAATCATTAAGCCACAATTTATTGAGTTCTAGGGTTTTACACAGCTTTTGATACCTGGCATTCCATTTCCCAGTGTGAATGATCATACTGTCTTCCAGCAGTTTCAAAGAGGCTCAGGCGACAGGCAGTGCTGCTTCTGCTCATGAAGAGGGGAATGTCAATGTCACACTTCAATGTCAGGACCTGTGCAGCTAGAGGCTAGGATAAAACTAACATGCATTCATGATCCAAGAGGTCTGCAACTGAGCTTCCTACTCAACAGCAGCCATCATCTCTTCGGCACCCACTTTCCTACTATTGTTTTTGCTTTTTCCACCACATTAACTGTCACTACTGCCTAAAGCCACTGTCATCATGTTTTTACTACTTTTTACTCCTGGGATACCACTGCCATGGGCCCAGAAAGGAAGAAATCGACAAGATGTCATGAATCTTAAACCAGTATTTTATACTCTTCCCATTCATTATTCCATCTTCAAAAATTACAAAGCTTTTGTTCTGATTTGGCTGACCTGACATTCATTTATTTTTATTTCAGATGACTCCATTCGAATGTAAGTTCCATGAAAACAGGGACTTTGTTTACTATTACTTTTCTCACAAACTGGAACATTGCCTGACATGTGTAGACATCCCACAAATAATTACTGAATAAATGAGTTCTTTGATAATGAGTTACATAAGTAAAAATTGTATATAAAGGAGTGAAGTTTTAATCTTTGATTATTTTCTGTCCATTTCTGAATAAAGTATACTAATATACATATAGTACAGAGCAGTCAATATTTAAGTTTTTTAAAGTAAAGAGAGAAAAACTCCAGATTGGACATCTAAAATTAAAGTCAATAAAGTGAATACATTTAGCTCTTACCTTCTAGATAGCAAAACACAAAGCATGTTGGAGTATACTTTTCAGCTATAACATAAATTAAGAATAATTTTCTGGGGAAATGCCTTTTTTCTGTGACAGACATATAGGGCTGATTTATTGCATAAAACAGTATGGAAGGCACATTGGCTAAAATAATGGTCAATTTTTCAATGGTGATGTTGCAAGAGATAGAAATGTAAAGCAAAGGCATATCAAACACTGTAAAAGATGAGGACATAAATTACATTGTAAGTGAAGATCTTTCTACTGAAAACTAAAATTGGTCATTATCTAGCTAAGCACAAGGATAAATCATAGAGAGCAAAACAAAATTGATAAATGATCTCTCTCTTTGCTTTGTCTCTATGAAATGCCTTCCTACAGTGATTGGAACATGTTATATCACCAGTTTGCGATTGGAATGTGCTATCACTACCAGTCAGTTGGTGGTTGAATTTTCTCCCAGTGCCTGCAGTGACCATATTTTGTGTGCTTTGGAGACCAGATGAGCAGGCAATGGAACCAACATTCTGCTGAGAGCATTCTGGAGAGCATCTTCCACTCTTATTTGGAAGGGTGATACCAATCCCTCCTCACCTGGAAGGTTAATTTCTTCTTCATAGTCAACATCAGAACTGATATTGGAGTGAGCAGTCGCTCATAGCTTCTGGTGGCTCTTTCTTCATGTCTCCTTTTTATCACCTTTCACTGTTGTTTATGGACTGAATATCAGCTGAGTCTCTAAAAACCATACAGGGAGTGCTTATCATAAAGATTTCAAAGGAAGTTTTCTGGTTATCTATAGCCGGTTACCTCCGTTTTAATTTTCTAATACTTTTTGTTGTTCCCCCAAGTGCCCAGGGTTTCAAGCTACTCCTTTCTATCTAGAGCCTCTTTCTGTACTTCATTTGAAATATTTTCCTAGGCTATGGTCAACAAATAAGACTAGATTACATTTATCAGTATTAATATGTGTGTTGTTGATGGTGGGGGAAGTGTTTTCAGAGCTGTCAATGGTCCTATGCATTCAAAGAAGCAAGATATTAGATTCCTCCATGCTGGCCATCAACTTGTGAGTAGGAAAAGGTATCGAAAACCAGCTATCTTCAAGAAACTGTCACTTCCTTGGAAGAGGGAAGAATGATGGCAGTGACAAGAGCCTGTGCCCCTCCAAAATTGTCCCATGTGTTGCCTTAGGTGTGGTTAACATAGACAACTGCCCCTTCTCTATATCTTTATCATCTTTGGGGTAATCTGTTCCTTTGCCCTAAAAAAAAATGACTAAATGTGATCATTTTGAAAGAGTAGGATATTTTGGTGCCACTCAAATCAATATTTTTAAAACAATTTTAAACATTTTTAAAATTTAATCTACTTTGGGCATCTAAGATGTAATTAATACACATGGGACTGGACCCTGGGGAATACAAAGATTTAGGCAAGGTCCTTGACAGTCTTCAGTCTTCTAGGGGAGACAAACATACCCCGACAGAACACCGTTCCTTGGTAGTGAATGCTACCGTGAACGTGTGCGTTAGCCAGAACTAGTGTCACTGTAAGAAATACGAGGGGGCTTAGCTTCTACATGTATGGATCCGAGGGCACTATCAGCTGGATTATACTAGTTTCATTTTTCTAGAAATATACCACCCAATCTCTCTTCTACTGAGAGGAGCCAGAATCAAGAAAGAAAGTGAAGAAATAGACATGAAAGAGCTAGGACAAATAATAAGGAAAAAATTATACTCAGCACCACCTGACTGCATTGCTTCTGTCCAAGTGCCTGGTCAGGGGACCCAAGCAGCCGCTCAAATCCAGCCAGCCCTCCTCTTGACACACCTGAGCAGGAGCCTAAGACTCCAAGGTAGCTTTTGTGCTAGGCATGGCCTTAATCATATCCCTTCCCCACTGCATGTCCCCAAGCCACGAATCAGGGCCTAGTTGGGAAAAGGAGACAAGCTTTGATATGAAAGGGAGATTAACATTTTTATTTAGATTTGGCTAGGCATTTTAATACCTGAAAAAAAATAATATTCTTATAATACGTAAAAGTGACTGGAAACCTGTGGAATCACCCACAATACATTAAGAGATGAAGAGAGAGAAGACAGCAAACCTGAAGGTAGGGGATGGAATAAAAGCACAAAGCTGTGCTCAGGCTATGCCTTTGCAGTCTGCTCATTCATTAAACTGATCACTTGCAGGCATCATGTTCTCTTCACACCATTGCTGGATTTCAACATTTGTGTAAAGAATATATTTATACTAGGCACACATCAGGGAAAAATGTTTCATTTCTCCTAAAAACTAAAAAAGGAGTCCCAGGAAGCAAGCTGATATGTATTGATGTATACCATGAATTCAGCATTTTATCTTCTTTCTCCCCTGTAACACTCCTGGCGACCCTGAGGTCTGGTTTTGTTTTCCTCAACTGAGGAAACTGAAGTTCAGAGAGGTACATGATTTGGCCCAAGTCAAAGCAACAGTAAATGGAAGGGAGGGGTTCAATTTAGTCCTATTTTGCCTAATGGCCCTTTAATTTTTAATGCCCCATTCTGTGAATGTGACAGCAATTGTAAGACTGGCCCCATCTAAATCTTTCTTCTTTTTTTTTTTTAATTTCAGGATATTATGGAGATACAAACATTTTGGTTACATGTTATGACTTTGCCACATCCAAACCATGATTTGAGGCGTGTCCTTTCCCCCCTACAATGCTCACCGCGTCCATTGTCATCTAAATCTTCATGGCCATTGAGCACTTGGAGCACTCATGTCAGTTCTTCAAGCCTTAATCCGCCTGGAATCACCACACAGCCTTGACCCAGGTCAAGGTGAACTAAAACTGAGAAGGGTGTTGTGTAACCCAGTGTCTAATCCAAACAGCTGAAGAGCTGGGAACGTGCTTGCTTGCTGAATCACACATCACTGAACTTTACAACAGTTATCTTTTTTTAAATATTAAATGTTTTGCTGTTTTTGTGCAAAGTTTCAGACATTTCTAAACAAAACAATCAGTTATCAAAGGAAGTGTAAAAACACAATTTTTACCTGTCATAGGTATACATATTATGCTTAAGAGGTTTATTCTTTTACTATGACTAAATAATAAAATTACAATGTAAACTATATCTCAAAGTTTTTTGGAGGAGTCCTAGTTTCTGCTTTCCTAAGTATTGGCTATGGTGAAGAACAGTTATCTTTTGATGTGGAAGCAGCAAATTTCTTTCATATTTGTGGGAAAAAAACTTTAAGTTAAATTAATATATTCAAATTCCATCCTCATTTTGGGGGAATGTGTCCATTCACCTGTGTATGCGTTCTTCTTTTCTCTTTGATCCACTGGAACAGTCCTCTTTCAAAATTTAGAAAAGAATGACTCTCCAACATCCTCTTTTGTTTCCCTCCTGACAGTTATGTGATATTTTCTAGGAGACAGGAGTTATATTTCTTCAGAGAAAGTTTTATCTTCTCTTCGAAGGCTTTTGTCAAATTCTCCCTAGCAATTTGGCACAAGAATATTTTTCTCAATTTCTAAAGTAAGAAAAAATAGTTTCTGGTTTCTATTTTCAACTAGTTTAATTTTTTTTACTAATTTATTTCCATTATTTGGGCCACAGTTAGAATTATAAAACATTAGGAAAAAAGAAGAACTTAGAAATCTTCTACCCTACCTCATTTACTAGATAAGGAAACAGGAAGGTTAGCTGCTATGCCCCATATTGCATAGTTAATAAGTGACACTGCCTGGAGTGTTTAGAATGATTCTGAAGTCATTTTGTAGACATTGCTGAAGAAGGTGCCATAACTTTTTTAGAATATCTGCCAGGAGAGTCGTACAGCCTATGAGAAGTACTGGCTATATCCTCACTATACCATGCTGTCTCCCAAAGCTGTGTTCTCAAATTTTAATGCACACATATTACAAAATGTATAGTTTGATTCAGTAGGCCTGGGGTGGGCCTTAAGGGTCTGTCTACCTTAAGTTCAAGACCAGTGGTCAGCAAACTCCAGCCTGCCAGCTAACCCCAGCCCATCACCTGTTATTGTAAATAATAATGTTTTATTGGAACACAATCAACACCAGTTTGTTTCCATATGGTCAATGGCTGCTTTCAAGCTACAACAGCAGAGTAGTTGTTGCAGGGACTACATTGCCTACAAAGCCTGAAATATTTACTCTCTAGCCCTTTATAGAAAAAAAAAAAAATGTCAGGCCAGGCACAGTGGCTCACGCCTGTAATCCTAGCACGCTGGGAGGCCAAGGCAGGCGGATTGTTTGAGCTCAGGAGTTCGAGACCAGCCTGAGCAAGAGCGAGACCCCCTCTCTACTAAAAATAGAAAGAAATTATATGGACAGCTAAAAATATATATAGAAAAAACTAGCCGGGCCTGGTGGTGCATGCCTGTAGTCCCAGCTACTCGGGAGGCCGAGGCAGGAGGATCGCTTAAGCCCAGGAGTCTGAGGTTGCTGTGAGCTAGGCTGATGCCACGGCACTTTAGCGCAGACAACAGAGTGAGACTCTGTCTCAAAAAAAAAAAAAAAAAAAAAAAGCCAATATCTGTCTAGAGCATTGGTTGTCTAACTTGGTTGCACATTACAATCACCTGGGAAGCTTTGAAAATCCCAGATGCCCAAGCCGCACTTCAGATCAATTAATTCAGAATCTCAGGGGTGGAATCAGGCATCAATTTTTTTAAAGATCTCTACAAAGTTGAGAACTACTGCTCTAGAGCGATGGTTTTTCAAATATTGGTGAGCACAAGAGACATCTGGCCTGACTGTCAAAAATGCAGAGTCCAGGGCCACATTCTCAGAGAGTCCGATCTGACCAGACTGTCAGGGGGACCAGACTGCCGCAGCACACCAGGGCTCTTGATGTGGGAGCCCCCGGATTGCACTTCAGAAGTTACAAAGGCATACACTGTTTAATTTCATGAAAATTTACTTTCTTAAAAGTTCCACATCAACTCAAGTGTTTACAGAATCGTGATTTACAGGAATGAGTCATTATTATAAAGTACAACCAGTACCAGCAACTCAACTCCTTACCAATAAAAATGATCCTGAACACAAAAAATGTTTCACTCACATCCTGATTTCATCTAACCTCTGTGTCATTACTGCTAGAAATTTTGGAAGAAAAAGACAAGTTTCCCCAGAACAGCCTACAGCCTCTATGATTGCCCTTAAGAGTTTGCTTTTATAAGCATGGGAAGAAGGAATGTACAACTGTTACTAAATAATTTGAAATACCTAGAAAGATTTTTATTCCTCTAACTGTGGTTAGGATTGTTTTAAAGATTAGCAGGACAAAAAGATCATTTTCATTCAATTATAATATTTAAAAATTAATAATGTAACATCTAGGATATTAGTATTAGTAAAAAAACTCTAATCAAATTATGATAAATGTATACCCAACCTGTTGTTTTTGCAGAGAGGCTGGTCACTGCACTCTCTGGCTCATAGCAGGCACATTGAATCAGTAGTTTCCACATCACTTCACTTTCTGCATTTGCAGAACCTGTGTGTGGAAGTGGCTTTCAGTGAAAGATCGCTCCCTGTTCTTTGGGCATTACTAGGACAAATGAGATTAAAGCAGTTGGTGAGATCCCGGCTATATGTGGCTTTCACATCCAGTGAGACCCAAGAGTGTAGTTGTACATAGGTCTTCTGCAGTTTCACTGAAGAATCACCATCTCATCACTCATTTATCTTGTGTTTACCTTCATGCCTGCTCACGGCTCGTGAGGATCCTGGTTGACATCTGTGTGTTTGGAAATTGTTCAAACTGAGAATGCAATCAGGCAACAGGAAGAATGAAGGAAAGCACATACGGGTATCGATTGCTTGTTTTTGTTTCCTAAAATTCAAAGAAACCAAAATGCCCAATATGTTTCTGAAGAAGACCTAGCACATACCTTCTAGTGGCAAAGTCACTTGGGTACATGGGTTACAAATCTAGCCTTCCACAACACAAAAATATTTTTGGAAAAAATGAAATCTATTTTTTTTTCAGAAGAGGAGATGCTGAGGATCAAAGGAAGGATCTGGAAGGAAATAGGTCAGTTTGTCCTCGGTGTGATTTAAGAAGACTGATTCTAAAGCAGGGAATTACTGGCAACTTGCTTTTGCCCATGCTGAGGATGGAAATTTTGAAAATCAACAAATGTCATGTCTCATTTGGCCACAAGATGGCAGGATTTCAGCACATTCCTGCAGACAATGGCCTCCTTTTCCTATCAGGGTTAATGGATGGTGGTAATTGAAGCTTGATTCTCAAGAGATTTCATACTCTTGCAAATGAAACACAAATATGGTTCAAGGACTTATGTTTTATAGTTTTAAAATATCAAGAGTCAGCCATTCACATAACACAGTTGGCATCCACAAATGAAAAGCTATGGAAAAGGTTCTAGTTTTATTTATTAATGGACCGCTCATCTATCCCATCGGAACCACCTGGGTGCTGCTGTCCTTTGCTAAGCTTTTCAAAGCTTCTTTTCAACAAAGATGGTCCCTTCCCTCAAAATTAATCCTGCACCAACTATCAAAAAGATTAATAATGTTCTCCACATTATAATGTCTATATGAATACAATTACATACATAATTACACATAAAAAACACATATAAGTGTTTTTAACATAGAAAGTGATCATACAATCATATCATACATACTGTGTTCTGATTTTCAATTGCTCCTCAATTATATGTTTTGTATATCTTTCCAAGTCACTAGAAATAAATCAAACTCATTCTTTTTAATTGTTTAATACAATCAGTATTTTAATCTCAGACAAGGTAGGTTTCTCTGCGCTGTCATTTTGTTACTGGCAAGATAGAACATAATAATTCAGGGTTATGATGAGAATTCATCAGCTATTGATAAGATATTAGAGGCCTTCAGTCACTACATAATATTAATAAAAATGATATTAGCTATGTAAATAATGCTGATGAAAATTGCTAACACTTCATCAGCATTTTTTTCTGGGTGCCAGGATGTAGTCATTGATATACATTAACTCATTTAATCCTCATATCAACTCTATGAAGTAGATACTATTATTATTCCCATTGTTTAGATGATCATTCCGAGTCATGGGAAAGGCACTAAATTGCTTAAGGCAACACGGCCGATAAGTGACATTACCAAAATGCAATGAGTCTGGCTCTAGAGGAAGTGTTGTTAATGACTAAACCATCCATCATTATCTTCAACAGGAAACACTTTGTACGAGCTTGCTTGCCAGGGACCCAAACTGGTTGGCAATGATCAAATTTAATAAACGTTCTCACTGCAAGTGGAATTCCAGCTGATCCTGGCGTGGGGCTCTCTGTTCTGCTCTAAATCAGGCATCCAGGCCAAAAGAAGATACGGAGCATCCACGAAGAATAAAGTGAGGCAAGGTGTGCTGAGCAAGGCATGGCTTGGAGGGAAAAGTGGAGAGAAAAAAAGAAGCTACAAGGGGGAGAGAAAGCAATGAAGAGGAGTACTGCCAGGCACCTGGCCTGGCTAAGAGAGCCTCAGAGGTGTGCGTGCCAAACCTCAACAGCCCCAAGCCCAGCTCCCAGAATAGCTGGAAGAAGGCACGCTGCCAGTGAGTCACTTATTACAGCCGGAGCTGGGAGCACTTAATCAGATGCATCCGGTCGGTGTTCACAAGATATCAGGCGGAAATATGTGGTCAATTGCAATGAATTGGCATGCCCTGACGTGGGCTGGCCATTGCCGGAAGCCAGGTCTCTTGCAAATTGAAACCTCATCTTTCTCCCCTCTGAGTGGCTGCCATGCATCTAACTGATTATGTACATTTTATCCCTATGTAAGATACTCTCTAATGAAGAGGAAATATTTCTTTCTTGTGAATGTCTCAATAAAAATTGAGAGAGTATAAAGCTAGCAGGACCACATTTATGAAATACTCAGGGCAGGTCCCTACCCATCAGACAAGGCCAGTCCCTTACCTCCAGCAGGTTACTGTAAGGCGAATGTCATCCAAGGCGTCAGGCCCAGGAGGCTGGCACAGAAAACACGACACCAGTACAGAGACAGTCAAGACAGCCCTGAGGATTGATGAGCTTCCTTTTCTGCAAGGAATTCCCACAAATGATGTGTTGTCATTGCTGCCAATTGACTTCAACATCTTCCTGGATTAAAATCTATCAGGCAGCTAGCTATCTCAACGTACTCGGGGTGTTTATTGTTTTGAGTATTTTTTTCTCCTGCCTAAGATTGCGTCGCAGATACTCTTGCTGTCCCACCCAGATTCCCTTAGGAGGCCAGGGCACCTACTCTCTAGTAGCTGTGACTGTTGCTGTCTTCCCCAGAGGATTGCCAGCTCACCAGATGACTGGCAAAGTATGCTGTTCCCACAAGCGGCCTCTGACCAATAACAGACTGAAGTGAGGTTTTAACAGCTGTCTCCTTGCCTCTGGGCAAGGCAACCTTTTTATTGCATTTATACACCAAAATTCCCTGCGGGATCAGCCAGAAGCTAAGATTCTTCTAAAACTATAATTCACCTAGCTTCTTCTCCAGCCCAGCCTGCTTTCCTTGCCCCTCTGTAGGCTTTTCCTGAAAGCATCCCTTCAATAAATCACCCGTACAAAAATCCTTGCCTCAGGTTCTGCTTCTCAGAAACCTGACCTATAACACAAGTAAAATCTTTGTCAGCAAAGACCTTATGGTAAACACATGCCACCACAAGCAATACAATGCAATGTTTCTCAAATCTCAGCTATTCACATACCACCTATATTGTTTTGCCATGTATGCCTATTACTTATATGACTATTTACCTAATGGTTCTTTTTGAATAGTTTTCAAGCTAACTCCTCTTTTAAAAAACTAGCCTTACTCTAAAAAATATCATATTTCTGAAATCATGGTTTGGGGGCACTAATGAGATTTATTAATTACAAAGCAAAATAAATTGTGTGTGTGTGGGTGTGTAGGGGCATTCATCTATGCACAACTTAAAATATTCCATCTATCACCTTGAATCATCTACACATGGACCATATCCTTAAAAACATCGAAAACTGAAAACCATGTTTTGTAAAATCAGTTTTACTGCTTTGTAGTACTACTGCAGAGCTGTCTCATATTGGAGTTGAAATACACATCGTACTAGATGTTTCTAAATTCAATAAATACTTTTTCGTTTCCTCTTATCTTGCCAATAGTCCTAAGGGGGATGCTCAAGACATGGAGTACAAAGAGGAAAGTATCAATTTTTTATTTATTTATTTTTTATTTCAGCTTATTATGGGGGTACAAAAGTTCTGGTTAGATATATTGCCCATGTCCCTCCAATTCCCCCGAGTCTGAGCTTCAAGCGTGTCCATTCCCCAGATAGTGCACATTGCACTC
>CM052440.1:73518742-73558795 GCA_028533085.1 Varecia variegata | reverse complement strand
TTCTGGGTAGATGCCCAATAATGGGATTGCTGGATCAAATGGAAGGTCTACTTGAATCTGTTTAAGGAATCTCCATATTGCTTTCCACAGGGGTTGTACTAGTTTACAGTCCCACCAGCAGTGTATGAGTGTTCCTGTCTCTCTGCATCCATGCCAACATGTATTGATTTGGCACTTTTTGATAAAGGCCATTCTCACTGGAGTTAAGTGATATCTCATTGTGGTTTTGATTTGCATTTCCCTGATGATTAGAGATATTGCACATTTTTTCATATGTTTGTTAGCCATTCTTATATCTTCTTTTGAAAAATTTCTATTCATGTCCTTTGCCCACTTTTTGATAGGGTTGTTTGATTGTTCTTACTGATTTTCCTGAGTTCTAAATAGATTCTTGTTATCAGTACTTTATCTGATGTGTAGTATGCGAAAATTTTTTCCCACTCTGTGGGTTGTCTGTTTATTCTCGTGATTGTTTCTTTGGCTGTGCAGAAGCTTTTTAATTTAATCAGGTCCCATTTATTTATTTTTGTTGTTGCTGTGATTGCCTTAGGGGTCTTCTTCATAAATTCTTTGCCTAGGCCAATGTCTGTAAGAGTCTTTCCTACATTTTCTTCTAGGATTCTAATAGTTTCATTCCTAAGGTTTAAGTCTGTTAACCACCGTGATTTAATTTTTGTGAGAGGTTACAATGCTCGTGGATTGGAAGAATCAACATTGTTAAAATGTCTATACTTCCCAAAGTGATCTACAGATTCAATGCAATCCCTATTAAATTACCAACATCATTTTTCAATTTTTTAAATAAAGAAATAATTCAAAAATTCTTTGGCACCTGCATTCTATCTTCAATGTTTTTGTATTTTTCTGGGATCATCTGCCACCTGCTTCTGTCACACAGAAACATTTTTCTTTTTTTTTTAATTTATTTATTATAGTTTATTATGGGGGTACAACATTCTGGTTAAGTATATTGCCCATGTCCCTCCCAACCCCCCGAGTCTGAGCTTCAAGAGTGTCCATTCCCCCGACAGTGCACATCGCACTCATCATGTAGGTATACACCCATCGCCTCCCCCACCCCCAACACCCCGAGTCAGATCTTCAAGCATGTCCATTCCCCTGACAGTGCTCATCGCACTCATCATGTAGATATACACCCATCCCCTCCCCCCACCTCTGACCCATACCCAATTGGTATCATTTCCAAATGTGCACCCAGGTGTTGATCAGGGAAACCGATTTTCTGGTGAGTACATGTGGTGCTTATTTTTCCATTCTTGGGATTGAATTCAGGTTTACTTGCAAGGAAAGAAAAGCTTCTTGCAACTTGAAACTCGTTGCCAGGCTGGTTAACTGACATCAGGGAGCTCAAGGCTCTTTTCAGAGGAGGAAGAGGCATTGGTGACCATCTGCTCAGGTTCTTGGGCAGCACAGGCCCTCCTGACACCATTTTCTCCAAGCTGCAGCAATGCAGTGAGACTGCATGACCTTCACAGATGGAGGCTGATGTCAAAGATACAATCTTCAAAGAGAGATGTGTAGTATGGACCACTTTATCCCAGGTGTGGAGTGACCAAAAACATGTAAATAACACAGAGATGGAGGTGTTGGAGGTCTTCACCTTAGCTGATGTGTTCATCTTGATTCTGTGGACTTCAGGTTTTCTCAATGGCTCTTAGGAAGAAACACAAAGTATTTCAATGTGGAAGGTGACAAGCCAATTGTCAGTGAAATACTTTAGGGTCAGGACTTTGCATCTCATCTCCAGCATAATGTTTTTTTATGATCCATTCTTCCCTCACACATCTTTCTGGAACAATCTAGCATTGATGGGGTGGAAGCATGGGGACCACCGTATCTTGAAAAGTGTGCCTTCTACCTTTTCAAGGATTGCCAAAATGATACATCTTGAACCTGACAGGACAAGTTTAAAATTAGGGACTGAGAAAAGTAGCACCTGTAAGTTAGGGAAATGAGTGTAGGCTTGGTAAAAGAGTTCCTACTTAATTGAGTCTTAAAATGATTTCCCAAACTAGCACCTATTATATTTTTTAAAATGGAATTCTTGATATTTTTATCCATCTGAGCAAGTATGATTAAATGACAAGGTCTGCTGACAGTAGAACTTCAACTCTTTAATATATCGATTAATGCATCCGTGTATAGGATTTCCTGGTGCTGTGTAGAGGATTTCCCTTGTGTATGAGAGAACCTAATCTTGGTCTTATTCTTGAAGTGGTGGGAGTTTTGTTTTTTTTTTTAAACAGAGATTTCTTTATATTTTTCCAGCAGTTGCATAAGCTTAAATTTTCTAGTACAATCCCTATATATCTCTTTATTCTGAGAAGCTTTTTTTCTTAACATATTAACTGCCATGTATTTAACTCATGCTAGTTTTGAGCCAGGGGCCTCGTGAAGCAAACCCTGGGCAAAACTCTTCAGTTGGTTCATGAAAGTCTTACTTGTTGATGTTCTTATTGTTATAATTAATATCAACAAATTAATTCTGAAAATGTGGATTAAATGAATAGAAGTCTATAAATTTCATTTTTCATTAAATTAGAAAGGATCATTTTGGTTTTGAAGTTTTTACTTTATTTTTGTAATAAAATACCTTGGCCCCCAGGAAAAAAATTTTTTTTTCTAGTGTGGCGGTCAATGCGTTAAAGGTTGTTTATTGCTGCAGTAGTTGGTTGGGTGCTTTGTCTTTGCTTTGTTACTTAATAGTTATGGCCTTGAAAATCTAATTCTCTCCTTTCTTGTAGTCCTCTAATTTAGCTGAGTTTATCAGCAAGAGACATCATACCTTAAGGCCAAGTTAGTCCTCTCTGAGTTGTAGAATATGGACCAAACACAATAACTTTAATTACATATTTTAAATTTAAAAAATAGGAAATTAAGCTTTCCTAACACACCATATATGGATTGATACTGCTGCCCTAATTTACTCGTGTGTAAGACAGGAATTGTCACATATGGTAACTGAGGCCTCCTAGGAGAAGGGTAGAAGCTCTAAGTGTAGAGGAGGTGACAGTGATGGCTTCACACCTTGGACTTCATGCCACCTTGTAGAAAACCTTGGATGAAACATAATACCGATAAGTCAGAGGCAAACAAAAATTGGCAGACACTTTTATTTCTAATTTGAGCTCTTTATCAAGCACATCAAGAGATTAAAAATAATGAGGATGTAATTAGATATGACAAAAAATGAGCCAAAAATAATTCAAAACTATCCAGGCTATTCGAATCTCACACTAGGTGTGTTTCCTGCCTTTAGATGTTTGCTAATAGTAATATGAAGCCATCCCTATTGGTAAGACATTTAGAATCTGAATGCTCAGAAAATGCAGACAAACCTTTACAATTTTTTCCACTGATGTTTCAAGCCACATGAAACCCAATTTGCTCACCTGTTCAGTGAGAACAAGTAACTAATAGTAATATGCTACCTAGAAAACATATTGTCCAAAATAAACATATTTTGTTTATTCTGTTCCTTCAAGGTAAAGGTTAAATTTTTAAACAAAGAATGAGAACCTACCTGCTTTTAAAAAGAACTCCTTGTCATGCAGAACCCATTTGAGAACTGCCATCAGCTAATGGTTGCATTGCTCTGTGATTTTGTTGCTGAAAATGATGTCAGTGTGTCACCTATGAAAACTCTCATATCTGCACACTTAAAAATATGGACACAGATTTATTTAACCTGTATCAAAAACCTTCCACAGAAATAGTTTTGGTCTATTTTGAATGATATTTTTAAAAAAAATAATGCGACACATTTCTACTTATTTTCAAGAATGAAGATTGGCTTCAGTGAAAATAGAAATATAATATCTGTTATTTCAACAAAAACTTTTGTGTAATTGATACATGGAATAGAAAAATCAGTATCATTATATATTTAATAATAAGAATGGGCAACTATGCATTTCATTCATTTGGCTCTCTATATATCTAAAGGTATCATTTTCATTCCAATCAATTTTCAAAATGAACTGAATTTAGAAACTTCCACTTGTGTCAAACATGGACTAATGAAAATCAAATTTATTATCCAGCTTGAAATCAGGGAAAAAAGCTAGATTCAATAAATAAAATCAAGTTTTTCATGACACTGGACATCATGCAACAAAAAACAATGATCCATGACAAATGGAAAACAGATAAGCCTAAGGTTGTTTCAGTTTACTGCCTTAAGAGAATTTCCAAGCATAGATCAATGAGGGGAAACCTAGGTAGAGCCAAGAGAACTCCATGAGTTGAGGAAACAAGCTGAGAGTCTGGGAGGACCAAAGTGGCTAGAGTTTGCAAGACTGAGTACCAGAGAAGAGAGAGCTGCAAAGTAAGAGAATCCCAGAGATCTGAGGAGGATAGATTGTCAAGTAATCAGAAGAATACTTATTAGTGCATGTGTGCAAGGAAACTACACAATTCCCAGAAAGAACCATCTTAAGGGATTGGAGGGAACAATAGACAATGTTCATACAGGACTGGGAACAGTATTGATTTCCACCAACCAACCTGGAAAATCTCATAATTAACAATGCATTGGTTAGAGTACTCATAAGAGTCTTGCCTCAGGGAAGGGTAATAATTAGTCTGCTCAGGTCCCACTTGACAAATCAAAAACTGTCTCAAGAGAATGAACTATTTTCAAATAACTGTATCACAGAACTAAACTCAAGAATATATATAGTTCATTCTTATGGTCTGAGCCAACAAATGGTAATAAAAAAATAAAAAATAAAAGAAAATTAAAGGAAAGAAAAAGGAGAATATATATAGAAATGCAAAATATACAGCACCCAACAATAGCAAATTCATAATTTATGGTGTCCAATTAAAAATTACCTAGTATGCAAAGAAGCAGGATGCAACCCATAAAAAAGAGAAAAATAAATTAGTTAAAACTGACCCAGAACTACCAAAGATGTTAGAGTTAACAAACAGCATCAGTTTTTATAACTGCATTCCATATGTTGAAAAATTGAGACATGAAAAATATTAAAAAGATCCAAACCAAACCTTTGAAAATGGAAACAATAGTACCCATAATGAAAAATAAACTAGATGGAATCAACAACAGATTAGAGATTGCAGAAAAAAATTAGTGAATTTAAAGATATAACAATAGAAACTACACAAAATGAAATACAGTGAGAAAAAGAAAAAATCATTACTGGTTTGTGGGACAATTTCAAATAGCCTAATATTCATGCAATTGCAGTCCTCATAGGAGATGGGAAGGAGGAGCAGAAGCTGATATTAGATGACACGTAGGCAAATTTTTTCTAAATTTGAGAAAAAATATAAATCCACAAATCCAGTAATCTCAATAAATTCCAAGTATATGTTGAGAAAGACAAAAAAAATCACACCAAAGTGTATCATATTCAAATTGTTTGAAAACAGTGATAAAGAGAAAATCCTAAAAGCAGCCAGAGAAGACAGACATGTTAGGTACAAAAGAACAAGGATAAGAATGATGGTAGATTTCTCATTAGAAACAATCAAAGTGAGAAAAGAATGGAGCAAAATCTTTACAAAGAACTGAAAGAAAAACACTGCCATCCTAGAATTTTATACCTGGCTAATATATATTTTGGAAGCAAAGGCAAAGACTGTTTCAGACAAAAGATTGAAAGAATTTATCTACAGCTACTTAAACTTTAATAAACGTTAAATAAATCCTTTAAGCAGAATTAAAAGGAAATTTGGATCTACACAAAGGCACACAGAGCACTGGAAATGGTAACTAGTATGTAAACATGTAAGTTTTTTTTATTATTTAAATTTTCTTAAAGGATAATTAACTAAACAGAAATAATAACAATGTAGTGTTAATAAAATATGCACAAATAAAATGTATGACAATAACAGCACAAAAGATGGGAGGAAAATATGAAAGTATACTACTACTGTAAGTTTCTTATATTAATACTATACATAAAGTGGTACAAAATCATGGGAAAGAAGATTGATAGGATAAAGATATATGCTGAACCCTAAACCAATCATTAAAGTAATGCAAAAATAGTTATGGCTAATAATTCAAAAGGTAAATAAGCTAGAATTATAAAAAATATATGACTTTATCCAAAAGAAGATAGGAACAGGCAAAAAAACAAAGAATAGATAGGACAAAGAGAAAATTAGATCATACATTTAAACCCAACCATATTAATAATCTTATTAAATGGAAAATATGCAAATTCCCAATTAAAATGCAGAGATTGGAAGGTTGGATACTAAAGCAAAACCTATCTATATGTTTTCTATGAGAAAAACACTTTAAAAATAAAGACACATAGGTTAAAAGTAAAAAGATGGAAAAAGATATACCACACCAACACTCATCCAATGGGAGTGGCTATGTTAGTATCAAGTAGAAAAGATTTCAGAGCAAAGAATATTACCAGAGATAAAAGAGTCTTTTATAATTATAATGAACTCAATTTATCAAGAGAACCTAACAATCCTAAATTTTGGTACCCCTAATAACAGAGCTTCTGCATATGTGAGGCAAAAATTGATAGAATTGTAAGGATAAATAGACAAACCTATAAATATTGTTGGAGACTTCAACACCCCTCTCTCAATAACTGATAGAACTATAGAGAAAAATGAGTAACTATATAGAAGACTTAAACAACAGTATCAAACAATTTGACCTATTTGACATCTACAGAACACTCCACTCAACGGCAACAGAATACATGTTATTTCCAAGTACACAAGCAACATTTATCAAGATAGAACATAATTCCGGTTAATACTTTAATAAAATTAAAAGGATTTATATTATAAAAAGTAGGTTCTCTGACCATAATGGAATAAATCAGAAACTAGTAATATGAAGATCTCTGAAAAATATCATTTGTAAGCTGAGCCCATGGATTAAGAAAGAAGTCAAAGGGGAAACTATAAAGTATTTTGAACTAAACATAAATGAAAACATAACATACCAAAATTTATGAGATGCATCTAAATCAATGAATCTCACGTGGGGTAATTTTGTCCCCTCCTCCTCAGAGGACATTTAGCAACGTCTGTAGACATTTTTGGTTGTCACAGTGGTGGGGGAAGAGGGAGATGCTACTAGCATCTAGTGGGTACAAAGCTAGGATTCTGCTAAACATCCTACAGTGCACTGGATAGCTCCCTGTAACAAAGCAGTATCTGTCCCCCCAAAATGTCAATAGTGCCACTATTGAGAAATTTTGATCTCAACCAATAATTTGGAGAAATGTTATGGCACTAAACACCTATATTTTTGTAATTAAAATAAATGAATTCAGCTTCTGCTTTAAGAAACTAAGGTAAAAGATAAAATTAAACCCACCCAAAGTAAGCAAAAGAAAAGCAATAATAAAGACTGGAGCAGAAATCAATCTTTAAAAATAAAAAAAAAATAGGTAAAATCATTGAAACCACAAGTTGGTTCATTCTTAAGATTAATAATATTTACAAACCTTTAGCCAAACTGAGCAGGAGAAAGAAGAGAGAAGACTCAAATTATCATATCAGAAATGAAAGCAATATTAAAAAGATAATAAATTCATTCAAGAAAAAATAGATACCCTGATTAGACCTATATGTAAAAGAAGTTAAAATTGTAATTAAAAGACTTTAATTTAAGAAAGCTGTAGGCCCACAGGTTTTACTGGTGGATTCGTGCAAATATTCAAGAAAGATATACACCAATTCTACACAAACTCTTCCAGAATATTAAAACATGGGACCTCATCCTAAAATATTCTATAAGACTCTGATATCATAAACAAAAAGAGACATTGAAATAAACTATAATACAATATCCTTTATGAACATAGATGCAAAAAAATCTTAAAATTATTTTTTAAATTGTTAACAGTGTGTATGTGTTGGAAGGCTCAAATTGTTAAGATGTCAATCCTCTCCCAAGTTGATTTACAGATTCAACACAGTCTCAAACAAACCCCAGCAGACGTTTTGCAGAAATTTACAAGCTGATTCTCAAATTCATAGGGAAATGGAAGAGATTTAGAATAGTAAAGTAACTTTTTTAAAAAAAGAACAAAGTTGGAGGACTAATACTATCTGTCTTTAAAACTTATAAAGCTACAATAATCAAGACAGTGTGTTACTGGCATCAGGATAGACAAATAGATCTTTGAGACCAGTAGAAATTTTAAAAATAAATACATGAATATATGGATGATTTATTTTTTTACAAAAGTGTAAAGGCAATTTTTTGGGAAAAGATAGTCTTTTTATTTTTTTAATTTTTTTATTTCATCATATTACGGGGGTACAAATGTTTAGGTTACATATATTGCCTTTGCAGTGGCTGAGTCAGAGCTTCAAGTGTAAGCATGTCCATCCCCCAGACGGTGCACACCGCACCCATTAGGTGTATATATACCCATCTCCTCCTCCCCCTCCCACCTGCCCAACACCCAATGAAGGTTATTAATATATGTGCCCTTAAATGTTAACACCAATTTGATGGTGGGTACATGTGGTATTGTTTTTCCATTCTTGTGATACTCCACTTAGTAGAATGGGTTTCAGCTCTATCCAGGGTAAGAGGTGCTAGATCACCACTGTTTTTTGTGGCTGGGTAGAACACTGTAGTATACATATTACCACATTTTGTTAATCCACTCACGTATTGATGGGCACTTGGGTTGTTTCCACATCTCTGCAACTGTGAATTGTGCTGCTATAAACATTCCAGTGCAGATGTCTTTTTTATAGAATGTCTTTTTTTCTTTTGGGTAGATGCCCAGTAATGGGATTGTTGGATCAAATGGTACTTCTACTTGTAGCTCTTTGAGGTATCTCCATATTACTTTCCATAGGGGTTGTACTAGTTTGCAGTCCCAACAGCAGTGTGTGAATGTTCCTATCTCTCCGCATCCACGCCTACATTTATTTTTGGGCCTTTTTGATGAAGGCCATTCTCACTGGAGATAAGTGATATCTCATTGTGGTTTTGATTTGCATTTCTCTGATAATTAGAGATGTTGAGCATTTTTTCATGTGTTTGTTGGTTATTAGTCTATGGGAAAAGATAATTTTTTTCAAAAAATTATGCTGGAAAAAAGGGACATTCCTATTTTTTTAAATAAAGAAGTTTAATCCATACCTTACACTATGTACTCTTTTTTAGCTAACATACTTAATGATGAGAAACTAAATATATAAAAATTCATTCAAAATGGACCATAGACCTAAAAGTAATATCTTAAACTATAAAAACTTCTAGAAGAAAATATAGGAGAAAATCCTTTTGACCTAAGGTAAGGCAAAGATTTCATAGATAAAACACCGCAAACATGATGCCAAAGAGAAAAAAACATGATAAACTACATTTAACTACATTTAACTACATTTAACTACATTAAAATAAAAACTTTCTGCCATTTGAAAGACACTGTTAAGAGAATGAACAACAAGGCATAGACCAGGAGAAAATATTTGCAAATTTTATATCAGATAAAGGACTTTTGTCTGAGATATATAAAGAACTCTTGGAACACATAAATAAGAAAACTAACCAAACAAAATATGATCAAAAGGTTTGAACAGACACTTAACCAAATAAAATAAATGGATGGCAAATAAGTACATACTACGTTTTTCCCTATACATACATACCTATGATAACATTTAATTTATAAATTAGGTACAGTAAGAGATTAACAGCAATAACTCATAATAAAATAGAATAATTATAACAATATGATGTAATGGAAGTTATATAAATGTGGTGTCTCTCTTCTCTCTCTTTCTCTGTCTCAAAATATCTTATAGTACAATATTCACCTATTTTCACGCCACAGTTGACTGTAGGTATCTGAAACCTCAGAAAGCCAAACTGTGGATACAGGGGACTGCTGTATATTTCTTCTCTAATCATTCTGGTTCTGTGAAAATAACTACAGAATACATCTGCTGTCTCACTGGGCCAACTGTGAGATAGATTTGGCCAAGGTCATTTGATCTTGTCCTTCATAAACCTCTACTCTGACAGTTGGACTGCTGTGTCATTATGAGTCTCCAAGGATTAGTGTCTATTCAGCTAGTATCTAATAATTCCTGGGAGCCCTGCATATTTTCCTGTTCTTATTGCACAGCTTCGCTAGTTAATGGCCATAGGTCCCTTTAGGGAAAGCTAGGGACTGGTTGTAAAACTTGTTCTCCACTTTATTTGAGAAGTTTAAAACTTGTGAACTGGGTGAGGAGTGATAACTTGCTGAGAAGCTGCAAACCCTTTCTGCAGCAATTCAGACCAGATTTCTGCCTTGCAGACCCAGAATTTTTCTTCCTCCCATATGTGTAAATCAGCAATTTTGTAGCCTAACTATTCATCGAGTTTCTAAGGACATCAACAATGAATTAGTTATTGCTATAACTTTCTCAGTGTCAAAATAATTGTGTTTACTCCTTGGTCCCTGTAGTTTTTCATGGTAATTGCACTCACCTTGTATTGTTAAGTTCATCCATTTCTACCACTCCAAGGTCCCATTTTTTTCCCACTGAGATAAGAGAGCCTATTTCTCTTATTGAAACCAACCCTGCCTCCACTATAATCCCTGGTTTACAGCAGGCAGTTTACACAGTACTTTTCAAGAAAGCTGGTGCCCCTTTACCGCAAATGGGAGAAGGAGTGTCCTCTGTTTAGGGTGCGGTCCATAGGTCAGGGTATTCATTGCTTTATTGGTTTCCTACATGATACATCCATTCACTCCATTAGATTATTTTGGATTTTTTTTCCTCTACAGTGTGCCAGGGAAATTCTGGCATTTTGACTACATTAAATGTAGGTTATCATTAAATCTAGGCTTCAATTAGCCAACCAAGCAGGCTATTAACATCATTCCTAGACAACACACTAAATCCCACATCCTGGGTGACTACACTCATTTCAATACAGTGGGCCCTTTGGAAATTATTTTTCATTCAACTTGACCTCACACCTTTAGAATCCCCACTCTCTCAGATTCCTATTGACTCATACTGCTGAGTTGCTTTTTCTAAAACTCTTTTCATGTACAGGCTGTCTTTTCCTGGATCAAACCTTACGCTTCTCCCTTAACTCTATTTTGGAACTGGAGGCAATGAGCGGTGGTGGAGGTGGGAATTGGGGAGAACTGTCATCAGCCTGTGAGGTAAGCACCAGCCGTTGTCACTGCAAAGTCTTTCAGCAGAGATGGGTTGGTTACAACAGACAGAATGAAGAGGCTGCTTCCACAGATTGGGTACGTTCAGGGGGGATTTGAAGTTCAGAGTTCTCAGCCTCACCCAAACATCTGACCAAATGTCTCAAGCCCCAGTCAATTTCTACCATATCTAAACATAAGAGATCTAGCACAAATGCACCTTTATTCAGGGCTGCAATTCTGCAAACATTGTATTCTTCTTCAGTCATATTCATAAGTATCTTTAGGATAAAAGGGACTCCTTCGGTGCTACCATGACCCTCTGTTTTTCTCTGTGTTCATAATTGTCCATTCATAATTCTTATTCTCCTTCCAAAGATCACCACCGTTGGCAGACTAAACCCAAGGAAGGAGAGCCCGTTAATGTCATTTGCACAAGTCAACCTCCTGGGTCAGAAAGCAGAGCCAGGACACAGAGGGGCAAATGAAAGGGATACCACCCAGACTTAACTTCTTTGAAAGAAATTCAAGGTACACATTTTAGAGATCGGTGTCTAGTCAAGAAAGAGAACACAGGAGAAGGGGAGAATCAGAAGCAGCATGTGTCTTATATGAACTACACTGGGAATAGAATTGCTGGCTACAAAAAGATACCTTCTTGGACAAAAAGAAAAATTTAGGGTAACATTGATCAAGACCAGTAGTAGAAGGAAAATATGAGCTTTTGATGTAGTCAGATGAGAAACAGGCTAGTTTGCAGAGGATGTTAAGAAGTGTCTGCTTTCCAAGTCAGGTTTGTTTCCAGAGCTTGTTAAAGCTGCATTCCATAACTAGCCTACAAACTGCACTTGCCTGCTTGCCTACCTGCACACCCTTTGAAGCTGCGTGTATCCTGACTGCTTTTAATACAGTGGCTTTGCACTGTGATAGCAGTAGCCTCTAAAGATTTTTAAACTCTCACTCTCATTAATTAAAAAAAGTACTGCAACATTAATGTATGAGCATTTTCAAATTTATGAACTATGTAAATATGTAACTATACTAAAAAATATGCACTTCACTAAACACACAAATATACATTTTAAGGATGAGCTAGAGCTAAATAAAACTTTATATTTTAAGCATTTTATTTTACTTTGAAGAAAATAAGAACATTTAGTACTCAGTAAAAATATATTACAATGATTTTTAGTGAGGACAATGCTACTGAATAGGCTTTGTTAATATTAAAAATCTTAATTTTAACATTTTGTGATATGATAATTCAAAGTCTGAGTCTAAATTTGGCTTTTAAAAATATTTAAATATATCTATTGAAGTATAATTAATATACATAAAGTGTACATATTGAAAATGTACAATGTAATGTTTTGAGAAATCTATTATACATACCTATGATGACATTATTATAATGAAGATAGTGAAGATATCCACCACATCTAAGAGTTTCCATGTGTCCCCTTGCCAACCCTCCCTCCATGCCCTCCTCCTCATCCTAAGGCAACACTGTCTGCTTTCTATCACTATATATTTGTTTGCATTTTCTAGAATTTTATATTAAGGGAATCATAGAGTATGTAGTCTTGTCTAGCTTCTTTTGCTCAAGCATAATCATTATTAAATTCATTCATGCTGTTGCATCTGTCAATAGTACATTGCTAAATAGAATTCCATTGTATAGATATGCCATAATTTGTTTATCTGCTCACCTGTTGAGGGATATTTGGGTTGGCTCCAGTTTGTGGCTATTACAAATAAAACTGATATGAACATCCATATACAAATCTTTGAGTATGCTTTCCCCATTTCTCTTGGGTAAAAACAGCATACTGTCATGCCTCACTTAACAACTGGGTCACATTCTAAGAAATACATCATTAGGTGATTTTGTAGTTATATGAACATCATAGGGTGCACTTACATAAACCCAGATGGTATAGCCTACTACATGCCTAGGCTATATAGTATATATTAGTATATACATAGTATATAGTGTAGCCTACTGCTCCTAGGCTACAAACCTGTATAGCATGTTACTGTACTGAATACTGTAGGCAATTGTATCACAATGGTAATTATTTGTGTATCTAAACATGTCTAAACCTGAAAAAGGTCCAGTAAAAATATATTATAAAAGATAAAAATGGTATACTTGTGTAGGACGCTTACTATGAATGGAGCTTACAGGACTGGAAGTTGCTCTGGGTGAGTCAGTGCGTGAGTGGTGAGTGAATGCGAAGGCCTATGACGTTACTGTAGACTTTATGAACTACTGTAGACTTTATGAACACTGTATAATCAGACTGCACTAAATTTATTTAAAAATTTTCTTTCTTCAATGATAAATTAACCTTAGCTTGCTGCAACTTTTTTACTGTATAAACTTTTTAAATTTTTTAAATTCTTTGACTTTTTCGTAATAACACTTAGCTCAAAACACAAACACATTGTACAACTGTACAAAAATAGTTTCTTTCTTTGCATCCTTATTCCATAAGCTTTTTTCTATTTTTAAAATTTTTAATTTTTTTAACTTCTTAGACTTTTTCATTAAAAATTAAGACACAAGCACACACATCAACCTAGGCCTACACAGGGTCAGGATCATCTATATTACTGTCTTCCAATCTCCAAATCTTGTTCCACTCAAAGGTCTTCAGGGACAATAACACTTATGGAGCTGTCATCTCCTATTATAACAATGCCTTCTTCTGGAATAGCTCCTGAAGGACCTGCCTGAGGCTGTTTTACAGTTAACTAATTTTTAATAAGTTGAAGGAATACACTCTAAAATAATGATAAAAGTATGGTGTAGTAAGTATTAGGCAATAGGAATTTTTTCAGCTCCATTATAACCTTATGGGACCACCATCATATATGCCTGTAGTCCCTAAGCCCTGGGCCCTGGACTGGTACTGGTCCATGGCCTGTTAGGAACTGTATAGCAGGAGGGGCTGCATAGCAGGAGGTCAGCAGTGGGCAAGGGAAGCTTCATCTGTATTTACAGCCACTCCCCATCACTTGCACCACCACCTGAGCTCCACCTCCTGTGAGATCAGCAATGACATTAGATTCTCTTGGGAGCACGAATCCTACTGTAAACTGCACATGCGAGGGATCTAGTAGGTTGCATGCTCCTTATGAGAATCTAATGCCTGATGATCTGAGGTCATCTGGAGCTGAGGTGGTGATGCTAGTGCTGGGAGTGGCTGCAAATACAGATTATCATTAGCAGAGAGGTTTGACTGCACAATAAATGTAACACTCTTGAATCATCCCCAAACCCAAAGCCACCCCCCCACCGCCATCCATGGAAAAATTATCTTCCATGAAACCAGTCCCTGGTGCCAAAAATGTTGGGGACCACTGGTATCTGTGGTCTGTCATTGTCCAAAATGTCATTGTGGGGCACATAACTGTAATATAGGATTCAGAACTATCTGTGTTCTCAAACATCCAGTATCTCCTGCAGATAAGAGGGGACTACTATATTTGGTAAAGGAAAGAATGTCCGGATTGGTTCTGTGATTCCTGGGATATGGACCATCACAATATGAAGGAACGACACAATATGAAGGATCAAGTAGAAGTCTTTCCATCCAGCTCCTCACCCAATCTCCTTAACAAAACAGTAAGTCAAAAACAATGCCGCATCTCCAGGTATAATACAGAGATTAGTGCTACCATCAAAAACCTGGAAGTTTCTGAGGGGTAATTCTTACCATTTAACTTGTCCGTTTGGCTGGTGCAGAAACCAGATAGCTTCTGGGAGAATGACAGTATTATTGCAAACTTAATCAGAGGTGATGCTAATCACAGCTGTAGCCTAGAATGTGGTATCTTTATTAGAGAAAATCAGCACAGCTTCTGGCTCCTGGTATGCAGCTATTCTGGATATGGGAATGCCTTTCCTGTCTGCAGGGGTGGTGTCCGATAATCATTTGTAGACTTACAGAAAACGTCTTTATGGTTGTGATATCCCATTCAACATCACAACCAACTGAAGTACGTTGATTGCTTTGGAGGTGTGGCGATGAGCTCTACTCACAACTCACTGATGCTTCATGTATCCTAACACCCAGAAAAAACAAGCAATAGAATAGTCTGTTGAGGACTCCCTAGGGCACCAGATGGTATACAAGTCCTTACGTATTGGGTGCTGCCCTATTGGATTTGGTATATATCACCAAGCAACCAATGAATGATATATGGAACTGTTTCCACACTATCCTTCAGGGATGAAGGTGACACATGGCCTCAACAACCCTGTCGTCTCTTCACCAAGACTGACCTGGCTGTTGTCACTGCTGAGGGCCCAACCTACCAGCCACATTAGGTCGATGCTGAGTCTCTCACATGGCACCATTATCCTGGGCTTGGATTTGCTACCTGGTGGCAGGTTGGTTATACTGGAACTCTACCATCATTGAGGGCAGGGTCAGTGTTTTGTTCTCCAGGACTGGTTGCTTTTCCCCTAACACAAATATTCTCTGTCCTGTTTTTTACATTATCTTCTCTTTATATCCCTTTCAGCATATGCTTTATTCTCTACAAAATGAGCATTTTCTATAATGCCGAAGTGAAGCACCCCAACATTTAAGAAGTTGCATTCCAGCTGGTACCAACTGTCTATAATGAACTGCTTGACTTCCTTTTGTGGACAGAGTTACTTCCTCATTGGAGGTCAATCTGAAAACTAATCCACTTCAGTTGTGTAGTTTCATGCCACATCTTGTGTATTCTCATTTCCTACCTTGCCAGTAGCAGGAATTCAGAAATTATTTTAGCTCATGTTCATTATGTGGTAGCCATAAATGTAACTTGAAAAGTGTAGCTGGCAGAAATATTTTAAGTAAAATAACAGGAGATAAGTTCTAAAATTAAGATCATTCCCAGCATTAATTAAAGTTGTGGTGATTGCTGTTACTTGATTTAAGAGACTTAGCACCAGGAAGAAACATTACCACATCACTAGAAGCATGAGCATATGTAGAGTTTGTAAAAATTCTTGCAATCATTAGACATGTAAAATTGTAAGGAGAAGATTTCGTCTTTAGTACCTTGTTAAAATGAGTGTTCTCTCCTGCCAGAAATATTCTTAAAATGTAGCATATACTATTATAAACAGACTATTCTTTTTTTTCCTTTTTTGGTGGTAAGTAAGCAAAGTGGAATCAGAATTTTGTATGTTTAGGGTCCAAGCAAAACCACATGCATAATGCAAATGTGTTGGAAGTGAATGTTATATATGTGCCAAATATTAATAATAAAATATAAACCTTGATCAACCAACTAGAGGAAAAAAAGAATTATATTTCTATTCTTTAATTGAAAATTATATTGTAATAGTACAATAGTCAATCAGAGTATGCACTAAAAACTGTAGAAAAAATTATAATAAAGATATGACAGATATGTTAATAAATGTAGGTTATTTTCTGGATTTTTATAATGCTTGTGGTATTTACAAAAACTTTTATAATTTATTGTGATTTCTTTTCTCATTCAAAATAAATATTTCCTTTCACATCTAATTTGTATTTTCAGTTTTGTATTTTTTTCTTTAAAAAAGGATTCCCAAACTGTATAAACTTTAAGGCCATGGATCTTCCTCTGACTTTGAAGTTGCTTAATGACACTTGACCAGGTCATTTCTTCCTTACCCAACACACAGTGCCAGGCTGTTACCACATAAAGGGCCTAGGACTCTGCTTTATTGTTAAGGTGACTTAGGAATTTGATGTTAGTTATTCATATTTTCTAAAGGATCAGAAATAGAATTGTTCAGATCCAAACTTCATGGGACCCAAGTAAGTATTCTCAAGCACAGAAGTATGATAATCGCCCACAAATAAAACTGAGTCCATTTCAATATCCCGACTAGAATACTGTAGAATAATATTTTATTTATTTATTTATTTATTTACTTTTAAAGATAAACCTTGTCTACATTTCACTTGTTTCCAAAATGCATGCAGGCTTTCAGTCACCAGCATCAATCAATGTCCTGGAATCTTTTATTATTTAGAAACATTTCACATAAAATATGGAGATGCCAAAGTATTTTAAATTCTCTCTGATATCATTTGAAGGTAGATATAAATGAATAATTCTTTCCTTTTGTGAGGAAATAAATTATCAAGTATCAGATTTAGAATATCAGAAAGCACTAATAACAAAACGAAATGCCCTACAGCCAAAATGTGTGCTTGCTTGAATAAGAAATATAATTTATTCTTATATTTATTCCAGTTTGCCATGGAATCCAAGCATGTGTAGATTTGGATGTGTATGTGTGAAAGGAAACAACTGAAATACATTTTTTTGTTTTCCTATCATCCTTACCTCTGCTTAACCATGGTAGGTTAATGGAGACATCTTACTGGTTCCATTTGTTTCAATATAGATGTCACTAACTTCTCTCAGACATATTTTAATTGCTGTTAGTTTCTAATGAAATTCATAATCCTGGGGGAAAGTTAACCTCATTGAAGGATCTTCCTAGCTCACTGCAGAATAATAAGCAGCACAAATGTCTGGTACTGACATAATTAATAATACTGCATGGGAAGAAATTTATTCCAAAGGACTGGCAAAGAATTCAATGTATTAGATACTATACAGAATAATATATTTTATAACCTATTAATAATGTAATATACTACAATAATACTGATTTTTTTCAAAACATGGAGTGAGAATAGCTTGTTTGCAACTTGAAAATCACATTCATTCTTATCATTGCATTTTGTCATACATAGCTGCCAAAGTGAAATTTTGCCAACTAAGATAATGGCATTGTTCTTAGTAACAAGAAGCAAGGTTTTTTTTGTTTTTTTTTTGTTTTTTTTTGAGACAGAGTTTCACTCTGTCACCCGGGCTAGAGTGCCGTGGCATCAGCCTAGCTCACAGCAACCTCAAACTCTTAGGCTCAAGCAATCCTCCTGCCTCAGCCTCCCGCGTAGCTGGGACTACAGGCATGTGCCACCATGCCCGGCTAATTTTTTCTATATATTTTTAGCTGTCCAGATCATTTCTTTCTATTTGTTTTTAGTAGAAACGGGGTCTCACTCTTGCTCAGGCTGGTCTCGAACTCCTGAGCTCAAACCATCGGCCCACCTCGACCTTCCAGAGTGCTAGGCTTACAGGCGTGAGCCACCGCACCTGGCCAAGAAGCAAGTTTGAGGCATTTTTTTCCTACACATGTTTATTATGATTAAATATTATATAAGGATAATCTTTTTATTGTATTTCAGACATAGTCTTTGTGTATCCAATCGTACCTCCATTATTTCCATGTCTTCAGTATGCTATTCATCCATCCACTTTAAAATTAATCTACAATGTTCCAAATCTTTCTTTTAATTGGCAACTTTTCTATGTATTACTATTTTGTGTAAATAAATTTTTTATATACTCTAAACCCAATGGGTTCATTGAACATATTCTCAATGTAAATTTTGCCAGCACTATAAAAGTATGTAGAATAAAATGTAAAAAAATTTCTTTCTGTATGCAGTCTGCAGATTATACTGTCCTCTTCCGAAAGCGGTACTCGTAGCAACTTTTCCTATTCACTTATACATATGCGTATTTTTGTACATTAGTGGGATCGCATCATAAATAGCATTCTACAGATTGCTGTTTCCCCTTAACAATATCTGGGATATCTTTATATTTCAGCGCACTTAAGAGCACCTCATTCTTTTCAAGAAATACCATAGTGTATTATTATAACATGGAATATTCCACTAAGTAGTCAATCATTTCCCTGGGATGAAACTTAGGTTGCTTTTCATAATCTACTATTACAAGTAACACTGCTTAGGACATTTCTTTTCATACATATTGTGTACACATGGACAGGGTCTGTAGCATAGAGTCATAGATGTAAGTCAGCTAAGGCAAAAGGTTTGGATATTCCATATTTCTTTAATTCCTCCAAATGACCCCCCAAATTTACACAAAACAACTGATAATTTATGACTTTTTACAAACGTTTCATGCTTTTATATTAAGGAGAAGAAGTTTTCAGGATAATATATACAGTGTGATCCCACTCGTGTATAAAAATATCCATATGTATAAGTGGATAAGAAAAACTGCTTAGAGTATTGCATTCTGAAGAGGGCAGTATAGTATAAAAAACAGTAGTTTTTATAAGAGTTTTTTACACCTTTAGAAAGGTGTAAATGGTAGTGGTTCTCAAACTTTTTGGTCTCAGGACTTCCTGATACTCTTAAAATTACTGAGGATTTCAAGGAGCTTGGTTTATGTAGGTTACATCTGTCATTACTTAACAAATTCGAAATTTATTTATTTTTTCCATCAGGCAATGCAAAGGCAATATATGTAAACTAAACATCTGTACCCCCATAATATTCTGAGATTTTTAAAAAATTAGAAATTTAACCTGAGGGAATTTAAAATTATGTATTGGTTAATTCACTTAAAACAATAAATCTATTACATGTTAACATAAATAACATCTTTAGAGTAAAATAAGTTATTTTTCACAACAAAAAATTAATAAGAATTATGGCATTGTTTTATATTTTTGCATATATTTTTTAATGTTTAGCTCAATAGAAATTACCTTAATTATTGTTACTGCTTCTGCATTTGATCTGTTGAAATACACTGTTTTTGTTGAAATATATGAAGAAAATCCAGCCTCATGTAGATATGTACATAGAAAAGGGAGGATTATTTAATAGCTTTCTCAGGTAATTGCAAAATTATCTGAAATTGATCATTTTCTTTGATACTGCTATGGTTTGAATGTGTTCTCCAAAGTTCATGTGTTGGAAACTTAATCTCCAAAGCAACAGAGTTGAGAGGTGGGATCTTTAAGAGGTGATTAGATCCTGAGGGCTCTGCCCTCATAAATGGATTAATGTCATTATTGTGGGAGCACACTAGCTATCTGAAGAGTGGGTCCTCATAAAAGGACCAGTTTGGCCCCCTCTCTCTTGCTCTTTCTCTCCAGTGCGCTCTTGCCCTTCCGGCTTCTGCTATGGAATGATGCAGCAAGAGGGACCTCACTGGATGTGGGCCCTGTGACCTTGGTTTTTCCATCTCATAGAACTGTAAGAATTAAATCTCTGTTTTGTATAAATTATCCACTCTTAGGTATTCTGATATAGCAATACAAAGGGACTAAGACAGACACTACACTGAAACTTTACAAGATAATGTTCTACAAAAAATCAAACAACCCCATTAAAAGGTGGGCAAAAGACATGAACAGAAGCTTTTCAAAAGATGATAGACAAATAGCCAACAAACATATAAAAAACTGATTAACATCACCAATCATCAGGGAAATGCAAATCAAAACCACAATGAGATATCACCTTACCCCAGTCAAGATGGCTTTTATTAAAATGTTCAAAAATGATAGATGCTGGTGTGGAGGCAGAGAGAAAGGAACGCTTATACACTGTTGGTGGGACTGCAAATTAGTACAGTCTCTATGGAAAACAGTATGAAGATTCCTCAAAGAACTTAAAGTTGATCTTCCATTTGATCCAGCAATCCTGCTACCGGGTATTTACCCAAAGGAAAAGAAGTCATTTTCTAAAAAAGACACCTACACGTAAATGTTTATTGCAAGACAATTCACAATTGCAAAGATGTGAGATCAATCTGAATGTCCACCAATTCATGAGTGGATTAACAAAATGTGGTATATATGTACCATGGAGTGGTATATGTATGCCATGAAGAAGGATGACTTAATGCCTTTTGCAACAATGTGGATGGGTAGAGACCATTACCCTGAAGTATCTAAAGAATGGAAAAACCAACATCACATGTACTCACTATTAATTTGGAACTAACTGATGAGCACACATGTGCACAGAGGGAAGTAAATCTCAAAGGAAATCAAGCAGGGGGGAAGGGGAGAGAGAGGATGGGCAAAAACCTACCTAATGGGTACAATGAACACCATCTGGGTGACAGGCACACTTTTAATTCTGACTCCGGCATTACAAAAGTGATCCATGTAACCAAAAACATTTATACCCCCATGATATTTTGAAGTAAAAAAAAAATTAGTCATAATGAGGAACTGAAAACTCTATGAATGCATTTTCATACTCACATTAAAATATATTGGTCTATCTTGTATTTTTTATTAATAGTTTATCCATGCATGATTTTTTAATATTGTTTATTGGTTGTTTAAAACATTGGTTCGTTGAGTCATGTAGCTCTTCCAAATATAGAATGTAACTTTATACAATATCAACAAGTCTATATTTTAAAATATCGTCATTGATCTAAACAGAAAACTTTTAAGTATTGAAAATCTGTCCAGATCACCATGACAAATGCAAATTTCCACTTTTTTTATGTGGTCCTGGAACTTGAAAAGCTCATTCTAATATTTTCTTATTATACTTTTAATGGCTATAGAATTTATAGTAATATTCTCTGTTTCATTTATGATATTGGTGATTTGTATCTTCCAAATATTCATTTTTATGAGAGCCTGATTATTGGCTCTTTATTCTGTTCCACTCTTATATTTGTCTATCCATGTTTGAATAGCATGCTTTCTTAACACACAGACTCATAACATTTTATAATTCCTTGTATGGAGTTTTCTTCTATTTCTTCTCTCGCTCCTTTTTCTTCTTCTTTTTCTTCTTTTCCTCCTCTTCCTTCTTCTTATTTTTCTCTTCCTCCACCTTATTCTTTTTCTTCCTGCTCTTTTCTCATCTTAATTATTTTTTCTTTTCTTGGGCATATGATTCTCCATAAAAATTTTGAATGAGATTTTCAATTTCTACAACAAAAACAACAAAAAGAACGAAGACAAGGGCAGAAATGACCCAAGAGAAATGAATATATATGCCCACAAAAACATTTATACAAGAATATTCAAAGAATTTTTATTTATAAATAGCCATAAATTAAAAATAACTCAAATATCCATCAACAACAGAATGAGTAAACCTATTGAAGTATAGTCATAAAATGGAATTTTCTAGTAAGCACTGCAAAAAAATAAAAAGATGACATGTACAACCAAATAGGTGAAACACAAAAATGTTATTTGGAACAAGAGTAGCCAGATACAGAAAAGTATATACTTTATAATCCATTTATATGATAACAGAAATCAAAATAATAGTTTCCTCTAGGAGGCAGGGGAGTCATATACTGAAAAGGAGCATGAGCAAATTACCAGGGTGTTGTAAATATTTTATATAAAGATAGGGGGGTGTTTACATAAGACATAAAACTCATAAAATTATAACCTTAAGATCTGAGCATTTTGTTTGCAAATTAATACTTAACTTAAAAAATGCAATCTAGAAGATAACAAGACAGCAGAATAGGACTTTCCAGAACACATCCCCTTACAGAAACATTAATTTGATCAATTATCTATGCACAAAAATACCTTCACAAGAACTAGGGAAACCTGGTGAGAGATTACAGCACATAGATGTAGCACAGAATAAGAAAAGATATTCAAGAGGGTAGGAAGGACAATTTCACATCATCTGTATCACCCCTTCTCCAACCCCAGGCAGCATAATGGGGAGAGATGTACCCACCATGTAGGGGAAAAAGGGAGCTGTTGAGTAACAGATTTTGCCTTGGACCCCAACACTAAGCCCATCCCAGTAAAACTCAGTGCCAGGTAGGCCCTTACAGCCTTAAACTACAGGCTATTACCTGCTTCTTGAACTTCCAGGTCAATTCCAACATTAGGCCAGCCCCTATAGCCCCAAGCTCCAGGCTGGCCCACAAATGCAGTCTCTAGGTTGGGCCCACCACCAGACAGCCCCAAGTGTTCTCATGCTTCAAATTGGCCCAGGCTCCAGGCCAGCCATATTGTTAGGTGTCTGGGGCCACAGACTCCAGGTTTGCACCTGCAGATCCAACCTCTAGGTCTTACACAGCACCAGACCAGCACAGAAATGCAAAAGATTATGAGACTATTATTAAAATTATATAACAAATTGTATGATCTAGAAGAAATGGATTAATTCCTAGAAATGTATAATCTACCAAGATTGAATTATAGGTGGTCCCTGGATTATGAGTGAGATACATTCCTGAGAATGTCTTTAGGTCAGATTTATATGTAACTTAGATCCCTGATGAACAGTACATATATGGTAATAATAATAACAATAATATAATGGCTCATCTGTAATAATAATAACACAGTGTAATACTGTAATAATAATAATAATAATACCCCTGTACTGTAATAATGTTACAGAAACTATTGTGCTCCTTCTTTTAATTCCTAGGCTAATAGAAATGTTATACTTATTTTGATCTTTTAATCCAATCAATAATAGCCTTTCCATTTCAATATTTAATCCACTATGCTGCTTAGTAATAATTGGTGCTTTCATTGGAGCACTATCTTTCATATGTTCCATTATTCTCACTTTATCCTTTATAATTGTTCTGATAGTCAAGTAACTGAAGCCTAACACTTTCCCAATGAATGATGGTGTCTGGCTTTTCTCCAAATGCTTAATTATGTTGACTTTCATTTCCACTGTAATCATCTTTCTCTTCCCTGCAGGCTCACCTGGACTTGCAGTGGACTTTCACTTTGGAGGAATGGTCATAAGTGTAAACACAGACTCACAAAATCAAATAAAAAAGTTAAAATGAAAGTAATGCTATGTATTACCATATAAACAATGAGACTAGTCATTGAAGATACCGCACCAACAAACCACTCATGCCATGTAGGTTTGGTTACATGAGTGGCAGAAACTAGTTCTCAAATTATTAATTTAATTATTTAATTATAAATTATCTTTATGGGGAGCCTTGGGAGCCCATTCATAAGTATGGAATGATATAAGTCTGGCTGTTCCTAACCCAGGGACTGCCTGTATAAAGAAATAAAAAATCTTAATAGATCAATAATCAGTTAGGAGGTTGAATCAGTTATAGAGAGTCACCCATCAAAGAAAAGCCTAGGGCCTAATGGTTCCACTGCTGAATTCTACCAAACATTTAAAGAAGTACTAATACCAATCCTTCTCAAATTCTTCTGAAAAATTCAAAAGGAGGGAATTCTTCTTAACATTTTTTTTTGAGGCCAGCATTATCTTAATAAAAAAAAACCAGGCAAGGACACGACAAGAAAAGAAAACTACAGGCCAATAACCCTGATAAACATATATGAAAAAAATCCCTAACAAATTACTAGCAAACCAAATTTGCCAGAACATTAGAAGGACCATTTATAATGATCAAGGAGGATTTACTCCAGGGATGCAAGGATAGTTCAACATACACAAAATAATAAATGTGATATACACATTAACCACATGTACCACATGAAGGAAGGATTAAATTCATATTTTCATCTGAATAGATGCAGAAAAAGTATTAGACAAAATTCAACATCTCTTCATGATAAAATTCTCAACAAACTAGACATATAAGAAACATATCTCAACATAATATAGGCCATATACGACCAGCCCACAGCTAACATACTCAGTAGGGAAAAGTAGAAAGATTTTCCTCTAAGATCGGGAACAAGACAAGGATGTTCATTCTTGCCACTTCTACTTAACATAGTACTGAAAGTCCTAGCCAGAGCAATTAGGCAAGACAAATAAAAAAGAAGCATCCAAATTAAGAAGAAAAAAGTTAAATTGTCTTTTCTTGCAGACAACATGATCTTATATATAAAAAATCCCTAAAGACTCCACCAAAAAACTATTAGAACTAACAAATGAATTCAGTAAAGTTTCAAGATACAAAAACAACATGCAAACATCAACAGCATTTTTATTCACTAACAAAAAACTATCTGAAAAAGAAATCAAGAAAAGCATCCCATTTACTATAGCTTCAAAAAAAAAAAATACTTAGGAATAAATTTAACGAAGGAGGTGAAAGATCTATATACTGAAAACTATAAAACACTGATGAAAGAAATTTAAGGTTATAAATAAATGGAAATATATCCTGTCTTCTCATATTGAAAGAATTAATATTGTTAAAATATTCATACTACTCAAAAAGATCAATAGATTCAATTCAATCCCTATCAAAATTCCAATGACATTTTTCACAGAGAAAAAAAAATTCTAAAATTCATATGGAACCATAAAAGTTCCTGAATAGCCAAAGCAATAAGCATAACATTATTGGATTTTAAAATATACTATAAAGCCATAGTAACCAAAACAGCATGGCACTGGCATAAAAACAAACACATAAACCAAGCAAGCCCAGAAATAAATCCATGCATTTACAGTCAATTGGTTTTATACAAAGATATCAAGAGCACATGGGGGAAAGAACATTCTTAACAATAAATGGTGTTGGGAAAACTGGGCTATCCACATGCAGAAATATGAAGTTAGACCCTAACTCACACCATACACAACAATCAACTCAAAATGGATTAAAGACTTACACACAGGCCAGATGCGGTGGCTCACAACTATAATCATAGTACTCTGGGAGGCTGAGTTGGGAGGATTGCTTGAGCTCAGGAGTTCAAGACCACCCTGAGCAAGAGTAAGACCCCATCTCTACTAAAAATAGAAAAAATAGCCAGGCATCATGGTGTGTGCCTGTAGTCCCAGCTACTTGGGAGGCTGAGACAGGAGGATTGCCTGAGCCCAGGAGTTAGACATTGCAGTTAGTCATGATAACACCACTACATTCTACCTGAGGTGACAGAGTAAGCCTCTGTCTCCAAAAAAAAAAAAAAAAAAAAAGACTTAAACACAAGACCCCAAACCATAAAACTACTAGAAGACAACAGAGAAAAGCTCCATGACATTGGTCTGGTGGTCTGGGCAATGACTATTTTCATATGACAGCAAAAACTATGGCATCAAATGCAAAAACAGACAAGTGGGATTATATCAAATTAAAAAGTAGCAAAGGAAACAATCAACAAAGAGACAACCTATGGAATGGGTAAAAAATTTACAAAGGGATTAATATTTAAAATATATAAGGAACTCAAGCAACTCAATAGCAAGAAAAAAAATAACCCAATTAGAAAATGGGCAAAGGTCCTGAATAGACATTTCTCCTAAGAAGACATACAAATAGCTAACAGACACATGAAAAAATGTTCAACTTCACTAATCATCAGGAAAATGCAAATTACAACACCAATGAGATATAATTTCACATATGTTAGAATGGCTATTATCAATCATTGGAGAGGATGTGAAAAAACGATACCCTTCCACACTGTTGGTGGGAATGTAAATTAATACAGCCATTATGGAAATGAGTATGGAGGTTCCTGAAAAAATTTCAAAAAGAACTACCATATGATCCAGCAACAGTATGCTGAAGAGGTATCTGAACTCTCATGTTCATTGTAGTATTATTCACAGTAGCCAACCTATGGAATCAACCCAAGTATCCATTGACAAATGAAAAGAGTAAGAAAATGTGGTATTTATACAAAATGGCATATTATTCAGCCTGAAAAAAGGAAAGAAACCTTGCCATTTGCCACAATGTGCCTGAACCTGTAAGACATTATGTTAAGTGGAAAAAGGCCAGAAAGACAAATGCCACATGATCTCACTTATATGTGGAATCTAAAAATGTTGAATTCATAGAAGCAGAAAGTATTAATAGAATGGTGATTACCGTCTGGGTGCGGTGGCTCACGCCTGTAATCCTAGCACTCTGGGAGGCCAAGGCGGGTGGATTGCTCGAGGTCAGAAGTTCGAGACCAGCCTGAGCAAGAGCAAGACCCCCGTCTCTATTAAAAAATAGAAACAAATTATCTGGCCAACTAAGAATATATATATATAAAAAAAAATTAGCCAGGCATGGTGGCGCATGCCTGTAGTCCCAGCTACTCAGGAGGCTGAGGCAGTAGGATCGCTTAAGCCCAGGAGTTTGAGGTTGCTGTGAGCTAGGCTGACACCACGGCACTCACTCTAGCCTGGGCAAGAAAGCGAGACTCTGTCTCAAAAAAAAAAAAAAAAAAAAAAGAACGGTGATTACCAGTGTCTGGGAGTAGGGTGAGGGTGAGGGTAGGAGTGAGAGATGTTAGTCAAAGGATCCAAAATTTTAGTTTGACAGGAGGAATAAATTCAGACCTATTGTACAATGTAATTAATAGCAATGTATTGTATTTTGAAAATTACTAAGACAGTGGATTTTTAAATGTTCTTACAACACCAAAAAAGATAAGTATGTGTATTAGCTCAATTTAGCCATTCCACAATGTATACATATTTTAAAGGATCATGTTGTACATCATAAATACATACAATTTTTATTTGTCAATTAAAAAGTAAATCTGGGCCGGGCGCGGTGGCTCACGCCTGTAATGCTAGCACTCTGGGAGGCCGAGGCGGGTGGATCGCTCAAGGTCAGGAGTTCGAGACCAGCCTGAGCAAGAGCGAGACCCCCATCTCTAAAAATAGAAAGAAATTATCTGGCCAACTAAAAATATAAAGAAAAAATTAGCCGGGCATTGTGGCGCATGCCTGTAGTCCCAGCTACTCGGGAGGCTGAGGCAGAGGGATCGCTTAAGCCCAGGAGTTTGAGGTTGCTGTGAGCTAGGCTGACGCCACGGCACTCACCCTAGCCTGGGCAACAGAGTGAGACTCTGTCTCAAAAACAAAATAAAAATAAAAATAAAAAATAAATAAATAAATAAATCTGAAAAAATGTAATATGCTTCTATATAAATTCATGGGTCCAAACATCATAATGAAAGTATAAAATTTTAAATTTAATGATAACATCACAATTCATGAGGCATATCTAAATTAGAGAAAAATTTATAAAATAGAAAAATATACTAGAAGATTAAAAGGAGAAAATTGAATATTGCATCTAAGTTTTCAAATGGATTAGTTCTTTATAAGAGCTTCTATTCTTAAAAACACTGAACATCAAGAACTATGCTTCATTTTTTGTTTTCAAAAACAAAATTATTCATTTTTCTCAGCCCATCTTACAAAAAGTTGGTTCTTTACTTAATCCTTCTGAAAAATAAACTTGCATTTTCTTAAGCCATGCTGTCATTGCATGACTTTTGTGTATAATTTTAGCAACATTTTAGTTCATGTTTGATTGCTTATTTTTTAATTGACACATAATAACTGTGCATAATTTGGGGGTACGATGTGATGTTTCAATATATGTATACATTGTGTAATGATCAAATAATGGTAATTAGCATATCCATCACCTTAAACATGTATCATTTCTTTGTTGTAAGAGCATTAAAAATCTTGTAGCTATTTGAAATATAAAATGCATTATCGTTAGCTACAGTCACATTACTATGCAATAAAGTATCAGAATTTATTCCTCCTGTATAACTGTGACATTACACCTATTGACCAACCTCTCCACATCTCCCCTCCATTCTCCCCAGTCTCTAGTAACCAATATACTACTCTTAACTTCTATGAGATCAATTTGCAACAACATGGACGAGCCAGGAGGACATTAGGCTTACTTTGTTTGTTTGTTAACGTTTTTTAAACTTTCCTTTGCTTTATTTTATTTTATGTTTGCTAACCTTTAAAGTTACATGTGTTAATAATTTATTTTCTAAGTTTGTGAAATACCACAATTCAGACCATCAAATTTCAGGACATCCATTATTTTCCACAGTTCACTGGGTAGATGCAAATGTCATGAACAATTTGTGGAAAGCTTGACATTTAGTTATTGATCCCTCAGTGTTCCTAAGTATGTCTTTCTCATTGAGAGCAAGTAATGACATTTAAATTTTTTGGTTTGGGGTTGACTTACATTCTCTGTAGCAGAAATTTCCTATATTAGTAGTTCCTAAATTCCATTGCCCAGAAGCATGAGGCTTCTAACTATTTCTTTGCAGAGCCTCAGGGCTTTGCATATGTTTAAAGTTTTCTTTGCACATTTGTAAGTAGACAAGTGTTCTCCTTCATGTTGACATGGATCTCTACTTTTACTTTATGCTCCAGTTCCATTGAATAACTCAGTAACAGGAGGTAATTTCATGCTTTATGACAAACTTATAATGGTTTTGGATATTTTGTTTCTAAGAAATGGAAATGTAGATCATTTAGTTGCTGCTCTTGCTGATATTAGATGACATGATAATTTAGAGTAAACTTAATTTTTCTACCATTTTAAAGTTCAAAGGTCATAAGGAAGATTAAGAAGGGACATATGTTACCAAAGCAAATGAATCACTTTTTGTTGGATCATGGGCAACAAGGCCTATTAATTTGTGGAACCTGGAGTCTAGAAATAAATCTTCTGCAGTTTTTTTAAAAAATGTTTACCTCTCTTTTGTATTATCACCTCGAACATGACCATAAGTAACACTAAGGTTTTCTATTTAGGCAAATGGAAACAACAAGGATTCTTGATATCAAGGACAGGCCAGTGTATTTAGTTTAGGATCAAAAACTCAACAGTGTGAGTTGATACGGATTAGTGGAGACCTACAAGAGTTAGTAGCTTTGAGAATAAGCAATGAGATTCTCAGACATCTTTCCGCTCCTCAAGGTTATTGCCAAAAGACTCCATGACTTCAATACATAATTGGTTTCTTGAACTCAAAGTAACTCAACCCATTTTGCTTCATAAAATCCTTGGATTGGATGTACCCATAGTGGAAATTTTTAAAAATATAATTTTCTTACAACAAAGTTTCTGAACATGAAATTTTGCTGATATTGCTGCAGTTATAAGACAGTGGATGCATGTAGGTTTGCTTTTTGCATATTTAATTTCAACTCTCTAAAAATAACCATATGAATACTTTCTTTCTGCTCAAATAAATTCAAAGGCAAGTTTTCTTTAATTTATTTTAAACATTTATTTTTATATCAATTGTACATGATTATAATAGAAAATATTTTATAAAAATTGTTAATGTAAGAAAATAATGTTAAAATGCTAATACCACTCCTGATAGAACACTACTTGACAAAATAAATTTTTAATAAATAGGTATCTACATACTTTTATATTTGTAATACAACATGCATTGTTTCATTAGAGGATATTTCACTATAGCAGTTCTCTGGGAACATCTTTCTAAATCATTAAATATTCTCTTGCAATTCTGTTGTTACATACATAATACTCCATCGCAGGGATCAGCTATAATTTCTGCAACCAAGCCTCCTTGGGGTATGTTTAAAATGGTTATGATTTTTTTCCTTGTAAGATTCAAAGGCAAGTTTTTGAAAACATAAGGAGGACGGACACAGTGGCTCATGCCCGTAATCCTAGCACTCTGGGAGGCCAAGGTGGGAGGATCGCTTGAGGTCAGGAGTTCAAGACCAGCCTGAGCAAGACTGAAACCCCAAACCTACTAGAAATAGAAAGAATTAGGCAGGCGCAGTGACACACCCTGTAGTCCCAGCTACTCGGGTGGCTGAGGCAGGAGAATTGCCTGAGTCCAGGATTTTGACTTGCTGTGAGCTAGGCTGACACCATGGCACTCTAGCCCAGGCAACAAAGTGAGACTCTGTCTCAAAAAAAAAAAAAAAAAAAAAAAACAGCAAAAAAACACACACACATAAGGAATAGAAACATAATAAAACCAACTATGTTATAGCCACAAGACCTAGCCAAAAATACTTGACACATAATAAACACTTAATATCTATTGAATAAAAGCAAATGAATGAATGAGAGATTTTTCCTAACTAAAGATTAGGTAACAATAAAAGAAATACTAAGCCTAATAAAACTGAAATACTATTGACAAAATGTTTAATAAATTGCATACACACAGAAATTTTTATGTTGGTACTTATATTTATTAACACATATTCAGATTGCTCCATTAAGTTAGCTTATAATACCTGCTTTATAAACAGATTATGCTGTTATAGCTATTGAAGAGAAACCCTCCATAGATTTATGTATGGGGGACAATTTGTCTTCATCTTGATGGAGGTGGAGAAGGAGGATTTTTCCCTCCATCTGTTTCCAAAGAGCCTATTACTGTATTCTGCAAAGCCAGAAAATGAAAATTTGAGTAATTCTCAGTCTTTGGATTTTTTTTCTTTGGTGCCTACACTTTCCCTTAGTGATTTCAGACAGTTTCAGAATTTTAAAAACCATTTTATACATTGAAGATGCCTCAATGTATTACTCAAGTCCAGATCTAACCTCTCATTTCCAGAATAATTTGTCTAATTCTTATTTAACATCTCTGCTTAGATGTTAATAAATATCTCAAAATTGATATGTCTGATAGGAACTAATCTTCCCTCAAAATCTGCACCACTTCTGTTTTCCTTTTTCAAATGATGACAAGTCCATCCTTTCAGTCCAGGCCAAAAACCTGGGTATTGTCCTTGATTTCTCCCTTTTTCTCATTCTATCTAGTTCATGAGCAAATCTTATTTTCTGTGTCACAAAAACCCATCTATAGTCAGGATTTGTTAGCATCCCCACTATACATTGTTTCTTACCTGCATTATCTAATAGCTTTCTAGTCTTCTAGTTTTCTCCTCCAAGTGTACATTGCTAACACAGAAGCAGAGTGAACATGTAAGTTAGATGATATCACTCTTCTTCCCAAGACTCTGGACTGATTTCCTATTTCTCAGGTAAAAAGCCAAAGTCCTTAAAAGGATCTTTATGATCCTATGCAATCATCTCCCCACATACCCTACCATTATCTACTACCAATTGTATATTCCGTTGCAAATATACTGACTTCCTTGCTCTTCCTTGATCATAGCACACACATCACTGCTTCAGGGGCTTTCTATGTTCTATTCCTTCTGCTTAAATGTTCTGTGTATTCTGAGCACTAGAACAGAGCCTGACACACAGTAAGGGCACAATAAATATTTGTTGAATAAATTAATAAATTATTTTTCAAATCCATGTTAATTTGTTATATCTGAAGGGCAGATTTTAAACTGTTCATATAAATAATAAAGTAAGAAAATATTCAAAGGTTAATGGGCTCCTGTAAAAATGACCTAGAAGCAATATTAAAGAGATTCATACAACCTAAATTGCACAATTGGAATATTAAAAAATAATTATGGTAGTTGGTAATAACATATTAAATGAAAAAAAATCTAGGAGACCCTTGGTGATAAGTTTTTAGATACAATACCAAAAGCCTAATCGATTAAAGAGAAAATTGATAAGCTGAACTTTATAAAAATTAAAAGTGAAACATACTGTTAAGAGAATGCAGAGACAAGCCACAGACTGGAAGAAAAGAATTGCAAAATGCATGTTTTATAAAGCACTTGTTCCTAAAATATACAAAGAATTCTTAAAATTCAACAATAAGAAAGCAACCAACTGAATTTTTAAAAATGAGAAAAAGATTTGAACAGACATCTAACCAAAGAAGATATAGAGATGTCAAATAAGCATCTGAAAAGATGCTCAGTATCATATATCATTAGAGAACTACAAATTATAATAAAACAATGAGATACTACTACATGCCTACTAAAATGGCTCAAATTCAAAGCATTAACAACACCAAATGCTCACAAGGGTGTGGAGCAGCAGGAACTCTCATCCATTGCTGGTGGGAATGCACAATGGTACAGCCACTCTGGAAGACAGTTCGGCAGTTTCTCACAAAACTAAACATATTCTTGCCATATATATATATTGCAACATATATTGCCATAAAATTCAGCAATCACACCTATAGGTATTTACCCCATTGGGTTAAAGATGTATGTCTACATAAAAGCCTGAACCTGAATGTTTATAGCAGCTTTATTCATAATTGCCAAAAATTGGAAGCAACCAAGAAGAGCTCTTTCAGTAGGTGAATTGATAAACTGTTGAATCCATACAATGGAATATTATACAGTGATAAAAATAAATGAGTTATCAAGCCTCCTCCCCCCCCAAAAAAACCATGGAGGAATCTTAAACGCATATTGCTAAGTGAAAGAAGCTAGTTTTAAAGGGTACACATTGCATGATTTCAACTATATTACATTCTGGAAACAGCAAACTAGCCCATGTGACACTACTGAGGAAACTTCAAAGGACCACCTGGTGTTGACCTATGATTGGTTAAGTGAGAAACTTGTGCCTAAAAACTTAACATTTTGGTTTTACAGTTAAGTACTCTGGAAAACATTCCAATGTTATTCTGCTAGGCACATTTTATTTCCTATCCAACAGCCCCATCCCTACCCTGCCTTCTTCACTATTGCTGAGAATCCTAATTTTGCTCAACTGATGTGTGAATCCCCCTTGATCTCAGGGAAGGTGGGTCTCTCTACCCACCGACTAAATTTTATAGTTGACGACATTTTGTTAAAGTTGCCTCATCACATATCTATCCATCAAGCTATCTTTTTTATGCATTTCAAAGCTGCAGACATCAGAACATCTCATCCCTAAACATCTTCATGCTTATCATTAACTAGACTGTGATCATTTACTGTATCAGTTTTTCAATTTTTCTGTAGATTTAAAAGTTTTTTTTTTAATTTAAGGAGAAACTGAAAATAACTGACTCTCAAGACACGTTTAACTCAAAATTGGAAGCCTTCATCTTCAACCATATTGCCACAATTTCTAAGTGTATTATCTCTCAACTCTTGATGGACCTACTATTTGCATAACTACATCCTGCTCTCTGACCTCACTTTCAGACATGTGTGGGGTGGGATTCTGGGAGCTGGGAGTGGTAAAGGACTGAGGCTGCAGAACCTGGAGTTCATGAGCTAAATGTTCCCAAGGGAAATGTCAATGAAGGGTAAACCAAGCAAGCAAACAAAAGGAAGAACAGTGTGAAGGTAACGAGCAGAGTAGAAATCAGGCATAAGACAACTTGAAATCTCAACAGAGCAAGTGAATTCCAGAGGTGTGAAGTGGAACCTGGAGAGTTTCTCCTGGTGCCAACATGTTGGCGAGTATTGCCTACAGCATGGTCTTGGATGAGTAGCGGGCTGTTAAGGGCTCAAGGTAGGTTTGAACATGTCCCTTCACATGCTTCCTTTCCAAATCTGGATTTCACAAACTCTTATTTTAATTATACTTTTATTAGATCTTAGAATACCTTGATCTTTTCTTTTTTCCAATGCACCTTAATAAAAAATATACTCAGACCAGCTTTCCTGAATGATCCAGTTCTGATCATGTCACTCCTCTCTATAAAACATTTCAGTACTCCCAATTCCCTCAACCTTATCTTTCATTATCTGATGGGCTAAATACACCTCTCCAACTTGCAGATAATGGTCCCAAGCAGGCTGGCTGATGTTTTCTTTTTCTTGCACATACCCAGGAATCGAGGTTCTTTTCATTTTATGGTTCTTCACTTCCCTGGGATTGTGCATGGAGGTTTTATGGACAAGGCCTAGAAGTGCATATTATTTCTGCCCATTCCATGGACCATGACTCAGACTTATCTCAACACCTAACTACAAGAGAAATTTGCAAAAATGTGGTACAGCTATGCACTAGCAGGAAGAGACAGACACAGGCACTACTGAGTGAAGAGCTTTCTACATGCCAATCATATCAGCACAAACTCCCCTAATTGTACTGTTATATTTTATTTTAGGATATACTCTGGGCTTTCCAGCTTCCAGGATTTGTACACCTATAAATTATCTTCATCTTCCCTGAAGCTGTCAGCATTTGTCTCTGTATCTTTGTTTCTACTTTGTGTATTTTATTTTGTTTGTAGTTCTTTTAGTGTGTATCTTACCTAATAAATTGCAAGTTGTCTCAAGTCAACAGTTTTATCTTATTTATCTTAATAGTGCCCCAAATAGCAGGAGTTAAAAAATATATGCTTGATGAATAACTTAATAAATAACCCCTACAAATCTCTCAGCTAAAAGACAAAAGGGAAGAGAGTTAAGAAATTTCATAGGCTTAATTCTGAGTTTTTATTATTAGATAATTTGAGACAGCCAATCACATAAACAAATATTAATACAACTTGTTCTAAAATACTGAGTGTTAATGATTTTGAAACTATCTTTAAAATGCTGATACTCACAAATCATAAAGCAACAATGCCTTTTCTTTGAAACCTCTTTATTGAGGTATAATTGACATACAAAAACTGCACATACTTAGTATATACAACTTTATGAGTTTGGGGTAAGTATGCACCCATGAACCATCACCACAATCTATGCCATGAACATATCCATTCCCTCCAAAAATTTCTTCCTTCCTTATTTGTTATTATTATTACTATTTTATGATAAGAACACAACATAAAAGCTATCCATTTGGCAAATTTTTAATATACAATAAAGTATTGTTCACTATAGGCACTATCAGTATAGCAGATCTCTAGAGGTATTAGTCAAAGAGTGCAAAGTAATATTGTCTTTTTAAAAAAGTAATTTTTCACAGGTCAGAATGATTTTTGACCATATTAGATTCTTGCCTACAGTGTTCATTTGTTTTGTTGTTGTTGTTTGCTTTTTTTAATTAAAAAATATAATAAAATTCATTCTTTTTAGTGTAAAGTGTGATAAGTTTTGACAAATGCATAAAGTTGTGTGACTATTAACCAAATAAAGATTTAGAATATTTTCATCTATAACTTTTCACCCCACAAGTTCTTTTGTGTTCCTTTTTAGTCAACCCCTTCCATCACCTCCAGTCCTTGGCAACCATTGATCTGGCATTTTCCCCTATAGTTTTGCCATGTCTAAAATGACATATAGATAGAATCTCACAGTTTGTGACTTTTCAAGTCTGACTTCACTTAGCATGATGCATTTGCAATCCATTCACATTGTTTCCCATATCAGTAGTTCATTTGTATTTATTCCTGAGTAATATTCAATTGAAGGTATGGACTATGGTTTGTCTACCCATTTACAAGTTGTGAGATTGCCTGGATTTTGAATAAAATTATCATGCTAATAAAAATCACTTGTCCTTCTGTGTTCTTCTCCTTGATCACTCACCAACCTTTTGTGCTGCACAAGGTTCCTGGGATAATTCTGCACAGATATTGTTATCTTGCTGCCTCCTATTGGTTGTTTCCTAAAAAAAAAAAAGTTGAAGTGAACCTGGAGTAGAGTTTGATTTCTCATCTTAAACAATTAAACCAAAACATTAAAATAAATATTTTATATTCCAATGTTTGATAGCACAGTTCTCATTGGCAATGATTCTACTTCATTCATTCAACCCATATACTACTTTATTCCTGGAACTGAGTGCTCAGGAGAAAACGGCAAGCACGTACCTGGCATAATCTTTGATCCTGCAGAGTTCACACTCTAATAAAGGAGACATTCATTAAGCAAATCATGGAAAAAGTAAAAATAAAATATCCATAATGAAAATACTAGGTGGGCTATGAAGCCTTAAATTATGGAATCCATCAAAAGGGAGAGGTTAAAAATAAGAGGACAGGGAAGTCTGGAAGGAAGGAGCTTCAGAAAATAGTTGAGATTAATGGTGAGATTAGCCTTTCATGGTTATTGAGAAAGAGAGTCTTGTTCTCAGCAAGACAAAAGGGGATAGAATGGGAGGGAAGTATTGGCGGGATTACGCTTACTGTCAAGGAAGATGAAAAAGTTATCACTGATGGCCTCTACTTCCTCTGTAAGGCAGAAGGTGACACCAAGGCACTGAGGGGTCTGAAGGGCAGGGACCTGGCGGTTTGAGTTGAGTAGAAAAGGTTGGAAATGGTCATTGTAGAGTGAGACACATATTGATCTCTGATCGGATTTCACTCAAATCATCCTCTAATATGTTAAGTGCTTACCCTTGTAATTTCTCCACATTTTCAAATTACCAAACAAAACAGGTGAAATCTCTACATTCTATTTCATCTTCCAAATTGCTCCTCTGACAGATACTCAAACTAAGTAAGCCTACCTAGAAATGTGTGACTTCCCTGATTTGCCTTTTCTTTCCACCTTTTTATGAGAAGGATGTTTCAGTCTTCCCTTGGGTATTGTAATTTTCTCCAGAGAATTTATGCCTTCCTCAAAATTTTTCTTTCTAGATCCTTCTTCTAAGTCAAGTAATGACACCAATCTATCAGTGGCATCCCCTAGCCCTCTTCAGACTACAGTCATCTTTACCGCTTCTTCCACAGTTAGATTTGGGGGCATTATTAACTATGTAAGTTGAGCATAAAATTGACTTGGTGTGATTTATTTGAAGTATAAATGTCAAAGCAATGTCATCATACCTACTGGTAGAGTCCTTAGCAGTTGAGGCAGTACATTTTCAAAGCATGTGATTAATATTTTCATGTTTCTACAAAGCACCTGAAATCACCATCACCAAATTTTCCATAATTATACATTTATAAGAAGTGAAGGATCAGCACACACCATTTCCACTTAGCAAATACACAGTATGTTTTACTTTAGCTATACATTACACTCAAGTTCTATTGTTGCTTTTTTGTCAAGCTAAAGTGAATCCACCCATGTGAGATGTTAATACTTTAAGTTATAATTAGTCAAGAAACCTAAGTATGAAGAAAAAGCAAGTAAGTAGATTATAGCAATGTCTGAAATACTTAGAAAAAATATAGAAGTTCACAAGCCAAGGCATCATCTTTAAACAAAATATGGGATAAAATTGCATAACTTAAGGCTGTTTAGTGTCTTTTATTAAAATTTTAGGGCAATTAAATGAAATGTTAACAACAGTAATCACAGTGTATGACTGAGAGGAGATATAATATCTTTAAAAATGACAATATGCCTTCCTACTTTACTGTTGTTTATCCTATAGCCTGCAATTTGTGTCCAATGACAACTATACGCTCATGTGTTCTATATATGTTTTCTTCTTCCTTTAAGTAGATGATTTTGTGTTATAAAACCTATATCTTGTAATGCAATATTCTTATTTGATTTTCCTTAAAACCATGTCAGATCTGTGCAGAATGTGTTCAGGGGAAAAAATAAAAAATAAAACCATGTAAGAATCAAGTACAAATAAGATAGATCCCTTAATAGGAATTGTTTAGGGAAAAAAAGAGGTAATGGGAAAAGACTGTCTATGTTAAATCAAAAATGATCTTCTGTAGTGTATTTCACTGCTTTTCAAGTGTGGCAAGAATAGTAAGTCTTGGCAGTTGGAACATGCTCTTCACCTGAGAGTTGTCAATCATTCTCATTTTGACAGACACCAAATTTATGAATTTCAACACATTTTTTAGGCAAGAAACCAGTAGTCATCAAGAGAAAAATTTTAAAATGCTCAAGTAAATTGAAAATCAGAACACTGCATGGTCATCTTATCCTAAGAACATATTACATATAATCTATAGTTCTGTATAGTACTGTAAATATTGTAATACATGAGATATAACAAACTCACTGGCTACTACTGTGCTTTTTACATAGAATGCAGTCTGGAGATCGATGGCTTGAGTTCTTATCTGCATTCCATGTAAAGTAAATTATTTGTCGTGGAGCAACCCCCATAAATACAACTATCTAATGCGGAAACTGCTGACAGCCTCGTAGGCTATTTCAGTAGTGGAAGCCAGGACGAAACACACTGAACTACATTAGAGTTGGTCCCTGGAGGACAGAATTGAGCTTCATTGGCAAGGGCACTGCATGAGTTCCATTTGACTCCTCATTAAACCTCTCCCAGGGATTCTAGCTACTTCTCTATAGCTGCTATTGCATCTCTTTCTGTAGAAGAGATAGATGTGAACCACATAGGCAAGGATAAATTTTTACATATTTAGGAAAAGATTGCTTTTCCTGATTTAAAAAAAAGCCTCTTACAAATTTTAAAAAGACCTTCCAGTTTCTTGATCATGAACCCCCTTATTATTATTTCAAAGGAAGTACAAATCTTTATTTTGATTTGTGAGAATTTATTTTTAAATGCTTGTCTTTCAGCATGTAAGACATTCTGGGTTTTTTTCTGTGTCTATCTTTCTCTACGAAAAGCAGCATTAGGGGAAAATACTTGGTGATAATGATCTCAGACTTCTTTACCTAACAGTATTGTGATAATAAAATTGGAACACAAGCATGTTGAAGCAATTGGTGAAACATAAATTACTATATGTATTATATGTTGCCTCTGACCATTCTTGTTGATTTGGAGTCTTGAAAATAACATAATAAGATTTACCATACTTTGGTAGTATTGCATTGAAAAACTAGTCAATATTTCAAACACACACACACACATACACACCATGCTGTGGGGTGCTGATGATACAGCAATCATATTCTTCATGGGTGTCTCTTCTAGGAAAATTCATCAGACTCTTATGTTTTACATGCAATAAAAAGAATTGAAACTATTTTGTCCAGCAATATCTATGTAAAATACTCTTCTCTAGAGAAGAAATTTTCTATGATTATAAACAATACCTTCAGCTTCAGGCCATCTAATCACGGTATTACTAATAAAATATTAGTAATGCTACTTACTAATGCTTTACTGGGTAATGCTTTACTACTTACTGGTTACTGTTATTGTTCCTTCAAAGTGGTTCATATGTACATACACATGAGGGCAGAAAGAGCTAAGCAAATTGTGATATAAGTGGCTAAGAAAAAAATAAAAAGACAGGAAAAATATAATTATTTAAAAGTATGCATCATTGTGAATGTCCTTTTTGTATTTGCAAGTTTAATGTATGATCAGAATTGCTTCTAATGTCCTACGTACATCATGAAAGGCTATATCCATGTATATACACTACATGTGCACCCATACACACAATGAATATCCTATAGAGCCATAATTCATAACACAGACACACACATGCTTGAAAACCAAACTCTACTCAAAAGAGGAATTGTTGGCATCCTGTGAGAGTGATTTTGCCACTGGCCTACACACACCGTAAATTCTAGAAATTAGATCACTTTATAGTCACTTCTAGGGGTGGGTGGGCACAGAATGCTGTTTCAGAAGCTTCAAAATAAAAGGAAAATATTTCAAACCAAAACCCTATAAGTGTAGTCCC